>PVKU01000668.1:55580-421517 GCA_004027475.1 Anoura caudifer | reverse complement strand
AAGATGTCCTGGAGGTTCCTAAGCCTCTCCTCATTTTTTTGAATTCTTGTTTCTTCCTCGTTTTTTGTTTGGTTGTTTCTTTCTTCCTTCTGGTCCACTCCATTGATTTGAGTCCCAGTTTTCCTCCCATCTCTGTTGGTTCCCCATGCATCTTTCTTCATTTCACTTATTGTAGCCTTCATTTTTTCATCTAATTTGTAAATAAAATCAACCAATTCTGTAAGCATCCTGATTACCAGGGTTTTGAATTGTGCATCTGATAGGTTGGCAATCTCTTCATTGCTTAGATAAATTGGCTCTGGGGCTTTGATTTGTTCTCCGGTTTGAGCCATTTTCATTTCTGGGTTTTTTGTTTGTTTGTTTGTTTGTTTGTTTGTTTTGTCTAGTCGCGGCTGTTACATAGTGAGGGGTGGAGCCTCAGGTGTTCCCCAGGGCGGGACAGCCCAGTCGCTGGGTAGTGACGCTGTATGTGGGGGCGGGGTCTGAGAGGAGATAATGGCGGTTGCTTTACTCTCTCTCAGATTCCAGTTCCTTTCACTGCTTCCCCTTTGCCTGGATTATCTGCGCATGAATGTGGGACCACCCGGTCAGCCAGCCGCCTTGTGCGGCCTCACTGGTTCTGCACAGTTGCCGCCTGTGCACCTGGGGGCTGCCAGCCACTGCTGTCTACGGGCCGTCCGCACCTCCGCTTTTTCCTGCCGTGACTCCGCCCCTCTTACTGGTCTGGATGGATCGTTGTTGGACTTCCAAACAGTTTGGTTTTCTGAGTTCTGGTTGTTTTCTTGTTTCTAAATCTTTGTTGTCCTTAATTTTGGTTGTGAGAAGAGGCACAGTGCATCTGCCTACGCCTCCATCTTGGCCGGAAGTCCATTTAACTCCAATTTTAAAGAATCAATTTTAATATGAAGCTTTAAATATTTACTAGACAAAATAGTGATTCTCTCCCCCAGTAAAAACTTTAGAGGTCTTGGAAGTCATGAGGTCACCAGTCTCTGACCTTACTGAGGCAAAGACCACCAGAGGCACTCAGGCAACCATAACAAAAACACAGTTTCCATTAAAGACCCAAGGGCTCCTGAGATTCTTCTATTAGAAGTCAAATCTTACTCTGAGTGCTGTAGTCAGCATATGCACCTCCAATCAGCCTCACTGGAGTAGTGTTGGTGAGAGGAGATGTGCAGAGAAAATACTGCCATGGAGGTTGGCTTCTTCATTGTGGCTCTTCTTCCACCACCTTCCGCACACCATTTTACTAAATACACAGTACACACTGATGGTGAGATGTCTCCTCTGGGAATTACTACATGAAACCAAGTCAGTGCACTATTCTAGTCTAAAATATGTGTTGAGTATCAGTGTCCTCAAAATGCTAGTGCAGGTAAGAATCCTGTCCCAAGTATAAAAACTGTTCTTCCTTTTTTCTACCAGGAAACTAAGAATAAAACATTTACTAACCTATTTCTTGCTCTTGCCATGCTCTTTGATTTCCTTCTTTCAAGTCCCTTCATCAGAAGAGGCTGTGTCACTACTATGAATAACATGCCTCTTTCTCCTATTCAAAGAGAGTCAAATACTGAAAATCGTTACAGCAGCAAATGGCTTTTAAGAACACATTGTAAGCATCACACCCACAATTAGCTTCACAGAAAGTGCGTACATTCATCCATTCATTCAGAAACATTCGTCAAGCTCCTTGCACTCATGCAGCATACATCCAATGAACTAGAAACACAATAAACTCCACAGAGAAAAAAATACAAAAGGAGGCAGAGGAGAATAGGGAGCCAATAATTTTTTACACAAGGTAGTTCAGGAAGGCACATGTATGTATGTAATATGACACCTATGCAAGATATTCATTATATCATACTTTACAGTAGTAAAAGACTGAACACAACCTGACTTTCAATAAAGGACTAGTTTTCAAATTAGAATATATCTACAAATGTAATATTATGTAACTATAATATAACTGTGAAATGTCACTATGCTGAAATTTCACTCCAGGAAATGGCACTCCAAGAAGTGCCATCTCACTTCTCCACCACAAAGGTCAGGGGATTCTGTTGCTTTGGGCTATTTTTTTCTCACTTGTCATTTTATTAGTTTAACAAGTAATAATCTCAGGCACCATTTTGAGCCTTAGAAAGGGAGAGCTGAGCATCTGGGGCACATCCTGGTGCAGAGGGACATGGTTGGCCACCCCGCCACCCTCTTCTGAGCCAGGAACTCTGGGCGGTCACTGGCTCCCACGAGAGCCCTTGGAGATCCTGATCCTGAGGGAGGTCACTTAAGGACAATTTCACCTCCATTACATACAACGGTGGACTCGTGAGTTAATCACATCCAAACCATGGTATATTATTTCCAAATAATTTGTCTACAAAGATGCCATACAGAACTGTTTCATAATTATAAAGTAGTTTCAGAGAGCAGAGTCTTTCTCCAAAGCAGCAATGCTGGAGATCTGCTAGCTTTGTGGTTAGAAGGAGAAAAACAGCCTGGAACAACCAAAAAGTGATTTACATAGTGAGCATCGCTCAGACTTCCCAAGGAGCAGAAGAGGACAGAATGACATTAACAGAAACAGCTCTAGCAGTGACGTTGGGGAGGTTTCCTGCTGCTCACAAGACCCTGCTTCATCTGTACAGGGAATCAGTGCAAATACACTAACCTCAGTACCATAAACTGATGTTCAGGGTTGTAATGGACACACTTATAGAAACACTGGACAAGGGTTAAAGCAGTGAAAGCTTCTAGCTCTATATTTTATATTAGATAGTGTGAAAAGTGTTAGAAAAAGTGGCTCTTGGTATGGAGTTTCTAAATTTAAGAACCTTAAAACAATTCAAATTCATAATTTTACACATTATTAGTTCTCAAGACTAACATATTAATGCCAATTATCTTGGGGAAAAAATTAAAATACAAGCAGATGACTTATCCAGAACTACTCCAATTGCCAGCAGTGTGAATGTGCATGTGTCAGTGTGAGTATGTGAGTGAGTGTGAGTGTTCCTGGTGGTGTGACTGTGTGTGCATGTGTGGGAGTGTGGCCAGGTATGCATTTCTCTGTGTGTGTGTATGAGTGTTTTTGATTGTGCAACTGGGTGTGTGTGTGTGTGTCTGTGCATATTTCCGGTTGAATGTGTTTCAGTGTGTGTGTGAGTGAATGTGTGTCTGAGTGTGTGACTGTGTGAGTTCTCTGGCTTACTGTTAACCTTGGCTGGTCTAATGTTCTCTCATTTGGATGCACTTTGGATTAAAACAATTGCAAAGCCTTGGGAAGAAAGAACAGAGTTGGAGGAATAATACTGCCTGCTATGAAACTGCACTACAAAGCTATAACAATCAAAACAGCATGACATTGGCATGAAAATGGACACACAGATCAATGGAGCTGTATGGAGAGCCTAGAAATAAACGTTTTGATGGTCAATTAATATTTGACTATCAAATGAGGCTAGAACATACAATGGGGTAAAGAAAGTCTATTCAATGATATTGGGAAAAGTGGATAAATTTTCAATACATACAAAAAAATGAAACTAGGCTATCGACTCACACCACACAGAAGAATAAACTCAAAATAGATAAAAGACTTAAATGTAAAACTCAAAACTATAAAAATCCTAGAAGAAAAGATAGGCAATAAATAAATTCTCTGACATTTGTCTTAGCAATATTTTTCTGATATATCTCCTCAGGAAAGAGAAGCAGACAAAAAATAAACAAACAAATGGGACTACATTAAACCAGAGCTTTTGCACAGCAAAGGAAACCATCAACAAAATGAAAAGAGAATCCCCTGAATGTGATAACATATTCACCAATTATACACCTGATCAGGGGTTACTATCCAACATTTATAAAGACGCCACACTACCCAACACCAGAAACAGCCCAAACAATCCAGTGAGAAAGTGGACAGAGCACCTAGATAGCCTCTGCTGTGCAGAGGACAAACAGATGGCCAAGAGACACACAAAAAGGTACTCAACATCACTAATCACGAGAGAAATGCCAAGTAAAACAGCCATGCGATATCACCTCACACCTGTCACAATGGCTAACTCAATAAATCCACAAATACTAAGTGCTGGCGAGGATGTGGATGGAGAAGGGGGTGGCTCTGACTCTCGGTGAGACTGTAGAATAGGGCAGCCACTGTGGAAAGCAACCCAGAGTTTCCTCAAAAGATGAAAAATATAAACACCTTATGACCCACCAGAGGGGAGGAGAGTTAGGAAGCCAGAAGAAAGGGGTGAATGGAGTAAAAAGGATAACTTGGTCATCAAGAACCACTCTCAGGGACATTGAGTACAACACCTGGAATGCAGTCGATAACATTGCAGTAACTCAATATGGCACCAGTGAGCACTGGGAATAGCAAGGGGACACTATGTACACTATGTGATTGTCTAACCACCACATTGTGCACCTGAAATCAATACAAAATGATTGTGAAATAAAATGTAATTTAAAATTTTTTTAAAGGAAAGGAAATACAGGTCCACGATGAATGAATTGCTGCCTGAAAAGCTCCCCCAAGTGACTCTGATGCATAACTGAATTGATTTCAAGCCTCTTGCTCCTAGAAGGAGAAAAGTTTTCCTATCTCTAATCTCTGTGACAGGGAACAGCAGAGAATAGTGGAGAATCTGCGAGCTGGGGAAGGTCCAGAAACAAGTCTGCCTACATGTCTTTCGGTCCTTATGCAGATGCTCATAGATGCTCGATGGAGGCCACACAGTGTTGCCACTGAGCCTCCACGTTCTCAATATAGGCACATGGGGTCAGGCTAGCACATCCCTTGTGAGAGTCACAAGTCCCTGAAGGCCACCAGCTATACACTGCTTATATGCCAGTTTGGTCTTAGGAGGAGACTCCTTAATGGAATCTGAAAGGACCAAAGGACCAGTGCTCTGGACCCTCTCTGTCTCTTCAGGCTTATTTTACCCTCTGGTTAGTGTCTCCAATTTAGCAAACTCTTCATGTCTCTGAAAAACATGTCCTCAAATTTATTCCTTCACAGGAAGATGACACATCCCCTCCAACACTCTTCTATCTCTTTCTCCATCTATCATGTGTCTGTCCATCATCGATCATTATCTATGTGTGTATATATACATCTATCATCTATCCATCACCTATCCATCAGCTATCAGCCTGTCTATCCTTTATCTATCCACCTACCTACATAGGTATAGACCTACACACCTATCCCCTGGGTCTCCACTTATCAGCCTATCTCTCTATCACCTATCTCTCCACCTCCAGAGTATCCTTTCAAGTTCATTTCAAGTCAGCTCTTCAGAGAAGCCTTCCTCACCTGCCCTCCCCACAGTTGAGTCAGGGGTCAAGAACCTCTCTGATGTCTCATCTCACTCTCTTTCTTTGCAGCACTTGTCACAGTCAGGACTTACACAGTTGTTGGTGGGACTCTGTGTTTGATTTCTCCCTCCCCCAGTCAAAGCCAGGTTTTGTGAGAGCTGGGTCTGTGTCATTCAGTGAAAAGTTTTAAATTCCTCCAACATGCCAAAATCTGTGAGAATTAAAATATCAATCAGACATAGACTTTTTGCTTGAGGTGCTTAGGGTCAAGTGGAAAACAAAAGATATGTATTCAAGGAACTATTTGTAGAAGCCTAAGGGCAATGACAGACTCTGTTACTGGGATCAAGTCACAGAGTGATGTCCCTGTGAGAAGAGGCTGTGTGGCATCCAGAGGCAGCTGAACCTGACTCCTTCGTGTTGTGTTGTGGCTGCTTGGCTGCAAAGTCCCTCCCTGATTGCTGCGGCCCCTCTTCTCTATGAGAGTCAGTTTTCTGGTGGGAAGGGATTCTGCCTTCACAGCAAATGCTTTCAGCAGCCTGTTGTAGGTGCCACAATGCTGAGGAAGATGGGCACGTGGCCAAGCAGCCTGTGAAGAGATGTCAGCATCATCAACCTCGGGGAAGTGCAAGTTACATCCACAGTGGGGTCTCACCACGCAGCCATGAGAATGGCTACGATAAGAATGACAACACTAAATGCTGCTGTGGATGTGGGAAACAAAACAGAGTCACTCATTCAGTGCTGGGGATACTGTCAAATGGTACAGCCCTCTGGGAAACAGTAGGACAGTTTCTTCAAAAAGCAAAACCCACAACTGCCACAGGGCCTGGCATATCCATACCAGCACATGTAGCCCAGAGAAAGGAGGACTCTCGCTGACACAAAACCCTGTGCACCAATGTGTGTGGTGGTCTGATCTGTCAGACCCCCAACCTGGAGCCCACCTAGAAGTCCTTCCACAGGGGAACACTTAAACAATTCATGGTATATCCACATCATGGGCACCACCATGCCATACAGAGCAATGGCCTGTTCACACCTCAACAGACCTCAGGTACGCTCAGTGGAAAAAGCCAACCCCAAAAGGCTCTGGACTGCATGATCCCATTGCTGTAACCTTCGTAAGAGGACAAAATTACAGACAGGGAGGACAGAGGAGTGCTTGCCAGGGGAGAGAGCGGTGGACAGGGCAGGAAGGGCATGTGTGTGGCTGTGGAAGGTGACAAATACAAAGGATCATGTGAGGGTGGCAATGACTCTATCAAAGCCAATGTCCTGGTTGTGGTGTGGTCTGCAGTCAAGAGAGAGAGCACCATTGGGGGAAGGTGGGCACAAGGTGGATGGAATCTCTTGTTTTCTCTCTAACAACTGCGTGTGAATCTACAGATGCCTCACAATCGAACAATGAATTCAAAACTCTAAAGATGGAGGCAACATCAGGGAAACAAGTCTTTTTGTGGGTCAGGTCTCACACGAGCCTTCCAACTTTGATGTCATAATGACACAGTGGTCTAGACAACTGCAGAACCCTGGGGCTTCTTGGAGTTCTTGACAGTTTTCTGCCAAGTGCAGAAGACATGCTTCATTCTCAGTGCTGAGAACAGAAGAGCAAGGATGTTCGCATCATTCAAAAAGTGTTTCACCAGATTTGGTGCTTCCTCAAGGCTGAGTATACTGCTTTTTAAATTTAATCTGTGTTGTTATTATTTTCCATACCCTTTAGTCCCCTTATACTCACCTCTCCCAGCAATCACCACATTGCTGTCCATGTCCACGAGTCCTTTTTCCTTTTTGCTCAACCCATCCACCACCTAACCTCCCCCCGACTAGCTGACATCCTACTCTCCACCTAGGAGTCTGTCCCCATTTTCCTTGTTAGTTCATTAGATTCCACAGATGAGCGAAATCATATGGTATTTGTATTTCTCGGATACTCTTATTTCGCTTAGTATAATGTCCTCCAGGTCCATCCACACTGTTGCACAGGATAAAATTGTCTCCTTTTCTATGGCCTAGTATATAATACTTCTGACCATGGAAACAGACAGAGAGCCCAGGAACTGTTCTGTTATCTTTCTTCTAAAACATATGGGCTAATTCTTAACTTGAGCACAGGTTTCGTGAAAAGCTGCTTTATTCAGTGCTGCTGAAAATGAGAGAGCGGGATTGAAGTTCTCAGGTAGGGGGCATTTCTTGGCTCTATGGGGGAGCAATTTCTGTACAGCTACGAAGATACCTGTGCCATTATCAAAGATATTTTATGTTCTGTTCAACAGAGTTACCTTACCTGTTCTGACCACCAGTCCTGTTAGAGCTTACTCATAGCTCAAGCAAACAATAACTGAGCAACTCTCCTGGGTTTAGAAACTTTTTGATGCTTCCAGTATTACGCACTGATCTTTGAGCACTTCCCTCCAGAAGTGATTGTTGATTTAGCTAAGGTTAAGGCCAATTTTCCAGAATCCTCACTCATCTAGATTTGTACATTCACATGAAACCAAAAAGCCACCACTTCTTCCCAAATCTCCGTTTCATTTTCTTCCAACTACATGAGACCACAAACTGCCATATTTTTGTTGTGCTTTTGCCTTCTTGAAACACTTCCCACCTTTAACCTTTCTTGCCAAGAGTTCTGATCTGACTCACCTTGCTGCTTTCTCCTTTCCAGCCCTTCACAGTGGGCAGGCCCAGGACATGGTCCTGGAAATGGTGGCCTCCTCCTAACTCTCAAAAGCTGTCTGTAACTTTGTGACTTATACATTTGACCTCTGGAGCTCTGGGTGGGGGACAGAGACTCATATTTAGTTTTGTGAGAATACTGACCTTTCATATAAAAACCTAGTGTATGATGGATCAGTGACTGGACATTCTGTAGCATTTGCTGTGTTGCAGGAGGAGCCCTTCTCCGAAGTTGGACACCAGCCTCCACAGCTCTTTATCACCAGAGAGCCACAGCTGCAGCCTGGAGAGCAGCTCCCAGGGCTTCCCACAGCCCAAGGTCTACAGCTGGAGCTTGGACTGCAGCCCCCAGGGCTACCCACCACCCAAGGTTGACAGCTGCAGTCTGGACAGCAGCCTCCCAGGCAACAAACCATCAGAGGTTGACAGCTGCACACTTGACTGCAGCCTCCTGGGCCACCCACCACCCATAATCCACAGCTGCAGACTGAACTGCAGCCTGAACTGCAGCCTCCTGAGCAACCAAGCATCTGAGGTTGACAGCTGCAGCTGGGACTGCAGCTTCCAGTGCCTCCCACCAACCGAGGTCAACAGCTGCAGACTAGATTGCAGCTTCCAGGACCTCCAACTATCTGAAGTCAACAGCAACAGTCTGGACTCCAGCCTCCCTGGCCTCCAACCATCTGAGATAGACAGCTGCACCCTGGACTTCAGCTTCCAGGGCCTCCAACCATCTGAGGTCAACAGCTGCAGCCTGCACTGCATGTTCAGGAGCCCCTCACCACCCGGTTGCCCCTACTGCTCCACAGCCAAGTGGTGCTTAGGAAGGGCTGGAGGAGGAAGAGACTGTGAGGGGACTTCACTGCAGAGCTCCCCCCCAACCACCATGGATGAAAATAAGTCTACCAAGACATGATCTTTTTGGCCATCTGCTTCCTCCTTGGAGGAAAGGTGGCCAATCTCTCAGAGGAGAAGGGCCTTGAGCCTGTTCCTCAATGGGCTTTTATTGGGTTCAACTTGCACAGGAATACAGGTAAAGTTCATCAATCATTGTCAAGAAGTAAGGATCAAACAATAGATAACATTCAAGAATTATCTGAGTCAGGGTCAAATAGCTAAAGGGCTATAAAACTTTGGGAAACAAACTCATTTTATGCTTGGACCCTTATCAGAAAATTGAAGGCATTCTTAGCAAAACAGGTTTCACAGGATTTTATGTATTCTTTCTTAGGCCTGATCTTCCTGGGGAACCACCCATATCTGTCCAGGGCTGACCACCCTCCAGCATTGTTTCAGGTTTAAGTCAGGCAGGGGAAGTAAGGCAGCCAAGAGATTAGGGGATTCTTGTAGACAGAATGAGGACTCAGGCTATGCCAAAGCCTAGGGGTGAGGGTCCATCACCCCCTTTTTCCATAGTCTCTGAAGTCTTTGCTTGAGGGCCCCCATGACCATGCCTGTTGTAGGTTGTCCCTCCCTTGAGGAATCTTACCCGTCATTGGCTAACCAGCCATCTGCTGGGGCCAAGCAGGGTGAAGTGAAGGGGGCAGAGGCTGCACCCCAGCTGGGAGGATAAGTTCTGTCTCCCAAGGTCTTTTACTCAGCCTTAGCCATGGGGGTTACAGCTTCTGAAACCAGGCACGGTGGTTCCCAACAAGAGACAGCACTTCCTATTCAGAGATTTGGTATTGATCTGTAATGCAAAGTATATCTATATTACACACTCTCCTGATTACCTTAGAGTTAC
This sequence comes from Anoura caudifer, assembly GCA_004027475.1. Taxonomy (NCBI): domain Eukaryota; kingdom Metazoa; phylum Chordata; class Mammalia; order Chiroptera; family Phyllostomidae; genus Anoura; species Anoura caudifer. The sequence continues at coordinate 411,757 of PVKU01000668.1, read as the reverse complement.
ATTTTCAATAACCCTCACTGTAAAAACGTATTCATTTCCTGAATACCACTGGAATGTCAGCTCTAGCTGTTCCCTGAGTAAGTGGAGTCAGGAATTTTGCACATGGGCTCATTGATCTCATTTTAGCTTTGGTGTTTCCACACATGGCTTCCTAGAGCAGACAGTTCCAGAGTGTGAGCCCACGTTGCCTGTGTACTGGCACAGGGCCTGTGGTTATGGAACCTGGAGCCCACTGGAGCATTCAAGTTGGGAACTAACCAAGAGACGCAGTGGTTTCCATCTCAGAGGTCAAAGGCTCATTAGGCAGAAATGGTCAGAAAGCAATTTCCCTGCTGACAAAGTTGACCACTTCCTCAGTCCCCACAGATCACTGGGAAGTATGCTCATCCCTTACTTATAATCCCTCCTGGTCCCTGGTCTTGGTTGGATGAGTGGACTGATTGGTTTTGGCAGTGAGTTCAGTGAGCAGACTAACTGGGGGCTTAGCCAGAATCTAAGGGATACCAGTAGGACCTAAATCTTAAGAAAGGAAATTTAAAACAGCCTAGGACTTAAAGACCTGAAAATCTTCTTACAGCTTAAGGTTGAAAATGTATTTGAAATCACTCTAATACAACAATTTTTTTGTTTGTCTCTCTTAAAAAAGTTTGTATCACTATTTTATAAATCACATACCTTTCTTCAGCCCCTCACATACTTTTTGAAATAAGCAAGATGTGACCAAATAATGAAAAGAAAGATAACACACAAAATAAAAAAATATAATGCACAGACAAATACAAAATCAATTTGTGGTCTCAGAAAAGGTCTAAAATGTACAGTACGGTCAAACCCAATACTCAGGGTTCACAACGATCATCGCTGGCTGTGCTGGGCACAGGGTGGAATGGGGAGGAGGCAGGAGGCCCTGGAGAGTGTGTACTGGCACCTTCCTGGGAGCACAGCTGATCCCGTAACATTGGAGAAACAAGCTAACAGAGGTCTGGTCTGTCCCTCTTTCTAGGTACAAGAAGATAGTCAAGATAAAACACCAAGTTCCAATAGCTACCATCTGGATTATGGACAGCAGGAAGCAAGTGGGAAAGGCTGAAGTGGCCAGGTTACTTACCTTGGGCTGACCCATGGGGAGCATGCTGGCCACTTTTCAGTAAGACCTACAGCTTGCCCCGGTACTTACTTGCATTTTAAAAGGAACTCATTTTCATCTGATTGCTCATTAAGCCATGGATTCACTTTGTGAGTTCCCATTAGATATCTGTCTGCCTTGGATTCCCACCCCCAATTTCCTGTGTTTGAAAATATGCAGATGGTCACAGGGTGGCCCCTACTGGGGTGAATTCCTTGGTTTGGATCCGTGGTTTGCAAATGGGCTCTACAAGCCACCTGGGAGGGAGGACAAGGGTCTGGAGGCCTCTCCAACATCCTGCCCCCTACTCCCCAGGGAGAGTGTGTGTGTTTTGAAATCACTGTAGAGACACCAAGTGAGATCATCTCCATTTGGCAGTTCAGGCACCCCATGTTTGATGACATGATGACTTGCGTTTGTATGTGAAATACAATTTCAAGTGTATTAATTGGAGAGTATAAAAAGAATGTTTCCAGTTTACTTGGATTACTTGATAGTGTGTCCTCAAGAAAGATCTTCCAGTGATTTAAAAATACACCCCTTAGCCTCAGCTGGGGAACTGGCCAACTTGGCATGTGCCTTCTGTTCTCTCTTGTTTGGTACTGTTATTAAAAATCACCAAATTTGTTGTGTTGTTTAAGAATTAGGTGAGTTTAAGCAAAAATAATGGATTTCTGGTTTCTCCTGAAAAATCAGGCCATGCTGAGCCACAGCTCCTACAAAGCAACACCAACTGTGGTGGCATCCTGGCCCTGCAGATAGAGCAGAGCTGTGAGAAGTCTTGCCAGGATTACCTGTGGTGTGTGTGGGGGTGATGGTCAGCCCTTGCAGGACCCCTCGCAGGACCCCTCTTCCCCCACCCCTGGACCGTCCACCCCACAAGCACTTCAGCCAGATGGGCCCAAGAGTCACCTGATGAAAAGATCCTGGGGTGGAGGGGGGATCTTAATCATCAGAACTAGGTCTCCTGCCTTTGAGGCTTTTTCCTTGACCCCCACCCCACCCCCCGCAAACCCTTAGGTTTCCTGTGGATATTTAGGACATCACTACTCCACTTTGCCTCCATCTTTTGGGAAGTAAAAAGGTCAAATAACAAAATCTTACAGAGCAATCTAGAGTTTTCCTTACCAATGAGGGCACTTGCCCCTTCTCCTGCTCACCTAGACTTTTGCCTCAGACTTAGAGACACCATCTGTGTTTAAACTTTGAATGAATGTCACCCCAAACTCAGGCTCCGTTCCCAAGCCCAGCCTTCATGAGAAAATGTGCATGATATTAAGCCAGTTCCTCAGGCTAATGCGTAGGCCGCAGTGGGGTGGAGGATTTGGATCTTTAAAGGGTCTCCTTGTTTACAGCAACCCCCCATCAGAGCGGGGTGGGGGGGTCAGCTCAGAAGTGAGGAGGTGGGACAGCCACCCTTGAACTCACAATGGAGCGCAGCTGTTCCTTTCCACACACTGTACTCAGCAGAGAACTTGTGTTCTTTCATTAGGGCATCATTATTCATACAGCAGAAAGTTTTCCCTCCACAAAGGATGTTCCCAACACTGCAGGAACTAGGATCTGTCTGCACTGATGCCCATTCCAACCCACTCTCTAGAGAGCCAGCAATTCTCCTTCAGCTTGGTTCAGCCATGCCACAGCACGCTGTTCCCGAGCTGACCTCATGGTGACAGCAAACATCTCCCTTCAGAACCCTGTAGTCCAGGATGCAAACATCCAGTATTCCTGGGACCCATGACTCACAGTCCATGAGAAAGTCACACATCACTTTAAAGCTCTCTGACCAACACCAAGGGTCCAACAGAAATGTCTGCCTTGAATGGGCTTGGGAAGGTGTTTTTAAATTCCAGCATATAAAACGAGAGTCTACATTTTACTAATAGCAGGGAATATGGTACATATGGGGTAGGTTGGTGTACACAATTCTGGATTTTCACAGCTTCTTTCTTATTTTATTTTATTTTATTTTATTTTATTTTAATTGTTTAAGTACAGTTTTCTGTTTTTTACTCCCATCCCAGTCAACCCCCCAGCCCTCCGCACCTCTCTCCCATTTTCATCTTCCCCTAGTTTTTGTCCATGTGTCCTTTACACTTGTTAAAGTAAACCCTTCCCCTTTTCTCCTGAAATTCCCTCCCCATTCCCCTCTGGTGACTGTCAGCCTGTTCTGTATTTCAGTGTCTTTGGTTATATTTTACTTGTTTGTTTGTTTTGTTGTTTAGGTTCCTGTTAAAGGTGAGATCATATGGTATTTGTCTTTCACTGCCTGGCTTATTTCACTTAGCATAATGCTCTCAGTTCTATCCATGCTGTCGCAAAGGGTAGAAGCTCCTTTTTTCTTTCTGCTGCATAGAATTCCATTGTGTAAATGTACCATTGCCTTTTGATCCATTCATTTACTGATGGGCTAGGTTGATTCCTAGCCCAGGAATCAACCTAGCACAACATTTGGTTGATTCCAACACTTGGCTATTGTAAATCGTGCTGCTATGAATATTGGGGTGCATAGGTGCTTTTGGACTGGTGTTTCAGGGTTCTTAGAATATAATCCTAGCAGTGGAATTGCTGGGTCAAGAGGTAGATCCATTTTTAGTTTTCTGAGAAAATTCCATACTGTTTTCCATAGTGGTTGTACCAGCCTGCAGTCCCACCAACAGTGCACTAGGGTTCCCTTTTCTCCACAATCTCTACAATACTTGTTTGCTGCTTTGTTTACGATGGCCATTCTGACTGGTGTGAAGTGGTATCTCATTGTGGTTTTAATTTGCATCTCTCTGATAGCTAGCAATACTGAGCATCTTTTCATGTGTCTCTGGATCCTCTGTATGTCCTCCTTAGAGAAGTGTCTGTTGAAGTCCTTTGCCCATTTTTCAGTTTGGTTTGCTTGTCTTCTTAGAGTGGAATCGTGTGAATTCTTTATGTATTTTGGAGATTAAACCCTGTCTGAGGTATCATTGGCAAATATGTTTTCCCATATTCTTGGTTCTCTTTTTATTTTGATACTGTTTTCTTTAGCTGTGCAGAAGCTTTTTATTTTGATGAGACCCCATTTGTTTATTTTTTCCTTTATGTCTCTTGTTCTAGCGGACATAGCAGTAAAAATGTTGCTGCATGAAATACCTGAGATTTTCTTGCCTATGTTCTCCTTTAGGACTTTAATGGTGCCACGGCTTATATTTAAATCTTTTATCCACCTTGAATTTATTTTTGTGTATGGTGTAAGTTGGTGTTCAAGTTTCATTTTTTTGCACGTAGCTGTCCAGTTCTCCCAACACCGTTTGTTGAAGAGGCTATTTTTACTCCATTCTATGTTATTGTCCCCTTTGTCAAATATTTATTGACTGTAGAGGATTGGGTTTATTTCTGGGCTCTCTGTTCTGTTCTATTGATCCATGTGCCTGTTTTTATGCCAGTACCAGGCTGTTTTGATTACATTGGCCTTGTAATACAGTTTGGTATCAGGTATTGTGATCTCTCCTACTTTGCTCTTCTTTCTCAAAATTGCAGCAGCTATTTGGGCTCATTTATGGTTCCAAATAACTTTTTGAAGTGTTTGTTCTATGTCTGTGAAATATATCATTGGTACTTTAATAAGTATTGCATTGAATCTGTAAACAGCTTTGGGTAGTATGGACATTTTGATGATGTTAATTCTTGCAATCCATGAACATGGTATATATTTCCATTTGTTTGTGTCTTCTTTGATTTCTTTCTTCGGTATTGCATTGTTTTCTGAATACAGGTCTTTTACCTCCTTGGTTAGCTTTATTCTAGATATTTTATTTTTCTTTTTGCTATATCAAAAGGGATTTTTTTCTTGATTTCTGCTTCTGCTGTTTCATTGTTGCTATACAAAACTGCTTTTGATTTCTGGATATTGACTTTGTATCCCACTGTTTTGCCAAATTCATTTATTAGGTTGAGCAGTTTTTTGGCTGAGTTTATAGGATTTTCTATGTATGCTAGCATGTCATCTGCAAACAATGACAGTTTTATTTCCTCCTTTCTGATTTGGAGCCTTTCATTTCCTTTTCTTGTCTGATCACTGTGGCTAAAACTTCCAATACTATATTGAATAGAAGTGGTGAAAGTGGACAATCTTGTCTTGTTCCTGATCTTAGTGGAAAAGATTTTAGTTTTTGCCCATTGAGTATGATGTTGGCTGTAGGTCTCTCATATATGTCCATTATTATGTTGAGGAATGCTCCCTCTATTCCCACTTTGTTGAATGTTTTTACCATAAATGGGTGTTGTACCTTATCAAATGCTTTTTCCACATATATTGATATGATCATGTGATTTTTGTCTTTGCTTTTGTTTATGTGATGTATTACATTTACTGATTTGTGAATATTGTACCATCCTTGCATCTGTGGGATGAATCCCACTTGGTCATGGTGTATGATCTTTTCAATGTATTGTTGGATGCGGTTTGCCAATATTTTGCTGAGGATTTTAGCTTCTGTGTTCATTAGCGATACTGGCCTGAAGTTTTCTTTCTTTGTTGTGTCTTCATCTGTATTTGGAATTTGGATGATGCTGGCTTCATAAAAAAGTTTGGGCATCTTCCATCATTTTGGATTTTTTGGAATAGTCTGTGAAGGATAGGGGTTAGCTCTTCCTTAAATGCTTTGTAGAATTCTCCTGTGAAACCATCCAGTCCAGGGCTTTTGTGTGTTGGGAGTTTTTTGATTATCGCTTCAGTTTCATCTGCTGTTATTGGTCTGTTCAGGCTTTCTGCTTCTTCTTCATTGAGTTTTGGAAGCTTATATTTTTCTAGAAAGTTGTCCATTTCACCTAGGTTTTCAAATTTCTTGGCATGCAGTTCTTCATAGTAATTTCTTACAATCCTTTGTATTTCTGTGGTATCAGTTGTAATCTCTCCTCTTTTATTTCTGATTGTGTTTATTTGGGTCCTCTCTCTTTTTTTCTTGATGAGCCTGCTTAAAGGCTCATCAATTTTATCTTTTCAAAGAACCAGCTCCTGGATTCACTGATCCTTAGAATTGTGCTTTTAGTCTCTATGTCATTTGATTCTGCTCTGATCTTGATTATTTCCTTCCTTCTACTTGCTCTGGGCTGTCTTTGTTTTTCTTCCTTGAGTTCTTGTAGGCATAGGGTTAGGTTGTTTGTTTGAATTGTTTCTATCTTTTTTAGGTAGGCCTGTATTGCTATGAACTTCCCTCTCAGGATTGCCTTTGCTGTGTCCCACAAGTTTTGGGTTGTTGTGAGTTCATTTTCATTTGTTTCCAGAAAATTTTTTATTTCTCCCTAATTTCATTCTTGACCCATTCATTGTTCAATAGCATGTTATTCAATCTCCATGATTTTGAGTGTTTTGGGTTTTTTCTTGAGGTTTATTTCTAGTTTCAGTCCCTTGTGGTTGGAGAAAATGATTTCGATTTTCTTGAATTTGTTGGCCTTGTTTTGCGTCCTATCATACGGTCTATCTTTGAAAATGTTCCATGTGCATTTGAAAAGTATGTGTATTTAGCTTCTTTAGGATGAAAAGCTCTCTCTATATATATCAGTTAAGTGCATTTCATCTAGGGCATTGTTCAGTGCCACAATATCTTTGTTGATATTTTGTTTAGAAGATCTGTCCATTTTTGACAGTGGGGTGTTAAAATCCCCTACTATAATTGTGTTGCTGTCAATATCTTTATTGAAGTCCTCTAAGATATTCTTTATGTATTTGGGTGCTACTATGTTGGGTGCATATATATTTACAATGTTTATGCCTTCTTGGTGGATTCTCCCCTTGAGTATTATGAAGTGACCTTCTGGGTCTCTCTTTATGGTTCTTCTTTTGAAGTCTATTTTGTCTGATATGAGTATTGCTACCCTGACTTCTTTTTCCTGTCCATTTGCTTGGAAAATTTGTTTTGAGCACTTCACTTTCAGCCTGTGTAGGTATTTTGTCCTGAGGTGGGTCTCCTGTAGGCAGCATATGTGTGGGTCATGCTTTCTTATCTATTCAGCTATTCCATGTCTTTTGATTGGAACATTTAATCCATTTATATTTAAGGTTATTATTGATAGGTACTTATTCATTGCCATTTTTGTATCTGTGTTCCTCTTTCTCTCTCTTCCTTCCTTTCCTTAAAGCAGTCCCTTTAGCATCTCTTGCAGAGCTGGTTTGGTGGAGGTGCATTCTTTTAGACTTCCTTTGTCTGGGAAGCTCCTTATTTGGCCTTCTATCTTGATTGAGAGCCTTGCTGGGTAAAGTAGCCTTAGTTGCAGGCCTCTGGTTCTCATTACTTGCAATATTTCTTGCCACTGTCTTCTGGCCTGGAGCGTTTCCATTGGTAAGTCAGCTGCTAACCTTATCAGGGCTCCCTTGTATGTTACTTCCTGTTTCTCCCTTGCTGCCTTTAAGATTCTTTGTCTTGGAATTTTGTCATTTTAATGATGATGTGTCTTGAAGTGGGCTTCTTTGAGTTCCTCTTGATTGGGACTCTCTGTGTTTCCTGGATTTGTGTGGTTTTTTCCTCATCAAATTAGGGAAGTTTTCCATCATTACTTTTTCAAATAGGTTTTCTATCCCTTGCTCTTCTTCTTCTCCTTCTGGTATCCCTATTATATGGATATTATTACATTTCATATTGTCTTGTATTTCTCTTAATCCATCTTCATTATTTCTGATCCTCTTTTCCTTTTCTTGCTCTTTCTGGGTGTTTTTTTCTACTTTGTCCTCCAACTTGCTGATCTTATCTTCTGCTTCATAGATTCTGCTTTTCATTCCTTGTAGTGTGTTCTTCAGTTCAGAAATTATATTCTTCATATCCTCTTGGCCCTTGTCGATAGTTTCTATTTCCTTTTCCATGTTGATATAGTTTGCACTGAGTTCATTGTAGTTTCCCTGTAGTTTCTGATAATTTACTATGAGCTCATTGAGCATCCTGATAACCATTGCTTTGAACTCAATATCTGATAGTTAAGTTGCCTTTATTTCATTTAGCATTCTTTCTGAGGCTTCCTCCTTTCCTTTCAGTTGGGGATTGTTTCTTTGTCTTCCCATTGTTTTTTGCGAGACTCTTCTTGTTTGCCTCAGCTTCTTAAATCAATCTGTTCTGGCTCCCTGGGTTTATGGTGTGAACTTCTGTAGTAGAATACCTGTGAGATTCAGTTGTGCAGTCTCCTTGATCTCCTGAGCTCACTGGTCTTAGGCTGTCATTTAAGTTGGCTCTGTGTTTGTCTTTGGGTTTTGATTGTTGTTGGGTCTTTCTTTAGTGGGTCCTTCCCACCAGCTGGTTAACTGAGGGTCACTCTGTCCACCACCTCTTGTAATTTGTTGTGCTGGTGAGGGCAGGTTGTGTTGAAGCTGGTTCTTCTGTACAAGGTTTTGAGGATTCTCTCTTGCTCTTGTTCAGTTGTTTGTTCTGGGTAATTTCTCCACTATTTAGTTGTATTTCCAGGTAGGTCCTAGATTGAGGTTAGTGTGGCTTCCACTCCCTCCTTCACTTTCTTCTGTTGTTATCTGTTGGTGGTCCCTTTGTTGTTGGGTTTCCTCTTCCAGTGGGTATCCTGGTGTTCACAGCTTCCACCTACTCTTTGTTGTGATCAGTTAGAGGGGGAAGGCAAAATGTTTTAAGACAGCAAGAGAGTATTCTATGATATTTACAGTAGCAGCCAGTAGAAAAGAGATATGAGATCCTTTAGCTATGTATAGTGTTAACCATGATCTTCCACCCAACTAGCCACTTTTTAGAAAGGATGGAAAGAAGATAAGACTCTTTTGGGGGAGGCAAGGGTTGCAAGTTGGATCTAGAAAGCAGTGAGGTTGTGGGAAGTCAGATTCTGTGGTAAAGTGAGATTAAAGGATAGTAAATAGGTATAGTGTGTGAGAGAATAGAGTTAACCACTATAGTAACAGAGTTCAGGAAACCATGAAGTGGGCTAAGATCTGGGAGGGGTGTTGTGTAGTATTTACACCTGTATGGAACAGCTATTATTTACAATAATATTAGAGCAACAATCATATGACAGAATCTATGTGATCTGGATAAAAAGAATAGGGAGTATAGGACCTTGAGTAGTGTGCTAATGGAACACAAGTGAAGTGAAGGACAATAAATTAGCAGTACAGTATGAAAGAGAGAACAGGGGAAACCTGTCAAATGATACAATATAACCAGCCAAGCAAAGAATACTATACAGAAAGAAGAGGAATACAAAAATACTATTAAAATAAAAGATGTAAGAATAATGAAAAAACAATAATACAAATATGCAATAACTTGCAGGTTCTCTGTAATAGCAAAGTGAAATTTGTTTCACTGTCTCAGTTGTTGGGATGCCCCCTCTTTGGGTCCAACTCTGGTCTTTTCACAGTTCCAGGTTTCTTTGCCTCACTTGTGGGTATTTTAAAAAAAAAGAAGTAGAAGAAGGAAGGAAGAAGAGATAAAATTGGAAAGAGAGGAAGAAGAAATAAAACAAGAAAGAAGGAGAGAGAGAGCAAAAAGAAATTGAGAGATAAAAAATAAAAAGTTACTTAAAAAAAAAAAAAGAGCCTCTGGCTGGTTTCAAACTGGCCGCATGAGTTTTTCTGGTCTTGCTGGCTGCAGCAGACTGAGGGGCTTTTCTCCCTTCTTGTGCACTCTCCCCAGGGCTAGCCTGGTGCCTCTCCTTGATGCCTTGGGTGTGGGATCCCGGCCTTCCTCAGAGCACACTCTCCCTGGGTTGCAGGTGCTCATGCTTGGCCAGGCCACCTCTGGCCCCACAGGTTCAGGCATGCACCCTTCCCAGTGCTATGGGGGCACGGGGTTTCCTGCCCTGCCTTGGAAGTGCTGCCCAGCCAGGGAGAAGGCTAGAGCCATTGCTGCAGGAGAATTCCCCAAATGGTGTTTCTTTTTTCACTTTTTCTTTTTGAGAAATTCCTCCTACTCAAGCCTGCCGCTCCACACAGTGTCCTGGCCTCTTGCACAGCCCAATTCTCCAGCCAGACCGGGGACTATCAGGGTCAGGGCCCATCACACCACAATTCTCAACTCTCTCCAACCAGCATCCACAGACTCTGTGGGTGCTCACAGCCCCTGTGTGTTTGCCACTTCATCCTTGTTCCTCTCCCTGTGACTTGATGCAACCAGATCTCTCCCAGTGCTACTCAAACCTTGTTTGGCTGGGGAGGGAGCCATTGACCCAGCTCTCTCCCAAGAACCCTGTGGCAGACCTGGTGGGCACTGGGCCTGGCACTGCAGCTGCCCTGGTCCCTTCACTGGTCCCTGGGACCTTATTGTCTTGAAGCGCTCTCCTTACCATCTGGTTTTTCAATGTCCGCTACAGTTTTTGGTCTCCTATTTTCATATACACTGGGGTACTGTTGGCTGTTTACTCCATTCCTCCATAGATCAGCTAGGTTTTTCTCTCATGTGTAGGGGGAAGTGGAATCTTCTCCCTCCTACCTTGCTGCCATCTTCCCACAGCTTTTTTCCATGATGGTTTGATGTTATAATTTGCACAGTGAGATTCCTGACATTTTTTCTTCATGGGATAATATAACATACTGCATTGTGGTATTGAAAATGAACAGAAATAGTATATTTTCAAGATTCTGTGAAGAAATAGGGTGCTACAAATGTGTACATGTCATATGATTGACTAATCTAACTCCAAATTTCTGGAACTGTGATGCTGTGAACCCTCAATCAACACTGCTGAGATACTTCAGTGCTTAATTTGAATATAACTAGGCCTTTCTAGAGCCCGGAGTTTTAATTTGTGCCCAATTAACCAAACATGGAATGCAAGAAACATACAAAGCTCACAGGTTAAAGACTCAGTCTGCACAAATGCTTGGTTAGTGTAACTTCATTTTTCTTTGGAGTTCTCAAACTAACAAAGAAGCAAGTTTGCTGCTCCTGAGTCTTTAGAGGAAATTCTTCATTGAAGTCACCTGTCTATGACTTTTTCCTAACACCATGGCCCTTTTCTACCATTCCTGCAGAAATTTAAAAAGCAAACAAACAAACAAACAAAAACCCGAAGCAACTTAGCAAGTGAAATCCACTGACTAAGAGGAGAACTAAACATATCTGTGGGTAAAGAGTGGATTGGGTGCAGGAGTGCCCAACCTTTTGGCATCTCTGGGCCACATCTCTGAAGAAGAAGAGCTGTCCTGGACCACACATTAAATACATTGTGGCACGTAATCACACAAAAATCTCGTGTAGCAAGTAAATTTACAATTTTGTGTCAGGCCGCATTACAGCCATCCTGGGCTGCATGCAGCCTGTGGGCTGCGGGTTGGACGTCCCTGGAAAGGAAGGCATACTCGGAGTTATAAAAGTATCTTTTTTTCTCAGTGATCCTCAACCCAAACCACTTGCTCTGAATAGCAGCTGACTGACAGGACTTAATAGGACAAAACCCTAGATCAGCTCCCACATTTGCATTTCAGCAACATTAATGACTACAAAGATACCTGAAGTGTGAGAGGAATGTTTGCTGTTAGGGTCTAGTCTCCCACCCCACTGACTTTGTCACCCAAGCAACATGGTCACCTCTCTGCCCCTTCCCTCAGTTGTAAAAGGAGAAGGTGGGATTAGGTCATCTCTAAGGTTCAATATCCTGAGTTTATGGTCCATTTATCTCTGTGTCCACAGGACTCCAGGATCTCTCACAGCCTTTCCAGTCTGGACCCAAATGCCACCATGCCAGTGACCTTCCGGGACAGGGCCCGAGCTCCATCTCTGACTCTCTCAGCCTTTAAGGTACACGGGTGGGTGCACCTTAGCTGTCATGGTCATGGGGTGTTTTTCATGCTTGATTCCATGCACAGAGTTCTCATTCTGTAGCAGTTGTGTTAGGCAGTTACTCCAAATGGTCAATTCTGGATTGTTCCTCTCAGGTGGAGAATCGGTTCTCCAAACAGAAGGTTTACATTGTTCTTACCACGCACAGTGCATTCTCCCCAGTACGTTTCCCTCCACCTGTCCTACTCAGGCTCGTGTATGCCTGAGTGTCTCCCTCCCTCCAGTGCACACTGTTAGAACGGTTTGGCAAGAAGGCTTGGACCATGGCAGGGAGCATGAAGACCTTAATGTGGCTACTCGCCAGGTCTGGGGAATCCATTTCCCTCCTGCTGCCTCCACTACCAATAACCAAACTTTTGTGAGGTATGTGGCCCGAATCCACAGCTCTACAGCTCTGTGAGGCAAATTCGTTTATTATCCTCTTCCCACAGATGAAAAAACTGAGGCACAAGAAGTCACATTCACCTGAGAGCACAAAGCTGGACTTTGCACCTGGATGTCTCCCTCTAGATCCCCACCACAGTGCTCTATTCTCGAAAATCAGCATCGTCCATGGAAATGCATCTCAGTGCCCCTGACAGGTCTGGCTCTATCACCAGTGAGCAGGTGGTTTCTATACATTTTATCAGCTACTGTATTATTTCTAGCTTCATCAGCATTTTAAAGGAAAAAAATGCAAAATCTTGTTGAATGGATTGAAGGAGCTTGAGCTGTGTTATTTCAGGCTAGATTAGAGGCTTTCCAAAAGTCTGGATTTCCCAGAAGCTAATGACTGACCTATTAATTCACTAATTCAACAAAATATGTGAACCAGGCTCCTGGTAGCTGTTTGACTCACCACTACTATTATCACAATCATTACAATGACAGACACACACAACTGAAATACACAGTCCAGTGCAGCAACACAGCATGCCGGCACTTTACCCTAGCGGTCCCTCACAAAACCACAGCAGAGAGTGTAAGTGCACACCTAACAGCTTTTTAAAAGTCACATGTGATGGTTGTTTTTATGTGTCCATTTGTCTAGCCATGAGGTGCCCAGAGAAAGCCTTATTTTGGCGTGTGTCAGTCAGGTAATTCTGGATGAGACTGGACTCAGTGGAGTGGAACAGCAGGCAGAGGAAGGGGGGAGTCACCTTTGCTTCCACCTGCCTGCTTGAGCTGGGACGTGTCCTCTCATCTCAGGCCTTGGACAGGATTCAAACCACCAGCTCTGCTCGGCCTTCAGATTCGGACTGAATGACACAGCACCGGTTCCCCTGGATCTCGGCCTGCATGCAGATGGCCAATGACTGGGGTTCTTAGCTCCCACAACTGCATGGCCAGTCGCTCACCCTGCTGGTTCTATTTCTCCAGAGACCCCTATTTTCCTAAAGCAGTGCCGGATGAACTGATCGGTGGCAGGGTGGGGTCACTGGGTAGGTGCCAAGCAGTACAGCCTTCTTTTGTTCAACTGTTTAAAGGCTACTCGCTCACACAACCATGGGACATGCTGCCGTCCCTTTTACACAAGTGTGGAGGGAAATGATACATTTATAAGGTGTAGTGTCTCCTTTAAGCCCATAAATCCCATATTCTTGGAAAATGAGACACTTGGGTCGGGTAAATATGATGATCATTTTTGAAATTGATGAGTTTCTTAGTTTTTGGTGGGTGCCTCACAAACATGTTTATATTTAGCCTGCAGCAAAGTCTCTGTAATCTCAGAAGAAAATAAAGGCATGTGGCTCCACCATTTGCTCAATTGTGTCATCTTTATATAAAAAGGTCACTCTGCTGTCACAGGCATGCTGCCCGCCCTGGGGCAGGGTAGCAGATCTCCAGGGCTAACATAAAAGTTACAGAAGTAACTCCACGTAGCCAGGTGCTCAGAGAAGGTTCCTCATTCAGAAAGTTATGTATTACAATCAGTCTGAAAAGAAGGGCAGCTACTGAACGTGGGCTTCCACAAAATGTCAAGTTCTTCCAGTTACCTTCCATGTTTTATGAAGGCATTTTGTTACATAAATCCTTGCTGTTCATAGGAAAGTAAAGAGAAAGAGATTTCCCTCCGTGATCCATTCTTTAAGGAAATTATTTTCAGGGATTGTTTGTTGGTAGCTACAGGGAGAGACCCTCAGTCAGATATCTTTCCTCTCCCCTCCGGGACCTGATCCCCCCTCACTCTCCACCCCCACTGTCGGGGCACTCTTCTACGGGTGGCAGTGTGCTTCCAGGTCTGTGAATAAAGCCACTGGACAGCCCTCACATTTCCTTTCACAGAAGGCTGATGTTTCTCTTCCCCACTTTTTACATGCATAGAACATGTGTTTTTAAAGACAAAAATGGAGCCCAAGCTGCATAGCTCAGTTGGCTGCAATGTTATCCTGTACACCAAAAGGTTGTGGGTTTGATCCCCATTTGGGGAAGCAACTGATTGATGTTCTCTCTCACATTGATCTCTTTCTCTCCCCTCCCCGCCCCCTAAAAATCAGTAAAACATATCCTGGGGTGAAGATTGAAAAAAAAATAAAGAAAAAAATGTACACAATTAGTTTCTCTAAGAGAAAAGTGTGTCCACATGAGAATGAGAGAGAAATCCGTTTGTGCAGAAGGGGGCAGCCACCCTGCTGCAGGAGGACCCAAGCCTTGTGGAGAACAGAGTGAGTGATGCACAGAGGGCAGCATTCATGCATTTTCTTCAAGAACTGCAGCCACGGGTTTTATGGTTTTTCCTTCTTTCTGATGTTATATCAGTGGATTCCTTTAAATCACAGTAAGGAAGAGGCACAGACTATAGAAAGTTGGATAATGAGTGTACAGTTTTTTAAAACCATATAAAGAAGTCAAGTGGTAATGTCAAGATTAGGATAAAATACATATATGTTTATCAGTAGAGCTTAAGAGTAAATTTATGGCTGCGACTGTACACACAGATCTGGTGACATCTTATGAGCAAAGAAGTTGTTCCAGGATGGTGACACAATATTTTGGAACTAAGGATACCATTGGAAATAATCCATTAGTAAAGTCAAAGCAAAAAAGATAAGGTTCGCTTTTCAAGGGAGACCAGGAAGAATCAGAATCTGCTGAGTCTCACCAGTGTGAGCTGGACTCAGCCAAGGCCAGGCCATGGGCATCTGTGAGAGCAAGATCACCTGCGGGGGTCATGGGGAGTCTGGAGGACCCAGCCTGACCCAGGGCAGGTCTCCAGCAGTGTCTGAGGAACAGGGTGTCTTTAGTCCACTGGTGCTGGTTACGAAGATCAGAGGATCAACTCTTCTTTGTTATTACTTGCTCAACATTTTCCATGAACAATCTGCTGGCTGATACAGATTTTCCCTACAAGTGGGGGAATGTGCTCATCTTGAGAGGGGGAATGGGCCACAAGGTAACACTGATGGGGGCATCAGAGGTCTGGGGTGGGACCTGGCTCTGCCTCCTCTGCTGTTCCCAACAACATTCACACCCACGCCAAACATGGGAAGGTCAAGATGTCCTAGGAAACCTGCCTAAGTGGTCAGCTTTTCCCTCTCTCGCTCTTCTGATACAAAGCCCTTTCATAGCAGTGTCACAATTTGCTTTCAGACACACTACCCAAGATTAAAGAAGTCAAGGCAGAAGCCGTAGGGACTGCACTGAGTCAGCCCTTACTCTGTGACAAAATGGAACTCTACTACATTTTTATTACTGCTCTTCTAACAAGAAAGGAAGGCAAAGAGCCAATCAATGATATGGTTACCTATAATAAATATTTATTGCATTCTGATAACTTTCTAAGAACCATAACCAGTTCAGCTAGGGCCCTTTATTTTTGTCTCAAAGACTTAGACTAAGGACTATTAAAATGCGCATGGCAAAGTGCTTAGCTGAGGGTCCTACCTGTGCTACACCCAATGTTAAGCCAAGAGATGACTAGATTTAAAATAGGAAATTCAATAAACGCAAGGAAAGCAAGGGGGGGGGGAATAAGAATTCTGAATTTCCTATCAACAAAATCACTTTTGTATAACTAGAGAAATTTTGTGGGCACAGGCATAAATATTTAGTATACTTAATTGCCTTAAAAACTAATTCTTAAAAATAAAAGTTAAGAATACATATGACAGCTTTTCCATTTATTTTAGGTTTTAAATTGGGATCAACAGCAAGACATGTGACAAAGACAGCAATTTTGGTCACTGCCAACAACGCTGGTGTCTGTGCAGCTGCGGCAGTACCAGGATTTTTATTAGGCTGATAGAAAACTAGAATTGCAATTGGTTGCTGCAGTTCAACCAATGTAAATGAATTAAATGATCTACAAGCTATGTAACCTTAAATTTTTCAATGCAGCTGCCAGAAATCTATTTTCCAAATGGAACAACAGATGGTTTTGAAAAATATTGCAACATGGCAATTTTCAGTTATTCCAAAGTGTTTTTGAGAAAATAATTTTCAGAGTTCTCTGAAAGACTATGCTATTTGCAAAGTGAAAATCAAAGTTTAATAGCCTAGTGATGTTTTATCTTTAGGGAATACTCTATATGCTAGTTTTTATTTATCTAAAATGACACATGGCAGAGTGTAAGCTTGACCTCATTTTATAATTTAATAATCTCACAGTGCCCCCAGCACTTAAAAATGTATCTTTCCATGTGGTAATTTCTAACTCACAGTATGCATTTAGTTCCAAACTTCAGCACTCTAGGAGGATAAGACAAATGAGCCAATGAAGCCTGGTGTGAAAGATACTTTAAAACTATCCACTTTTGTAAATAATTGGAAAAAGTGCTCACTTCTTCAAATACCATCTAGAACAAAATAAGTGGAGCAATTCTGAATGACACTGACCTCAAAAGGAGCCTAACTTTTGGGGAAAAATCATCTCAAGTTCCTCAAACTCTCCTCTGCAAAGGTCTCAGCTTGCTACTCGGTGGTAACTGAGGATACAAGTCCTCCCTCTCCTCCCTGCCTTTCTAGCTCCTCCTCTCTCCTTGCTGGGAGTCCCTGAGAAGGACAACCAAAACACTGTCAACCTCAAGTCACATTTCAAAGTGCTAAGGATACTGATGTATAAGGTTGTTGTGGATTAAACATGCTTAGTTAACACACACGAAGAACTTCACACGTGCTCCATCCATACATGCAGCTGTTCTCGTTATTACCCCTGAACTCTCATCCTGGCCTCAAGGGACGGACCTCCTTATGGCTCAGGCTCCTTCCAGGCCGAGGTCCCTTCCCGCTCTGCACTGTTGCTCCCTCCCTCTCTGCCCAAGAGCATGTTGGTGGTTTTACTTGTGAGCAAGACACTCTCGAGCACAAACCAAACCAAAACAAATGATAAAAACTTCAAGTGATTTAGCCAACACCATTCATAGCTACTCCACCACTCTCTTTTACACAAAACTTGTTTTTAAAAAATAGTCTATCTCCATTTCCTCCATTCCCTTGTTTCCTCCCCTCATGTGCCTGAAGCTGCTTTCTCAACACCCAGCTCATCACTGAGTCCCATGGCCTCTTCTCAGTCCTGTTGTTTGTCACCCTTCCTACCACTCTGGGGACCAGCCTCCTTTTGGAACCACTTCTGTTGTTCCCTTCTGCAGGGTCCCTCTCTTGCCCTTGTTTTCTACATCATCTCTCAGCTCTTCCTGGTCCTGCTCCTCCCATCTAAACCTACATTCTGCCCTCCATCTTCCCCTCTCCCTGCATTCTCTCCCAAATGCTCCCCTGCTGTGACTTCACAACCATGGGATCTCCCCAACTTGAATCCCAGGACTACCTCTCAGACCACTGCCTCCAGGTCTGAGTGCCAGCCTGTCTTCCTGATTGTCAATGTCCATCTGGTCAGCCCAGCAGCACCTCACATCCACCATGTTCTATATCAGACCAGCTGGCCCTCCTCCTCAATGTCCCCACGTTGGTTATTAAGGGTACCATCATCCTCATCTGACTCACCTTCCTTCTTCTCTGTCCCTAACAGGTGGTAGAGTGGGGATGTGCTTGGGCTCTGGGTGTGTACTGTGCATGTTGGTGCCTGTGTGTGTCTCCTGGCTCCCACTTCCAATCATGGGGGCCTTCAGCAGTCACTGGCTTCTCTAGTTTCATGTGGCCTCCATAGTTCACGGTTTACATGAGAAAATGTGGGGAGGGATCCAAGGGCTCACATACAGCAGGCCACAGGGCTCTTGACAATAACGAATCACCATGATCTGGCCCCACCCTTTATCCTGTACAGGACATCTCCATGGAGCCTTGTGCTGCCATCTCAAACTAAAACTCAGAAGGTTGTCAAGTGTCAATGCCTCAGGTTTTCATATCAACCAAGGCCATCTCTGTCAAAAGCTAGAAATTGTCATTCCATTTCCATCTCAGCACACTTTTCTTTCTCAGCCTACACATGAGAACAGAGCAAGAAGTCAGAAACTGCCTAACTGGAACCTGATTTCAAATACCGCTCCATCAGCCACATGGTCAGACATTAAAACCACTCTCAGTTGTCAATAAGACAGAGTAGGTTATCAGTAAAAACCATAAAATCTTGTTGCTGTGAGACAACCCCCTGACCCCATTTCTGCAGAAACTGAAAACTAAATTTAATTTTGGCCTAACATAGATATAAAGATTAGAACAATTATTAGGAAAAAACCCAGCATCATATAATGTATGACAAAGTTAATGTAAGTTATTACTTTGTATTGTCAGGGACTACTGTCCTGCAGAAAATTGGAGTTGATTAAATATGTTTATCAGTGTCCATCTAAATATTTACCCCATTTGATTAAATGCCTCGGAGACCATTACTAGTAGGAGCAGATACCATGAAAACAGCATATTTGTGTATGAATGACGTTCTGCAGTTAGTCACTTCTATAAAGGAAGCAGGGAATTACTGGTAAGGACTGAAGCTCTTTGGTTTCTTCTTCTGCCACTGAGGCATGATAAGACAGAACCTATAGAAAAGGTGGGGCACATGCTACACAAGAGAGCCAGCCTTCATGGACTAGAATTTCTGCTAAAACTTCTTGGAATGAGGACTAGACTCCTCAGACTGTCAAGCCTTGTTTTGCTTTCTGCTGTCTTCATTCAACACAGAGAAAATCCCAGGTTTCCATTCAATTGTTTATTAAGGAACACAAAGTTATAGTCCTGTGTTCAAAGAAAACTGCCCACTTTTAGTCTGATATTGTTGATAGAACAAACCATTTATAAGCCACACTAATGGCTCAAACTTGGCAAAAAAATGTAGGTTCAATTTTTTTTTCTTATAAAACATTCACTTTAGTTATTTGTGGTTGTGTACAGATTTAGGAAAACAATGTTTGCATAAACTGACATTTCAGTGTTGCTATTTGGAAAGCAAGTAGTCTAGAAGTGGCTCTCAGATGAGGCCTGTGACTGCTGCAGAGCTCATGAGGAAAAACTGCATGGCTGGGATGCAGATGTCACAGGTTCAGGGTCCTTCCCACTCACAGGACTCCCACCTGAGCAGAGTGGTGCTGGCCCAGGGATCTGCCCACTGACAGCTGAGGACATCCAGGTGCAGGAGCTCACACCCAGTGGGGAGGGGGCATGTTCAGACCCAGCTTCCAGTCCTCCTGCTCCAGAGCATGTTCTATTACCCTCCTAGGGTCAGAGAGTTGGGCTCACTGTCTCTCACAACTGGACAAGAGGATCACCGATCCCCATTTTCAAAAGTGACAACCTTGAAGCACTGGGATAGTGTTTCAGATGTTCTTTGTAACTGGGACAGTGGTTGGGTTTCAAATGTCTACCATACTTTTAGAAACATTTTTGAAAGTTCATTTTTGACAGAGATAATGCAGATTCACAAAAACATCCCCGAAAGTTTTAGAATCATTGTTGTAAAGGTAACCATTTTCAGACTTTTGAAACTCTATGCACACATATGTGAGTTTATCTGTATCATGTAAATGGTGTGTGTATTTGGAACTGAGACATCCCCTGGTTTATGAGCTTACCTAACACTATAGCAAAACGGTTAGTGTTGCATGTTCTCCTTAGGAAGTAAAGTGAACCATCTTGGTTATTGGTGAATCTCAACATATAATGCATACTTTCTAGCTCTTCAGGTTGGGTATTTATTTATTAGGGATTCAAGGAAAAGTTGTATCCTACACATTGATTCCAGCTCATCTCAACTAGATAAGAGCAAGCAAACACTCAAACACATTTCACACCAACGGATGAATGACAGAGAGACATCTGCACTTTTTGAAGTCTGTTTTCCTAAACGGGTGCATCTGGAAGGGGCTGCCCTACCTGGGTCCTGTGGGAGTGGTACCTGCCTGGGGCCAGTCCCCAGCCAGTGGCTCTCTGGTGCCCTGCAGGTTGGAATCACTGGGAGTGCCCTGGAACATGCAGATTCCCAGCCTCTGCCCAACCGGAATTTCAGAGTTGGCCGATAAATCTGTAAAGTGAGTTTGTGAGAGATTATGAAGTAGCTAGTCTAGAATTTTAAGCTCAGCCTGACTTGCATTGATTCTTCTTTCTTTTCCTTATTTCTGATTCCCTAAGCACACATAGGGTTTCTGTCTTTGTGACTACAGCTATCGGCAAGGTGACATGGGGACAGGTGGGAAGTGCTGAGTGTATATGAATGACTAGGGTCAAGGATCATTTCCTGCCGAAAAAGCAGAGGGCAGACCAGACACACTGTGTGCCTGAGCTATGGTTTGGTGACATTTGACAAATATGCTATGTCTGTGTTTCCTTAGCTGTTTCAATGAGGACAGAAGGAATTGGTCCTCTGGGTTCCCTGATCCCATGAGGGTATGAGACAGAACAGACTGGCACATTGTGAGCATGGCACGGTAACCTGAGTGTCCGCTGTGGACACTGAGAAGTCCCCTTACCTGAGTTCACCTCTAACGTGACCATTTGCTTATCCATGACTCTCTTCACCTTCAAACATCTGCATGTTCTGGATCCCCAAGCCACAGATCACAAAGGCTTCCAGAAACTGCTTGTCATTCTGGCTGAAAAGCTTAAACTTGCCCGTGTTCTCCTCCATTTTATTGACAAGTTGGCAAACCCCTGTACCACCCAAGAAATGGAGCACAGGTTATCAGTGATGGTGATAGTTTTTATTGACTCTACCACCCTGCCCCCAAAGACTGTCTTGTACTTTACTCTTAGGAATGCCTGGCAGCTGAAAACAAGCAAATGAATCTGCCCAAATACAGTGCAAGCTAGAAAAGTAAACGGAATTTATTTATACGAGAGCTCCTTCCTCATAGTCCTAAATGTAGGTTGCCTGTGCCCAAATAATCCTAGAGTGCTAATTTCTTCCAGACTCAGTAGCAAAGTTTTGTCCACTTGAGTCCCCAAGGACAGTTTATCCTTTGGAGACTATCTGGATTTTTGTGCACTGGCCAAGAGAACAATTTCGATGCACATCAGAATTTTGGGTCATGTAGACTGTGTTTCCTGACTGAGAAACCCAAAGTTAAAAACAATTACATACAACATAGAATGCAGAAAACAGGCAATTCACAATGGGATCTCAGATTTCAGACATGGTCCTCTGCATCTAGGGAAGTCATGTTTGCAGACAATTTTTAATACTGCAAATACAAAATGATGCTTCACTTAGAAATCAAACCAGAGCTAATCTCTGAAGAAAACCATAACCTCCTATGTCCTGGCCTGTCTTTGCAAGTCAAGCATGTCATCAATCTAAAAGGAAGATGACATCGATGTTGTGATAAATCTCCAATGAGCCATTTGTTCTATGAGACGCTGAGCTTCATGGTCGGTGAGGAGGTGAGTGACCTCCCACTTCTGGGTAACACAGTGTGTTCAAGTCCTTACCTCCTCTATCTCTAAATCTATGATAACAGACTTCCACCACCTGAACACTGTGGGGCAGGCCTGAGCTAAATGCTCTAGTATACTAATGATCTCATGATTTACAGTGAGGTGGGTGTGACCATCCCATCTTACAGATGAAGAAACTGAGTCTCAGAAAGGTTAAGTCATTTGCTTAATGCCACTGAGCTAGTGCACTTAGATGCACAATTCAAACCCCAGCTCAGCCTGGCCCCAAAGGCCACTTTTTGCCACATGGTGCTGCTTGGTGCTCTTTCACCCCATTGCCAGCAGCTCCCCCTCTGCACCCTGGCCTGTGCATGCCCATGGGCCTGCCTGCTCCCCCAGCTCCTGATCCTCGAGCCTTGCCTCGTGAGTCCCAAGGACCTCCCATTTCCCCAGGAGGTGGGCACCTCTTCTCTGCGCCCTCAATGTCATCGCTTGGTGTATCACTCTGGCCTCTGTCTCTCTTTTATATGCTACATATCTGGGCTCAGAGATTTTATTTCTTCAGTTCCATTTCCTCAGCTAATGAATGTCCCGGCCTATGGCAGGGACTCAAAAACTGTTGACTGAGCTGGTAAAGGAAAGCAAGACTGCAGGTCTGACCCCAGCTTCTTTCCCATGAAGACTATAGTCTGTTAGGTTATTTCTTTGGGGTGTAAAGGGATTTCATGGTCCATGAAGATGCAAGATTGTTCATCCAGTCCCTTTATCGCCATGGTATGCACTTTAGTTCTAACACTGTAAATGATCTCCTCTCTCAGGTTTGCTCTTCTGTGTGTGTTTGTGCGAGTTTTTCTACTTTAGACAAGAGAGCAGCCTTCCCTCTCTGCACAACAAGGAAAAACTGAGGTTCAGTGGTGACTGGCACTCAGTATTTTCACAGAACATGTCCCACACATGGTAAAAACACAGGGGCTATGTCCCCAACCTCTGGGACCCCCCCCCCATGACAAACAGGGAACAGCACACAAAGGCTTCTGGCTCTCTCCCAAATCTCACTTTCTGCAAGTCCTGTATCTCATGCCTGCATCTTCACACTCCAGTGTGACTGCCTTTCCTTTGTTGCTGAAGTGCTCCCCTATGTGATGGCCATTTTCCATAAACAAGGTTTTTCTTTTCATCATGTCAGTAGAGTGACTGCACATATAGGAAAAAAAGACCACAGAGGTGATGCCATGCACTGAGGGGCTGGGAAGTCAGCCAGGCTGTGGCTGAGCTCAGCAGTTCCTGCCTGCACAGCAGTCAAGCCCAGGCCCAGCCCCAGTCCCTGAGGGAATGAGGTGGGAAGCATTCATGCATACCTCTGCGATGCAAGGGTCCTGAAGGGGGAAATGAAGTGTGCACACATCGAGAGGCAGCTGTCACAACTACAGCTCTGGGCAGAAGAGCTAAGTGTGTTACAACCTGCCAGATAGAGACAGCCCAACAGAGACACACACAGATACAGACACAGATAAGGACATGGAAACACAGACATATAGACACAGATACAGATACAGACACACAGACACAGACACACAGATACAGACACACAGACACAGACACACATACAGACACACAGATATGCAGACACAGATACACAGACACAGATACAGACACACAGACATGCAGACACAGACATAGATATACACGCAGATATAGATGCAGATACAGGGATTCAGACATACAGTTAAACTCAGGGGAAGGAAAGAGCAAATACAAATGATCCAGTTAGAGATATAATTTGACTCTCCTTTGAAAGCACAATGGGTGATCATATTTACATGGCATGCATAATAATCTTGCTGATTTCTTCACACCCTTCAGAAATTTAATTCTTTGGAACAAAAATGCCAAGGTTAAAAAAATAGCTACAAAGAAGGTATAGGACAAACCAAAAGACTTCTTTGAGAAAATATAAAGCTTAGACATATCTACCAAAAGAGTTTTCACAACTTCTCATCAATGACCAGAGAATGAATGGCATATAGGTGCTAAATTTAAAGCTGGTCGCATGAGATGCCACAGCTAGCAGTAAGCCATACAAAGTCAGAATCACTTCTATACAAAAACAAAGCAGTCACCGCAGAACCAAAAGTAAAACAAAAACCACCTGGCTAAAACCCATGCATATGTACAATCATAAAATAAAATATTCCAAAGCATATTAAAAGAAAACCAAGCAGTACAGCAGCTAGATAGCGTATCATTAGAGTTCACCAAGCACTTGTCACAGCATCATTTCTAATGGTTGTCACAGCAGCTCTTCAAGGACATTATTAAGTAAAATCAGGGTGACCTGAACACAGGCACTGCCACACCTGACATCCATCTGAGAACCAAGAGGGCTGGTGAGTGACTAAGGTGCGGGGAGGCTGCAGGCGGAGATGCTGGACCAAGGGGTGATCCTGTTCAAGGTGAAACAGAGCAGGACTTGGGAGAGTGCCGCAAAAAGCACGGGGAGGAGGTCCCTGAGGGTGGGCTATGGGAGATTAAGAAAGACACACACACAGTTTAAGGAAAAGTGGGGAACAGGTGGGACACTGTCCTCTGATGGAGAGACAATGACCCTGAACATGGTCACATGGTCTCCATATTTATTTTATAAGGGTTAGTTAGATAAAGCTCAAGGATGTTTTGCAGACTCAGGGAAAAACTGCAGGCATAATTGCTCTGTTCCCAGGCTATCTAAATGATAAGTATTTCTTCTGCAAAAGCTACATCCACATTCGGCTGAAGTGTGTGGTTAACTATCTCCTCTTAACCCCTGTGGGTCCCAGCTGTTGCTGCTGCTGGCTTGATGTGCCTTGCAGATGCAAGCAGTCAAGTGAGGCCTTGTCAAGTACTCAACCTTAGCTTTGACGCCAGTCTTCACTGTCCTCCACATCTCCCCCTTTTTTGTTTTCTATGGTGGCATAACCAAAAGCACTGGTGCCACTGTAATGAACAGGGTTATGCTAGACAGAGCAGGCTTCAAAGGACAAAATGTCCATTCTTTCTCAGACCAGATTGCTGTCCAGGAGCCATTCACACCAGTACCAGGCCACAATTGCTTCTGGCATAGTATTCAGGCTGAGTCAGGTGGGGTGAGCACACTAGCCAAGAGATTAGGAGACCTTTTACAGATAGAAGGAGGACTCAGGCTATGACAAAGCCGAGAGGTAAGGGTCTTTCTGCCCCTTCCCTATAATCCCCTAAGTCCTTCCACGATGGTCCCTTCACAAATGTGCCTGTCTTAGGTTTTTCTCCCTTGAGGAATCTTACCTGTCATTGACTAACCAGTCATTCTAAATCCTTCCCTGTGGGCCCTTTGCAACTGTGCCTGTCTTATGTTGCCCCTCCTCTGAGGAGTCTTACCCATCATTGTCTAACCAGTCATCTGCCCAGGCCAAGCAGGGGAAAGTGAGGGAGGCAGGAGCTATGCTCCTTCTAGGATAGGTTTTGTCCTCTAGGTGGCTCATGGCCTCAAGGCCTTTTCACTCAGCCCTAGCCATGGCACTTTTTTGTCTGTTACTGAGACTACAGTCCCTGAGCAGGATGGCTCCCAAACATCGTCTCCCCCTTTTTTCTTTTCTAAATGCAGGTGATGCATTCGCAAGCAAATTAGCTGGAGTTCTCTTTGGAGTTTTCAGCAGACTAATAAGAAAGCACAGAGTATGATTAGAATTGCAAGCATAAGTACTCCCAGATACCAAATGGTGTGTTTTAGCATATTAAAGGGATTGAAGCCTTTTAACTCAGATAATAACTCTAGAGCTATCTGAGCAGGGTTTATGATAGGGTCTTTGGCTTCTTGTATGTCCATAATTTCATTATTCAACTGGATTAAGCCTAAACTTATATTATTATGATGCCACACTCCTTGTAAATGTGCTTTCACCTTTTCCCAATTCCCCTGGCTGCTATTATATAGAGCTTGAGTAACACAAATATATTGATATCATGAATGACACTGTGGCTTTTGCCTAAATTTAATGGTTTGTATTTGATCTTGTAGACCTATTACTATTGCTTCAAGGGCATTAAGCTTAGCTTCTAATTTGACATCAATTGCACCTTGAGTATTTAAGGCTACCTAAGTACTATGAGCTAGGCTATTAACAAATTCAGCATTTTGGATGCTCTGAGCAAATGTGGCAGCAGCTGTAGCTGCTGATGCAAGGACTGTGACAAGAACAATAATTCCTGCCACAGTAAGACCACGCACTAGTTTAGGGTGACTTAAGGCCTTATATAACTCTTCATGTACTTGTAGGCTGGCATCTGCATACCATGGTCCAGTGACATTTACTGGAATCATTAAAAAAGGAGGTTGATGGATAAGTAATATCTCTTCTTCAGAGTTATATTTAGATACACAGTTAGTCAAGTTACAATTTTCACAGGTCACAGTGTATTTATCATCTTGATAAGTAACACTGGTATTTCCTGTGGTCATGGCATAAGGCTGCTGGACACAGGCATAAAGGCCACATTGAAATGCTAGACCCAGGTCAGAAGGGCCAGGAGTGGTGAAATTTATTAAATGTAAGGCGGCTCCAAGGCGCCATAACTCCTTTTGCACTTGACCTTCCTTAGTGGAAAGCACATTACCAACAAATCCTTCAGGGGACATAAGTTGATGATGGGGATGAGCTGGGTCCATCTGAAGTGCCCAGTCATAGAGGGAAAGCCCCGTTCTGGAAATGTTGTGCTCAGCCAGAACAAGGTTGGCACACTCATGCCACTGCAGGAAGCCCTTTGTCTCAACATGTGTCTGGTTAGGGCAATAGGTCAGTGAGGGATGCCGCTGAGGGACAACCCTAGAAACACTGGGGAATCCCCATTTGGACACTGTTTGTATATATTTTCCAATATCCCAAGGCCCAGTGACAATAGGAATCTTACTCCCTCTATAGGCAGTTTGGTTTTCTTGTTGCAATAGCAAACACCCAGGCTTCTCAGTAGAGGAAAGACATATCAGTGGGGTGGCACTGAGGTGGGTATAATTAAATCCTCCAATCGAGGTGGGAGAAATATGACTTGATGAGTTCCCCCACTACCCAGGTGTCATTGGTGAACACAGGGATGGAGGGACATGCCCAAGAGGCTGGGTTGGCTACTGGTGGATCAGGGAGACAAGCCCAGTAGCACTCTCCTCAAACCAATCTGATTTCCACATCAGATAATCTCTGCCACTCAAGCATGCCTTAGCAAGGATTGTCCAGTACTTTAGGGTCAAGGCCTCTGTTCCAATAGTTTCTAACAATGCTAAGGCAAATGGAGAAACAGTTTTCAACTCTTGCAGAGTCTTAAAAGACAAAGGGTCATGAACTCTTTGAATTTGATTGGGGTCATTTGGATCAGGTCTCTCAATCATTGGGTAGAAGGCAAAACCTGTTACACCTTCACCTTCCTCACAAGCCTTCCACAATGCCCTTTGTAAGGCAGATGTTTCCCTAGGCACAGCAATCTCAGACCTAGTCTTTTTCTTCAGCCCCTTAGGTTGGGTGCTGAGCCCCATAGGGCGTGACCTGATGACAGCCTCTAGGAGGCCCTTGTCCTTCATGGACAGCACCAAAAGTTGGTGTACCAGTCCCTGCATATGAGGGTTTTCAGAATCTGGAAAATCATCTTCCTCCTCAGAATCCTCCTCCTCTTTCTCCCTCTCCATCCTCTGAGCCTCCTCCCCAAGCTTCCCAGCATTATCTGACAGAATAGGCTTGACCACGGGTGCTGGCAGGAGGGAGGTGTATGTGTCCACTGTCAATGCTAAAGTATCTACTATAGATTTCTTTACTTCCAGTTCCTCCTTCTGCAGGTCAAGCACATCACAAATGAGAGCCCACAAAGTGAAAGTAAAAATGGGCATTTTGCACCAGCCCCTCAGCATTATACCTATCCCGCAGTTTTTCACCTACCCTTGCCCATGTAATTTCATTAACAGTTCCCTCATCTGGAAACCAAGGGCAAGTCTGCTGAACAAAGTCCAAGAACTATTCTGAGAGCTACTTACCTTAGCTCTGCTAGAGCTAAGCATAAGCAAATTTATAAGCATAAATTTAAGCATTTGCACATAAAGCTGCCTCTCGGCAGATCCAGCATTCCCCATGCTTTACACCTGGCTGGAAACTTAATTCACTCCTTACCTCACTCCAAGACTCATGGCCACACTCAGGAGCATGTCTCCTCATCTTGGGTTGAGTTCCCCCCTACTCAGGTCCCTGTTCCGGGGCACCACCCGCCTCAACCAGCGCAGGGAGGAGGGGCCTCAGGAGATTAAGAAAGACGCAGGCACAGACAGTTTAAGGAAAAGTGGGGAACAGGTGGGACACTGTCCTCTGATGGAGAGACAGTGACCCTGAACATGGTCACATGGTCTCCATGTTTACTTTGTAAGGGTTAGTTAGATAAAGCTCAAGGATGTTTTGCAGACTCAGGGAAAAACTGCAGGCATAATCGCTCTGTTCCCAGGCTATCTAAATGATAAGTATTTCTTCTGCAAAAGCTACAGCCACATTCAGCTGAAGCTTGTGGTTAACTATGTCCTCCTTAACCCCTGTGGGTCCTGGCTGTTGCCACTGCTGGCTTGATGTGCCTTGCAGATGCAAGCAGTCAAGTGAGGCCTTTCCAAGCACTCAACATTAGCTTTGATGCCAGTCTTCACTATCCTCCGCAGGAGAGTTCATCACGCTCCTCAGGAGGGGGCCCAATTTAAAACGTGTGAATTATTTCAGGATTTTTCCATTTAATGTTTTTGAGCAGCAGGTAATTGAAACCACAGAACTACTGTACTTGCGTTTTGATTTCTGCTTTATCATTTAGACAAAGAGAATGCTTTTCAATGTCTAAGTGAGTCTTCCCTTCTGATTTACCCTTTCATTACACTTCCAGTTTTAAGGCTCTGTGATTCATGAAACTGGCTGTCAATTCTACTTCTCAGAAATGAGTGAGTTTGTGTTGTATGTGTGAATGTCATCAAAATTTGTGAAATTCTGATGGATATTTCACAGGAATTTACATTTTTTAATTATGAAATAATTTAAAAATTAAATCCATTTCATTTTTATATTAATCAATTCTAATGTTTACTTATTTTTCCCTGTACTTTGACATCATAGAGACTACCATTTTATCTATTTCTCCTTGTATTTTTAATAACTTTGGCTTTTATATGTCAATAATATTATTTAGTTTATTAAAAACATTTATGATAGACTTCTGGCCAAGATGGAGGTGGAGGTAGACACACTGTGCCTCCTCACACAACCAAAATAAGGACAACAAAAATTTAGAAACAAAAAAACAACCACAATTGACAGAACAATTGAATTGTATGGAAGTCTGACAACCAAGGAGTTAAAATATACACATTCATACAGACCAGTCGGAGGGGTGGAGTTGGGCGGCAGAGCAGAGAGGGGTCACAGCAAAAAAAAGCAGTGGCTTGCAGACTCGGAGCATGCAAGACAGCAGTGGGCGGACCCTGGGTGCACAAGTGGTGACTGGCAGATGCTGGGCATGGGGTGGAAGCTGACAGACCCAGTGAGGTGGTGGATTGTGAAGGGGCATGGTGCACAAGGCAGCTGGCTGACCCGGTAGCCCCCATTTGCATGCAGATAAACCAGGTGAAATTAGGGAACAAGACAGACCGCACAACCCAGGGCTCCAGTGCAGGAAAATGAAGCCTCAAAACATGGATTAAAAACACCTGTGGGGGTTGAGCGGCTGGGAGAAACTCCCAGCCTCACAGGAGATTTCTTTAGAGAGACCCACAGGGTCCTAGAACGTACACAAGCCCACCCACCCAGGAGTCAGCACCGAAAGGGCCCAGATTGCTTGGGGGAAGTGGCAGAAGGGACTGAAATCTGACAGAAAGCAGAGCAAGCACCATTGTTCCCTCTCTGACCCACATACAGCATGATAAGCAGTGACTCGGTTGACCTGCCCTGGTGAACACCTAAGACTCCACCTCTCACTGCAAAACAGGCCCGTCAAGACCAAAAAAAAAAAAAAAAAAAAAAAAAAAAAAAAAAAAAAAAAAAAAAAAAAAAAAAAAAAAAAAAAAAAAAAAAAAAAAAAAAAAAAAAAAAAAAAAAAAAAAAAAAAAAAAAAAAGGCCCAAACGGAAGAATAGATCATACCTCCAGAACAAATACAACTAAGCGATGAAGACATAGCCAACCTATCAGATGCACAGTTCAAAGCAATGGTGACCAGGATGCTCACAGAATTGGTTGAATTTGGTCGCAAATTAGATGAAAAAATGAAGGCTATGTGAAGTGAAGTAAAGGAAAATGTACGAGGAACCAATAGTGATGGGAAGAAAACTGGATTCAAATCAATGGAATGGACCAGAAGGAAAAAAGAAACAACAAAACAGAAAAGAATAAAGAAACAAGAATTCAAAAAAATGAGGAGAGTCTTAGGAACCTCCAGGACATTCCAACATCCGAATTATAGGGGTACCAGAAGGGGAAGATGAAGAGCAACAAGTGGAAAAGTTATTTGAACAACTAGTAGAGAACTTCCCCAGTCTGGCAAAGGAAGTAGACTTCCAGGAAGTCCAGGAAGCTCAGAGAGTCCCAAAGAAGTTGGACCCAAGGAGGAACACACCAAGGCACATCATCATTACATTAGCCAAGATTAAAATGAAGGAGAGAATCCTAGAAGCAGCTAGAGATAAGGAGACAGTTACCTACAAAGGAGTTCCCATCAGACTGTCAGCTGAGTTTTCAAAGGAGACCTTGCAGGCAAGAAGGGGCTGGAAAGAAGTATTCCAAGTCATGAAAGTCAAGGACCTACCTCCAAGATCTCTCTGTCCAGCAAAGCTTTCATTTAGAATGGAAGGGCAGATAAAGTGCTTCTCAGATAAGGTCAAGTTAAAGGAGTTCATCATCACCAAGCCCTTATTATATGAAATGTTAAAGGGACGTATCTAAGAAGAAGATAAAAAACATGTATAGTAAAATGACAGCAAACTCACAATTATTAACAACCGCACCTAAAAACAAAAACAAATTAAGCAAACAGCAAGAACAGAAACAGAACCACAGAAATGGAGATCACATGGAGGGTAATCAAGTGTTGAGTGGAAGGAGGAGAGAGGAGGAAAAAGTACAGAGAATAAGTAGCATAGATGGTAGGTAGAAAATAGACAGGGGAAGGGTAAGAATAGTGTAGGAAATGTAGAAGCTAAAGAACTTATGGCACATGGACATGAACTAAAGGGGGGAATGTGGGTGGGAGGGGGTGTGCAGGGTGGAGGGAAATGAAGGGGGAAAATGGGACAACTGTAATAGCATAATCAATAAAATATATTTAAAAAACATTTATGACAACTACACTTTCATCTTGTGGATTTTAAATTTAATCAATGCAGGGTGACCCTTATGTTTTTACCTTAAATTCCATTTTGCCTGATATTATTATTATCTCTATTCAAATTTTGCCCATTTTGTGTAAAATGTGTTCTTACAAGTGGCACATGCTTCATATCTTTCAGAAACACATCAGTACTTTTGGTCCAGTAAAGGTAAGCCACTCTGCTTCCCAATGCTACTGTGAAGTTTTTCTCATTTTTCTGTTTCTTCAGTCAATTCTGTTTGACTGAACAGTTCATTCTGTTTCAATGCTTGAAAGAATACTATCTATATTTATTTTTACTCTGTAGATTTTCACTTTTATAATTTTAAGCTATAATTTCTTAGTTGTACTGTTTCATGTTTTATGCCCATTTTTAGTGTCTTATTTCCTGAGGCATAATTTTCAATTCTCTAACT
The DNA here is from genome assembly GCA_004027475.1 of Anoura caudifer. NCBI lineage: Eukaryota > Metazoa > Chordata > Mammalia > Chiroptera > Phyllostomidae > Anoura > Anoura caudifer. The sequence continues at coordinate 380,337 of PVKU01000668.1, read as the reverse complement.
GGGAAAAAACTGGATGCTTTAAGCATTACAACCAGTATGTTCCACGGATGTCACTGCACAGTTTAATTAAAGGCCCTGGATGCACAGCAATGGAGAATTTGACAAAAGCAAGCTCTACTCTCATGGAACTTACGTTCAGAGAGGCAAACGTAAACACCACGCAAATCATCAAGTATGTTAGAGAGCACTGTACGTTACATAAAAAAATCAGGTAAGCTTCTTGACCTTAATCTTGGTGATAATTTTTGGATTTGACACCCAAATCAAAGGCAAGAAACGGAAAAATAAACAAGCAGGACCACATCAAACTAAAAGCTTCCGCACAGCAAAGGAAACCATCAACAAAATTAAAAGGCAACCTAGTGAATAAGAGAAAATATTTTAAATCATTTATCTGATAGGGGGCTAACAGCCAAAAATATACAAAGAATTAATACAACTCACTAGAAAAGAGTCAGATGACTCAATTAAAAAGTGGGAAGATAATCTGAATAGATATTTTTCCAAGGAAGACATAGAGAAGGCCAACAATTACATGAAAAGGTTCTCAACATCACTAATCACCAGGAAAATGCGAACCACAATCACAATGACATATCATCTCACACCTGTCAGCATGGCTATTATAAAAGACAAGAATTCACAAGTGTTGGAGAGAAGAAATCCTTGTGCACTTGTTGGTGGCTTTGTAAACTGGTATAGTCATTATGCCGATGAGTATGGAGGTTCCTCAAAAACTTAAAAGTTGAACTACCATAGCATCCAGCAATTTCACTTCTGAGAAGTTATCTGAAGAAAACAAAAACACCAATTCAAAAAGGTATATGTATCCTCATGTTCTTTGCAGCATTATTTACAATTTTCAAGAAATGGAAAAAATGTGAGTGTCTGTTGGTAGACGAATGAATAAAGAAGCTGTGATAAACACTCACAATGGAATACTACTCAGCTGTTAAATAGAATAAAACCGTGCCATTTGCAACAATGTGCGTGGACCTTGAGGGTTTTATTCCAAGTGACCTAAGTCAACAGAGATAGGGAAAGGTGTGGGTGGAGCAGGTCTGTGAAGGAAAGTCAAGGCTTTAGTTTTGGAACATGTTGCCTTTGAGATTTCTTCTCCTGGACCTTTCATACATGCTAACTCAGCACGGGGATGAAAATACATGGTCTCCCTTATGGCCTTGATGCGGAACATGTTTAACTAATACCAGCAGAGATACCAACCCACCAGTGCTTTACATTGTGAATACCCATCAAGATGAGGAGAAAACCAGAACTGAATAGATGCTATTTATGGTATCTAGTATTTAATTTGTATCTCCCCTCCATTTCCAGTACATTGGTGGATTTTTAGAACTTACCTTCATTGTGGACTAAGGGTCTCTTGCTTAAAGTATTTTTGATCCTCTCTCACCAAAATGCCCACAAAACAACAACAAAAAAATAAAAAATAAAAAAAAAACAACTCCCAGCTGCCTCTGCACTGAGGTTCAGCACCTAAATGAGCTCTAGCCAGCAGTATAGGAGTGCAAGGGGTGGGTGTCTCTTTCCCAGGCCTGGTCCAGGAAACCTTTCCACTGGATACTTGACTCCTTTCCCTTTTGGTTCGCTGGAGACCAGCATTGCCACATTGGAAAAGACATGTTGAAAAAACTGGAGCCAAAATTGGAAGAAAATCAAGGTCTCTGAATTTCTGCTCAAAGGGGACAACCATCTGTCAAATAAGAACTACCATTTTGAACTTAACAAAGTGTCTACTGTATTTGACTTATCATAAACATATAAGTTTACTTGTTGTAGCAGCTAGGCCATTTTCTTCATCATTTAAAAAGTCCCTGGTAGACAAATTCAACCCAAATCAGATAATCCTGGTGTCTAAGTTAGCAGTTTAGAAGTCAGTGAAATGACACCAAATGGCACAGTGGGTGGAGCTCACTGACCAGTGCAGGCGCGGCTGGTCCAGGTGGCTGCTGATGTTTACAATGACCCCAGTGAGACACAGTGGACACTTCCATCACTCAGCTGCACTGGTGGCTACCGCACAGCACAGACCAGAACCTTTCCCCCATCACAGAGACTTCTGCCAGATACTGCTGTTATACAGAAAGAGAATTTGTAATGCAAATCAACTATATTCACAGACCTCACTTTTGCTGGTGATTTCTTATTTTCCATAATTTTCTCAAAGTTCTCAAACTTTAAGAAAATGAAAGTTGCTCTACTAACATGGCTGCCTGAGTTTGAAGTCTTGACTTCCTCTGACTCCAGCTCTGAGAAGGCACTCCCCACAGGAAAAGTCTGGGAGGAGGAGAAGAGCAAAAGGAGGTGGGATGCACAAGGGGAACCACAGCTTAGCAAATCAAGGAAGGCGACTATGAGACACTAGAGACCAGTGGTTCAGCCTTACAGCTTTGGGTGAGGAACGCTCCCTTAAAGGAGGTACCACAGAACCACGGAGCACTATGGGGTTCACCAGCTGGGGATTAGCCTAAAATGAAATAGTGTAACTAGAAAAAGAAATTAGGAATGGAAAATATAAAAGGACATCGGTCAACTTCCAACCATTCAATAACAATGTCATCCGACCACTGTGGAGAATGGCATTTGTCCTTGCTGTGCCCACACGCACAGGATCAGGACCCCGAGAGCTTTTGTCTCTGAGCTGTCAGTCCTGCCAGGGGTCTCCCCACGTCCAGGGTCCCAAGTGCAGGCATGAGCTCCTCTCCCGATATTAACTGCCTACTTAAAGCTTGTCCACCTGGAATTCCTTTCTCAAACCTAATCCAAAGTGAATGATTATGTCCAAGTGGGTTTCCAAGGCAATGGCACAGTATCAGCTATTTAACCTTTCCAGAGAAGTTCCTATTCCCAGTACAAGCACAATCCTTGCTTACTTCTTGCTGACCCCATTACCACAGGTCACTGTAATCAGGTCTCCTGCGGTTCCCCTCTTCTCTTTTTCGAGCTGCATTTTAACCTGTCATTTTTTCCAAACACAATGAAATAAATATTACATTTCCAAAAATTCATAAAGACAAGCAAAATAAAAAGGTGTTTGCACATGAATGCAGACATAATTCACTGCAATGTTTAATCTTTGTGTTTTTAAAACAAACTCTAGCTTTGAGAGTAGTACTACAGGAACTAGAAAAAAGAAACAACCTCTCAGATGCTTCCAAATGTAGTTGAGATATTTTAAACCAAAGACTTAACCATTTGACTGAAAACTTTCACTTTTTACCACCAACCAACCCTGAGTTTTATGACTTACTGTGAATTTGTTCATACATTGCACTGTGTAGGATGCATCCATTTCATCTTGACTAGAATTAATGACAAATATTTACAGGAGTATTTCAGGAAATCTTAAAACATGTTGGTGACTTACCCTGAACTGAGCAAAAAATAAATATATATTAAAAATCATAATTGTTAACGGTTCTTTCTTAGGCTGCTCTGTCTGGTCACCTGCTGGTTGTCCTCCTGGCATAAGACACAGATAAGCCAGAATGGGCAAATTCCAAAGAAATTCGAGCCTCAGGAATTAGTTAATTTCTAGCAACTTTTTTTTTTAATAGAAAGAGAACCATAGTATTTTCTAGGGGTAAGATTTACTGTAGTGTTGAGCTTAGGAATATAATAATTGTGGCAGAAAGTTAAGAAGTTACAGACTGGATCCAGAGCTAGTACATACTCCAATATTTTTATTGAAATGAAGAACTGGATGAAATAATACAAAGACTAACAATACAAAGGCTGGATAAAGTGCAGTGGAAGCCTACAATTGGGAATGAGTTAGGAACCTCCTTGGAAAGACATCATTGTAGAGAAAGGAGAAGTGTAGGTATGACAAATTTATCCCTGTAACAAAACCTAAAATTATTGGAGTTGACTTTCAGTTTTGTATACAGCCTTGCTGGTCTGGCTCCATTTTGTTTTTATGGAAATGAGGGATGTGCACATGTGGTTTCCACTTTGTTTTTTAAATGATAAGCGTCTCTGTGATGTACTTTGGTGGATTAAGGTTCTGTGTTGAACCTTAACTGGACCCATAGTCAGGCTTTCTCCCTGTAAGTCATTTGCACTGAAGTACAGAAAGGGAAATCTAAACAAAGCTAAACATATCCAGTCTAAACACTGAGCATGTCAATGAATTGAGGAGACAGAAATCATCCTCCCTGGAAGCCAATGTCCTCCTTAGCCTTCTAGCACCTCATAGCAAGCCCAGCTGTGCTGGGGTTATCACCACTGCCCTGCCCTCAGCCCTGGTGGTGGGCGCACAGCCTATGGCTGACTCTGTTCTTCAGGGCATGGGCCATGGGAATGTCAAGTTCTCCAGCCTCCTCTTCCTCCTATTATCACAGCCAGTGATTCTCATTTCTCTTCTGCCCTTGTCCTTAGCTGCTTTCAGTGGGCCATGTCTGGATGGACTGCAGGTTCAGAGGGCGAGGTCACCCAGGCACTGTAAAAATCCTTCCCTGTTACATAAAAATACGTACACAAAAACACATACATGCCACAAGTCCTCAGCTAACACCACCCATGTGTTCTTGGAAACTGCAACTTGAAGTAATAAGATGAATTAGGAAGTCCATTTGATCACATCCTGATTGACAGAAATAAGGGTTAGGGTCCTACTGCCTACTTGTGGTCTCAAAAACATCATCAAACTTCTACATAAAGACCCCCAAACACTTCTAATTTGAAAGATGAAAACAAATGTGAGCTATACAAACATTCTAGAAAGATGCATAAAAGCAAGTTAGATTTTTCCAACTGATGATTTCAGTTCTGGGGCTCTGGGGTGCAGCCCCCGACCCCCATCCGGGCAGCTCCGTGCAGGCAGGACCCATCCTGGACAGCTGCCCTTTGAGGAAGGTAGACAGGCCACTCACCTCGCTACACATCTGCGGTGTGTGGAAGGAAACTGGGCCCTAAGAAAGCCCACACAGATGTGGGGAGAACGCGGGACTGTGGTCCAGGCTGGGAAGCCATCATCAGCATCAGCATCATAGGAAAGATGCTATTGGATGTAAAGCTGGGTGTGAATGCACGTGTGCACGAGCACCCCGCATCTCTGCATCTAGTGTGGGCAGGGCAGGGGCGGCCCAGGCCACCACATTGGGCAGAGGGGGTCGGGTCCTGGGACTTCGTCTGGGTGTGGTGGCACTGTGCGTGCTCGTGTGCGGAGCGCTCAGTACAAGGAGGTGCTGCAGCTGGAACCGGCCTCCATGCCTGACTGGGAACAGCTTAGTGACCTGAGGCGCTGCCAGCCTTCAGGGTCGGACAGGGAAGGCCACGTGCTGAGGTCCTCGGTAACCAGAGGCCCTGCGCCTGAATCCGAGAGCGGACTGCTCTGGCCTCGTGGCCCAACTGGGGACAGCTCAGGGACCCAAGGCCCTGCTGGCATGGAAGGCCGCACGCTGAGGGTGTGGACGCACCCACCTAATGCATGCCACCAACTGTTTTGAGGCCTTCGTGCCAACGCTGCCTCAGCCTCGGGGCTGGTGCCTGAGGGCTGACAGCTGAGGCCACCCTATATGCCCAGGTGGGCTCTGCAGCCATCCTGCCCGCTTGGGACAGTTAGACAGGCGGGACCAGAGCTGCCAGCGACAGGGCTGCAGGCCAGGTTGGGATGGAATGTTTTGGAGATGGTGGGTAACGGTCGATGTAGGAGTGAATCTGCTTCCTAGGGGCCCGGAGTTGGTTCTGAAGAGCAGCAGTCACAAGAGCGTCGGGAGTTGGAGGGGGACCCTGGCTGGCCGGGGGAGGACCCCAGTCGTGAGGTGCACACCAGCCAGGGTCACCCTTCGGCCCTTGTACACCTGTGATGCAGAGGACGAAGAGGAACGGAGTGGAATTTAGGGGTAACAGTAAGCTAGGTAGGATAAAGGGGTATTCTGACAATGAATTTGCCTGAGTGAGGACTCCTTCGGACTCTTACTTGGTCTGTATACGGATGAACTATTTATAAACTTTTGTTTGCAGCTTTGCTTTCCATTCTTAGCATCTAGAAGCCTTAACAAATAATAGGCAGAGTTATGTTCTTCCTGTTGCTTTAGCGACGGCTTCAGATTTGTGCTTCTTTATCCCCCACTCTGCTAGGATTAAAGTACCAGAACTGGATTAGAATGGAAATAATTGCAGAAATAAACATCAAGTAAGAGAGTGTGTCTCGATGTGTGATACACAGTGTAGATATTTATTATTATTATTATTATTATTTCTGTCACAGCTTGACATTTGCAGTTGTAGACACTATACAGGTCTGGTTTTCTCTGTCCTGGAACTCCACACAAATGGCTCACGGTGTTGGTGGAATGCTCGCTATCACACCACAGATGTAGTCTTGGTTAAAACCACCAAACCAATATGGGTCAGTGAATTTGCTTCTTCGTTGATCTCTTTGGACAGAAACATCTGAGTCAGTGAATAAGGAGTGCTTGAACTGGCCAGGATCCTCCAGGGGCTTTGGGAACACCCAGGCTGCTCATCTATTGCTCCTGACAGCAGTTGATGTTTGTGGTGGGGCCATTTCAACTGTTCCTCAATCTAAGAAGACTTAATTTACAGGTATGTGGAACATTGGTTCATCATAGACAACACAGCATAGAATGAGATCTTGGAAAATATCACACCCTGCATTTTGTTTGTGAGTGAAAGTCAAACAGAATGCAAGAGTTCCTGTTTATCTGAAGGAATTCTTATTATGGGACAGTTTGTGCTGTGGTCAGGGTCTGTGCAAGTATTCGGGGGCCTGCAGACTTCACAGGATGGGAAAGGCCTTCAAGAGTGAGCAAGGTAAACTAAGGCATGTCTTCAGTGGGGTCTCACCTTCAATTCCAACAGGCAGAGTAGCAAAAGTACCTGACGACAGGACACCTGTGAAGAATGCTTTGTGCTCTCTGTTTCCATCATTTTTTGAAAGGCCAAAATGATCTTTCAGGTTTTAAGGTCTCAGCACTTTATATAAGTGAAAATATACAGAAGTCAACATCTCACCTGTCTGAAACAGGTGAGTACTCTTAAATGACTTTCAGAGAGAAAGGATAAAGGTCAGGAGTTTGATGTGTCTTTAGTATTTACCCAATAGCTATTCTTTCCAGAGCAATGTACTAAATCGAGGTAAATAACTGACTGTTTTAGCTAGATGGTAACTTGAAAGTTCTAAGAGTTTTAGTCATATATGATTTTTGTGTGTATAAATTATGTGTTTTAAGAACCTTAATGATATGATATGAAATCTCATAAACATCTATAGAGCATTCAATCACCCTTTATTAGATAGTGAACTTTTAATTAAAATTTGTTCTCATTGTTCTTAGACTTCCTGACTGATTTCTTGAAATCCTGGCAGATTGTGAGCAACAGTTTTCCCAAGGCCCTGAGGCAATAGTTATGTCATTTAAGGATCCAGTCAGTAATTTTATCTTTAGCATGAGTATGTTTATATTATAAACAGCTTATGCATGCACCACCCTTACACATTCATACATAAAAGACTCCATCCCTCGTAAACTATTTTGCTGTATTTATAAGCCAAGACTGAGTACAACCTATAATCAGATAGTTCACTAAAAAGCTATTAGAGGAAAAACTTTGGACTTAAAGGGAAATAATTATTTATTAAACCTTCAGAAAATTATCAAGTTACAGTTCACCCTTATGTTGAAAGAATGGAGAAATTTAATACCACCAATTTTTATCTTATTTTTTCCTCTATTCTATGTAGGAAAAAACAATAGACTTTTTCTGGTGTCATTTGGATATTCCAATAAGCTTACTTTAACAACACCACTTATGTTCCTATTCTCTTATACTACATTTCTGAGTTATTTACAATATGTGTATTTGGTGATTTTTCAGTTTCTTCATGGAATATGCTATTTTATTTCTAGATATTTGATCATATTGAAATGCCTTATTCTTTCCTGGTCAAATAACAACTCTTTTTTTTTAATAGGTTTGCATTGGAGGTAAGCAAATTCTCATAGTCTGGAATGTTTAAATGTGTCTTCAAAACATTCATGGGAAAAGGAAAGAATAGCTCTGTCATATTTCTAGTAGCAAAATATTTAAAAGAAATAGGCCTCCAGCAAAAGTACTTGTGAAGCACACAGAGATAATCTCATCCTAAGTTGCTCACTCTGTAACTGTATTCCTATTTTTAAAAATAGCAAAACATAACAGGAAGGTAAGATAAATGTTTCTGAAACACGTCAGATCCTGATATTTATTAACAAATATCAATCCATTTCTAACTTAGATTTTTAAATTACAAAGAGGAAATTTGTTTGAGATGTTTTCTGTGTTATATTTGGAAAACTTAGAATAGGTTATATTGAGATTTGCTTCCTACCTTGATGAGTAGTTGAGGAAAATAAATGGTAATTGTCTGCATAGCTACCCTCTACCATCTGGGTCTTTGGAACAGTACTGTGTCTGCACGAAGCTTTCTGGACTTTCTGCAGGTGGGTAGACATTGACAGTGGACAGCGAGGGACAGAAGGAAGAGAATGCACACACTTCTCATTTCAGTTCGCTACCACCCATCAGCCACTGAAAAGCAAAGTCTTGCTTCTTCCCACCTGCAGCATCTTGAAATGAATCTGTCAGAGACAGGCCACCTAACAGTCACCAAGTGGTAGCCTCTAGGTCATATTGGAGTATTTTTATTGTTAATTCAATTTAATTAATTTATTTCTTATTTTAAAATCAACTTCCTATTGAAGTACATGTTATGCTTAAATACAAAATAATACACAAGTCAAAGTGTACAACGTAAAACATTTTCACACAATGAATACTTTTATGTAATACATACCAGGTAATTAATTGCCAACACTGACAACTTGGGAGATTACTTCTTAAACACTTGGGTGCCTTGTTTCTCTCGAAAAATTTGGAAATCTCATTATGTTGAGCCCACATTTTCACTAACATTAGCTACACTGAGAAGCAGATGGTCCTTTAAGTGGCGCATATTCCCTCCTTTTTACTGCAGTCTGTACTTCTCCCTGATATCCCCAACTGTGAAGACAGATGTTGGTTGCTATTGATAAGTACAGATTGTGAAAATTAGAATGGCTTTAAAGTTTTGATGAAGAATTCACAAAACCACAAAGATATGAGAGGAATCCAGGAACGAATGGAGTGCTACTAAAATGACAAGTGTTTTGATTGAGCTGGTCCAAAAGGGATCTAAAAAGAGGGCAGATTCTAAACGGTCAGCAATTATGTTAATTAGAACTAATTATTTCATGGAGAAAGTTGACTGGAGCCTCAAAGAAGGTTATGAATTCCAACTGCATAAATCAAATGATAGACATTGGTCTACTGAAAGGTGTTAGGGCTAGGTTTTGCTAAATTCTATAGTGATTCTCAGTTTGAGGTATGTGCCTTTAATTCTGTAACTCAATTTTGACTGCTTCAGATCTATATTACTCCAATATGCAGGTTGTTTGGTCACCATCAGAATCTCCCAATGGTATATATGAGTATACACCATGAAAGTTAATAAGCTATCTTCAAATTAATTCTTGCTGAAGAACGGTGTAAGTTTTTTTAGTGGCAACTTGCTAAATACTAATTCACATAGCATTGAGTATTGTCTGACTGTTCAATAATAACTTCTGCCCCCCCCCTTCTTCCTTTCTAACTCTTGATTTTTGTTCAGGTAATTTAACCTCTTTCATAGGTTAAACAGGTTAACCGCTTTCACATGCTTTCCTAATCCAATTCTTGGCTGTTCCTATTTTAGCAGCAGGTATGATGTGTTTCTGGTCAGTGGGCCATGAAGTAGAATCTTCTAGGGGACTTAGAGAAAAACTTCATCACAGTTTAAAAGAGACACAGAAAAAGACAGCATTTTTACTGGGTATTGCTTTGTCTGGTTATGATACCAGGCCAGTAGCCTGAGGACAAGCCTACATACATCTTGAAGAATGCAATATGCAATAATGAAAAGAGACTTTGTCCTTGATGTTGTTGAGGAGTTGAATTAGGTAACCCTGGGGCTGTGTTACCTCAGAATTTCTTATACAAAATAATAAATTTCATGAGGCTTCAGCTAGTTAGACCAGCATTTTCTGTTTCATGTAGGTGTAACTTTCCTAATTAATGCACTGGGAAAAATACATCATTAGTGAAGGATTTATGACATTAAGTAGAAAGGTCTTTATATTAGCCTGTCCCACAGAAAAATTTATCTTAGAAAGGAGAAAGAAAATTGGATGATGGTAAAAACATCAAATAGAGTCATTAAGGCAAAATTTTTAAAAATATATAAAGATGTAGTAATAGCCTAAACCAGGAGTCAGAACCTATTGTAACAAATTCATTCAGATTATAAATGTAAAATATATAAATTATAAATATATATGTTTGCAGATATTAATGTTTCCTCTAAGATTACTCAAAGAGTTCATATAGTTTACGTTTTTGACTCAGGTACTTCCATGTTTCTTAAATTGCTAAACTCAAATTGTTAATGTGTTAATTCAACAATTCTTACCTACCTACCATTAGTGACAGGTCTTAATGAGCTCAGCTTCAAGAAAGTCTGAATGTAAATTTTTTCATGAGTTAGAGAAAATTTATTTTAATTGCTCTAAAAGGAAATTTAATCTTTAAGTAATGATAACAGTGTATTCTGTACTGAAAACTTACATAAAGGTAAGATATGTCACAACAGTAGCACAAAGGCTAGTATCCAGGATTGAGAATATACTATTTTATGTATTCCTTATACACACTGTGAATGCTACATCATTATTTAAGGACAGACATTTTCTTTTAAGTATATGTTATTGATTATGCTATTACAGTTGTTCCATTTTTCCCCTTTATTCCCCTCCACCCTGCACACCCCCTCCCACCTACATTCCCCCCCTCACTTCCCCTCTTAGTTGTCCATGGGTCATATGTATAAGTTTCTTGGCTTCTTCATTTCCTATACTATTCTTAACCTCCCCCTGTCTATTATTTACCTACCATTTATGCTACTTTTGAAATTTTTTTACATTTTTATTTATTTTTAGAGAGAGAGGAAGGGAAGGAGAGAGAGAGGGAGAGATATATCAATGTGTGGTTGCCTCTCATAGGTCCCCTGCTAGGGAAATGGCCTACAACCTAGGCATGTGCCCTGACTAGGGATTGAACCAGCAACCCTTTGGTTCACAGGTCCACACTCAATCCACTGAGCTAAACCAGCTAGGGTCCATTTATGCTTCTTATTCCCTGTACCTTTTCCCCCAATCTGCAGATAACCCTCAATGTGATCTCCATTTCTGTGATTCTGTTCCTGTTCTAGTTGTTTGCTTACTTTGTTTTTATTTTTTAGGTTCAGTTTTTAATAGTTGTGAGTTTGTTGTCATCTTACTGTTCATATTTTTTATCATTTTTTTCTCAGGTAAGTCCCTTAACATTTTATATGATAAGGGCTTGGTGATGATGACCTTTAACTTGACTGTATCTGGAAAACATTTTATCTGCCCTTCCATTCTAAATGAAAGGTTCGCTGGATAGAGAGATCTTGGAGGTAGGTCCTTGACTTTCATGACTTGGAATACTTCTTTCCAGCCCCTTCTTGCCTGCAAGGTTTCTTTTGAGAAATCAGCTGATAGTCTTATGCGAACTCCATTGTAGGTAATCCTCTCATTTTCTCTTGCTGCTTTGAAGATTCTCTCCTTATCTTTAATCTTGGCTAATGTAATTAATGTAATGTAGTTATGATGATTAGGTTTTCTTTGCCTGCCACCAGGGAAAGACATCTCTCAGTGCTAGAGATTGGTGAAAAGGAAAGGGATTATTTATTTAAAGAGTTATAAAAACTTAAGAGTAATGACTTAATGTCTTCGTTGAGATCCTGAAGTCCTTTAGAATACCCACAAACACACAGCCCTTCCTTCCCCTTCTGTCCAGTCCGGGGTACCGCATCTCAGGAAAAAAAATAGAAGTCTGTGGTTTCTCTCTCCCTAAGCTGCATGGTCCCAAAGAGACCCCACATGGCTGCCACGCCTGCATTTAAATCCCAGCACCAATCTTCATCTACTGCACCATTTCCAACTCCTCCTACAGTTGGCCACAGCTGCCAGCATTCTCGTATTTTTCCAGCTTTACTGGGCTGCCATAGTAAGTCTGGGCAGGTGTGGCCCTGTGCCCAGCCTGCTGCCTGATTTCGGTGGCCTGTAAGCTAAGAAAGGTTTTAACACTTTTTAATTCTTGAAAAAAATTAAAAGATAATTTGAAACACATGAAAATTTAATGAAATTAAAACTTCAGTTTCCATAAGTAGTTTTATTGGTATAGAACAATGTTCTTTTATTTACTTGTTGTTTATGGCTGCCCTCAAATAAGGAAGGCAGAGTTTAATACTTACCAGAAGGTGGAGATATTTACTATCTAGCCCTTTACAGAAGAAATTGGCTGGCCTCTGGCCTGCACCAATGCTTCTTAATCTTTAATGTGCCTGTGAATCAGCTAGGGATCTTATGAAAATGTGCAGACTGATTCAGTAGGGCCAGGGGTCTGAGTGTCCAGTTTCTAACAATCTGAGGACAACACTTTAGGTACCAAGGGCCTAGTGCAGGACCAGCAAACTTATTCTTTAAAAGGCTAGATGATAAATATTTTGAGATCTGCAGACTCATGTGGTCTTTTTTAATAAGTATTCAGATCTTTAGGGGAAAGTAGAGATAGGCCACATGGAGAAGAACAGGGGTGGCTGTGTGGCAGTAAACACTGATTCGCAGAAGCAGGCATTGGGCTGGATTTGGCCCATAGGTTTAGTTTGCTAGTCACTGCCCTAGAATATTGGTGTCCATTAAGTATCAGGTGTGGCCCTAACTTCAGCTTGCTTACTAGCTTTATTACCTAGCTTCAAAAGTGATGATGATGGAAATAACAATTAACTTGACTCTTATATGCCAGGTTCTAGGTTAAGCACCCTGAGCCTTCTCCTAGTTAATCCTCATCACAAATCCTAGGAAGCAGATCCTGTCATTATCCTTGCTTACAAATAAGGAAAGTTTAGAGAAAAACTACTCACCTGAGCTGCCACAGATCAGTGGTAGGCCTAGGATAAAGCATAACCCAGGATTGCTGATGACAGTGGGATTGTTGGGTGACTGGGTAGAGCGCCTACACCCACAGGAGCTCCGCAGCAGGAGAACCAGACTGCACCACCCTGGCTTCCTTCCCATGGGGCCCAGCGTCCACAGACCTGCACAATGAGAAATGAACCCTCAGTTTAGAACAGGTGTTCCATGGGGGTGTCAGAAAATTGGGGGTTCAGCTCAGGGAGGGCCGAGGTTTCTACTTGAGGACAGATTTAGTACCGTCATCGCCTGTTCTTGAAGTTAGAGCTGAGAGGGATCTCAGAAGGCACACTTTCAGAGCCTTGGATTTTCCATGCTCCAAAAAGGAAATCTCTTTACTTTATAATAATATGTTATTTTAGGCAACAAAGAGTATGGCATGCTGCCTTCCCTGCATGCTTTGGAATTTTCAGTTATACAATAAATGTCCCTTCTAAGCACACTGACTGAAATTACATTTCTCTTTCCAAATTCTTCTAGAAATTTTATCCTTCCTTCTGAAATATAGTTACTAAAGTAGGGAGTAGACCTTGATTCTGGCCTAGGATATAAGATTAGTTTTATCTGTCTTTACACAGTTATTTTTGTGTAAATTAACATTCTAGGTAAGGCACATGTCAGCATAACTACTTTTGATAGATAAATAGAACACTAAGAACAAATGTGTTGTAATAAAGATGCTTTTAAAATATTTTCCTAAAGTCCTAGATATAATATTCATATCCTTACATTACAGATGATATATAGAAATTAATAATTGTGCAGTTTTAGTGAATCACTTGTTGAAAAACTTTGTATCACTGCCTGATGGTTAACAGTAATTGCCATTTTATGGGTACTCAGTGTAGGGTACAGGGCAAGGAGGAATATAGCAAAGTTTTCTAAGTCCTAAAAATCTATCACCTAAAATTTTTAGATGGTCTAGGAAGTGGAGTCAGAAGTCTTGATGATCTAATACAGCCATCTACACGTACCCCTATTTTCCTGTGTAAACCCAGACTGACTAAGTGAAATTCATAAAGCAATTTGCTGTTTCAACACAAATATGTAAGAGTTTTTCCTGAGTCTGGGGATATGAGTTAGTTTCCTAAGGCTTTCTTAACGAAGTACCACAAACTGAAATAACAGAAATTTGTTGTGTTACAGTTCTGTAGGGAAAAGTCTGAAATGAAGGGGTCATCAGGGCCACACTCCTTCTGAAGGCTCTCTGGGAGAATCCTTCCTTGCCTCTCAGCTTCTGGTGAAAGCCAGCAGTCCTTGGCATTCCTTGGCCTGCAGCTGCATCACTCCAGTCTCTGCCTACGTGTTCACAAGGTGTTTTCTCTGTGTCTCCTCATCTTCACATTGCTGTCTTTTTATAAGGATTCCAGTCACATTGGATTAGGGGCCCACCCTACTCCAACATGACCTTGTGTTAACTCCATCACATCTACAACAGACCTATTTCCAAATCAGGTCACATTTTGAGGTACTGGGTATTAGGACTTCAAAATAACTTTGTGGAAGGGACAGGTACAGCTGTAACAGAATATAAGGCTGCGAAGATGCTGTTGCTTCCCACGCAGATGTTATTGTATGGGGGCGGCATGTATACAGCCCTATAAAGGTGCAGGTCGTAACTGTAGTGGACGACTGCCCCTTTCTAAGTGAAATGGTGAGGAAGGCTTTTAGTGGCATTTGCCATTTGAACAGGATTTTGAGGGACAAGTAGTGCATCATGGAGAAAAGGATGCCAGGTAGGTGGGACACATGAGGCCGTGTGATTGGGTAAAGGCATGGAAGTCAGAATGAACAAAGCATTTATTTGCTTGATTAATACTAGCTGCTCTTTATTGAGTATTATGTGTCATTTAATATTAGCAACAACACTTTGATCCCCATTTTGCTGGTTGAAAACTGAAACTTAGAGAAGTTAAGTACTTTGTCTCTGCCTCACACACTTAGAGAAGGTGATACTTCTGGGATTAGAACCCAGACAGTTTGGTTACACAGCTTCTGTTATTAGCCACTGTGATAAAAATGATAAAAGCTTAGGGTATTTGGAAAAACATATAGGATGGTTAGAGAGAAGGTTGAAGAAGTAGGTTGGAGAGAATTGTGAAGAAACTGGTTTATTGCATTAAGAGCTTGAACTTTGAGGACCACACGCAATTGGAAATTGCGTAGGCTTTAAGGAAAGGTGTCAAAGGGCCAAAAGTTCCTGAGGAGTAGTGGAAGGTTAGGGGGAGGGTGGCTGGAGCTCAGAGGCTACAGAGGAGGCCACGTTAGAAATAATGAAGGTTGGAGCTGAGGGACAGTGGGGTGACAGGGGTGACAGAGTCATGAGATACTTGTCGGTTAGAACCAGTCCCATGTAAATGCCTACGTCAGTGCTCCCTCCGTCACACCGCCATTCTCACTTGTGCACGCCAGTGCTCGAAGTAGAGGTTGTTTCAACTCATAGCCTTAGCCTTAGAAAGGCTAGTAAGAACATGCTAAAGCTGTTTACATAGTTAAAGAAGACATTAAACTATTTTCCAAAGACTACTGACCATATTTCCAAACAAGCTACATAAAAGTTGCAGAAAATGTTTTGCGGAAGGATGTAAGGTGTGTGTCTAGCTTTATTTTTTTCTCTGTAGATGTCCAACTGTTCCTGCGCTGCTTGTTGAAAGACTGTCTTTGCTCCATTATATGGCCGTTGCTTCTTTATCAAAGATCAGTTGACAATATTCATGTAGGTCTATTTCTGGGATCTCTATTATATCCCCATTGATCGGTTTGTCCATTCTTTGGCCAGTACTATGCTGTCTCAATAATGGTAGCTTATAGTAAGTCTTGAAGTTGGATAGTATCAGTCCTCTGACTTTGTTATATTTACCTGAAAGCTCCCACCTATTTATTCCAACACCTCTGCATTTTTCATGCATGCCTCTTTTTTTTATCCTTCCTGCCCTGTGAAGCCTGTTCTGACCTCTTTTCGGTCACTTCACTTTGTTTATTTAATAATTTGTTACTGAAATTTGTAGTTAATTGCCTTTAAAAATTTGCATGCGGCAAGCTTCTTCTTTGAACACCTCTCACTCCCATGAGAAAGCAGTGTCATTGGAAGGAAGGAAAACTACATCTCCATCATAATTGCCTCATGTTCCCATATGTCCCACAGGCCTGCACTAGAGACATGCTCCCATCCCCTTCTCAGCACTGGTTGCTTGTCCCTCTGCCTACCCCTGCCTGGAGCACTCTCCATTACACAACCCCTGCACTGCCAATTTCTCCTCTAAAGCGGAGCTCAGACCTACTTTCTCCTTCTGCTCCCAGGAGGCTGAGTCTCCCTGCCTTGTGCTCCATTGCTATTCATTCCTCTCAGATTTCATCCACCACCTGGAGCTTCACTGCACAATAAATTTGTCATTTCTTTGAGGACAAAGGGAGGTTCTTATTAATTTGTATATCCACTAACAATTATCCCAGTGCCTGTTACATAGCAGCTGATCAATTATATATATATATATATATATATATATATATATATATATATATATATATAAAATGTGCAATTGAAAATAGAGCTACTGAAAAGTGAGCACATCTGGATGACCTCTGAATGTCTGATTGTCCCTCCAATTACATTCTGGTACTAAAAATGACAAATTTGAACTTTCAGTGACAAACTTGGAGCTTATCATAACCTGTCTTATTTCTTCCAAGTAATCAGGGCATTTGGCTGTTTCTTTTTCCTTTATGTTTATGTTTCATCTATTCATTTTGAATTCCTGAGTAGCCTAAAGAATATAATTTGAAGTGGGTCACAGATTTTTCCATCTATTTTTATATGTTTTATTATATTTCAATCAAACAGATTTTCCTACTTTTATGGAATTGAAATGATGATACAATTATGAAACAGAGAGCAAAGTAAAGCAATATTTATTTTGAACACCTAAGTAGGCCCCAGGCTCTGAGCTAGGCACTCTGGTTTCCTTATCTTGTTCAGTTCTCGTGATCACTGTAAGAGGGAGGTATAATCACCTATCACCATTGTAAGATTTAAAACATAAACAAAGCAAAAACCTGAAGCACAACTGTGATACTTAGCGTGAGTGCTCTCTCCCTTCTAAACGGAATGTGACCAGCGCAGTCCTACGTTTTGCCAATATGGAATTCTTTTAGAACAATGCAGCAATTCTTTGTTATTGCCTGTTTGGAATTACCATGAAATTAGATTTCTCACAAGGTCATTTTATTTTGAGTTTTATTCATTTGTGAGAATGGACTTTATTAAATTTTAAACAATGCAGAAACAAAGAGATTGAAAGAAGAATAGCTAGAGATGGATGGAGATGAAGAAAAAGAGAGAAAGCATAGTTTGTTTCAGGGAGAATAACTAGATGGTCACACATTATAAAAACACGATGCCTGGTATTTATTCTAGTCTTATTTTGAAATTGCGGAGGGTTAGTGGCACTCACACACCTATGCGTGTGCATGGGCACATACACACAAATGCAGTATGCTGAGGGTAGTGGACTGTCTACCTACCTATCTGTCTAGCTAATTTATGTATTTGCCTGTTTATCTACGGTGAAAATTAGCACACAGTTGCCCTGGGTCAGGGGACTGAGACACTCAGTAGGGAATGAAGTCACCAAGGCACAGGGACGTTGGGTGAATATGTCACCACACCTCCCTCAGGTGACTCATTTGTTAATTGAGTGATTTCAGTGATCCCTTCTGAGCACTTTTTTGATTCAAATATTTCATGATTTGCAAAATGTTTAGTTTTGTCCACATTTTCATATGGCATGTGACTAGTTAGTAGAAAAAACATCAAGAGAATTGAGGAACTACTGTAATCTCTAAACTGGAAAATCAGTCCTTTAATAGACAGGGAACTGTGTAATTTCTTAGGAAGTCATTTCCATTCTTTTGATATTTACATCTACTTTCTTTGTTTCTTTGTTTTCATGTTTCTGAACAAATTTTAATCATGTGAAACTTTAGAGATTTTCCCATGGTGGTGTTTCAAGCTCTTTTAATAAGTTCTGTTTGTGGAAAAACTATGTTCAAAACTAGAATTATTAAAATTACTGTTAAACCCCTAAAGATAAATTTCTTAGCAGAGAGAAAGATATTTATGCTATTAATCCTAATCCATAAGTCATCATCTACAGTAATGAGCCTCTCATATTTGCTTCAAGCTTTCATTAATTTAAAGAGTCCAGGGTTTTTAGTTAGGTTATTGTGGTACCATCATGATGGGACAACTATGACTGTTGGTATGAAAAACTTATGTTTTAAATATGTGTTTTTCTTTCTGTATTGAGACCTCTAATTTGTTTTCCACACCCCTAATTTTACATACCAAAGTAAAAGCATTCAAATTTTTAATTTTACTATTATTATTGATATATAAAATATGAATCAGAGATTATGGTAATATTACAATTTAAAAATAAATAAAAATTTAGCTTTCTTTAAGATATCTTAATATTGTAGCTACCAAAAACCAGAAGCCATCATTAATTCTATGAATTACTGACTCATTTACATATCTTGATCCAGATGAGGTAATAGCCTGATTTATATAACTTGTTGGAAAAATTGGAAATTTGACTTTAAATGTAAAGCTAAATTTTCCAGAAGTGGTGTGTGCCTCTGAATATTTAGTACTACGTGGTGAGCCAAGAAAATAAGTTTGAGACACAACCTGATTTTCTACAAAATTAAGATTATAATGTATTCAAAGAACCAACATTCTCAAATTCAGGTTAAAAATTAACCTTATGAATCATCTAGTAGGAGAGATATGATGTTAGTGGGAAGGGGATGACAAAAATGTGGAAGTACCTGAGTGTCCCAGATTTAAGTTCATTAAGAAGTGAAAACATACTTTGCACATTGTGATGGCCAGGCCATGAAAACAGGGTTCTAGAGCGTGCGCTGCGGTCACTTAGTGCACTTGTTGCAGTGGAATCCTGCTCCCTGCCTCTGCCCTCAGCGCTGAGCACTGGGAGGTGTTTGTCAGAGAGGTGTTCGTCACGGTGCACTCACTTTGGTGTTCCAAAAGGGCAGTGACACCCATCAATACGTTGACAGAACTATACTTTGCCTTTCTAGACTTGTTGTGCAGACTCCCACATAAACAAATGAATAAAAACTTTCTTTAATAGTTTTTTTTTGAAAATTAGCATGCTTTTGAAAGAAGATCAAGTAATTCTATTGTTACACTGACCTGCAGAAGTTATTGACAGACAAATAAGCAAAATGTATACGTGAAACTCCTGCTTACCAAGACGAAAAATGCAGCAACGAAAAGTGTGCAGAGGTCTTCTTCACAAATAGGCACATAAAATAGCCAACATTTTTTGCACAATATTAACTTTGATGACTGTAGATAAGAGAAAATGGAATGTATTTTCTTTAGTCCATTTACCATTTCACAATATGAGCTAAATTACTTGTTTATATGTACTGTTAATATTTTAAATTTCCGTACTTAATTACTTTTTGTATTGTTTGTATGTGTGTTTTTTCCTATCATTCTTAAATAATTATTTCTCCCAGTGTAAAACTTTTTATGTTTAATTTTGTTTATATCATTCTTCTATCAGTAAAGAGCCTGATTTTGATTAGCTAGTTTCTCTACACTCCATGTAGGAGGGGAATTGCACCTATATTTTAAGAGCTCTGTAGATTTAGTAGGAACTGGTGTTTCCCCGCAACTCTTGAGGAATAGCAGCTGAGAGACCCTGAAAGGAAATCGAGTGAAACGAAAGCACCCATGGATCATTTGGCACAGATAGGCAACTGTCACACTGGCTTTTACTTTCTGAGGTCATGGAACTGGTTACACAATGCCTTACAATTCCAAGTTGAGTACTGTTTGGCCTTCTGAAATCTACTCCTCCAAGATCTCAGACAGTGATGAAAGGCAAGTGGCAACTTGGCTGACTTCTTAGCTTTTTTGTGTGGGGTTTGGTGCTCTGTGATGAGAACACACTAGCAAGGAATTTACCACACCGGCTTTAACGTCGGTGCAGCTGGAGGAAGTCAGACAGAGAGATGCGAGACCCAAGCTCAGGTTCAGTGACACTCGGGTTCCTTCAGGAGACGTGGGATCAGGAAGTTCTGGGAAGAGCAGAGTACTGTTTATTTTACTTTCAGAATTACTTGTATATGGGTTAAGTCTCCTTGCCTTGGCCTCCAGTTTAATAGAAAGTCATAAAATTTTCAAAACTGCTATGAAATGTGATAAAATGAAACTTGAAGCAAAGAATCAGTTTTCTGAATCAGGGACTTCTTATTGCAGTTTTTACCACTAATCAATGAAACAGTGGAGAGAGTCAGTCCCTTGTGGAGGCTGAATGTCCTTTCACATGGCTTACTTATCAATGCAGATTAGGAATGGATTAAATTATAAAGGGTAGTATTAGCACCCCCCCCAAAGTAAGCCTTCACTTGGGGCTATATCCTGCCCATTTACCAGACTCTTGAGCAGAGTTCAGCCCACTGGTCTAAAGGATATAAATAAATACTCATTTGATCAATACAGAAGCAGAGCATGATGGAAACACATTCATAATCTTATAAAAGTTCATAAAAAGGCAACTTTTGCAAAACCTTTGAAAACATTTAAATAAGCTGCAACTTTTTGCCAAATTTACGCCAAGCCCATTGAGTCCTGAGGGGGAACATTTGCAGGTGTGTTACCATTCCCATCTCCCATGAACATGGCGGACACTGCCAGCTGCTCCGTCTTTTTCCACACAGCTCTTCAGGCAGCCAACTCCATCCAGTAAAACAGTGTCATGCAAATTAAAATCTACTAGTGTTTCTGATCTAGGGCAATGAACTTGATATTGAAATTGAATGACCCCAGTATCAACTGAACATGAAAAAAACTTTCAGGGTGACCTGTGTTTACAATAAAGCATACAACATGGTCAATACTCTTGAGGAACTGAATCTAGAAGGAGAGACAAGACACAGACTAGCATCCTGAGGTGTTAAGCAACAACTGAGCAAGATGGCCAAGAGTGTCTGAGAGGGAATCTGGATGAGACCCCAGGGCTAGAAGAGGTGAAAGGTTCAAGGGAACAAAGAGCAGCAGTCAGAGAACTTGGCTAAGGTAGGGAGGAGTAGAGAAGCAAGGAGGCAAGGTCCAGAGTGGAGGTCAGGGAACTGCCAGGAGGGCTCAGATTGGTTACGGCGGGTTCCACAGAGCAGGTGGGCACTGTGTTGCCCACTACGTAGTCTGCTGGATGCAGGGGCCGGCAGTTAGAGAGCGGCTGTTCGCAGCCGCAGGTGCTGCAGTGACTGAGTGATGGTGAGTGACACAAGAGACATGTTTACGTTGTAAGGAACAATCGGTGACATCAAACACATTCTCGAGTAGTGACTTTTATAAGTTTGAGGAACACTAAGGCATTTTTATAATACTGAATTAGATACTAGACATGAGAAAGTGCCTGCGTAAAATGTGCCGGTTAATTAATTAGTTAATGGATAGCTTGTGTGTTTTTTATAACTTAAACCAACTAAATATTCTCACTGTACTTTTAGCAGAGAAAACTAATAGTTATTTCTGTAATTTGTAGTAGTAACTTTTGCCATGGAACATTTCATGAAGTCACATTCTGATTTTTTTCCTAACACAGTCTGTTTATGCTAGCCATGTATTATAAATGCTCCATTTACTTTCTTAAGTTATTTATTGATTTTTTAGAGAGAGGGGAAGGGAGGGAAAAAGAGAAGAGAAACATCAGTGTGTGGTTGCCTCTCACGCACACCCTACAGGAGACCTGGCCCACAACCCAGGCATGTGCCCTGACTGGGAATTGAACCGGTGACCCTTTGGTTCACAGGTTGGCCCTCAATCCACTGAGCCACACCAGCCAGGGAATAAATGTTCCATTTAATAATGCCTTTAAACAGCCTTATTTGATTCTACAGATTAAATTTACTGAAAGTAACATTGTTATTTAAATTTTAAAGAACTAACATTATATAATGAATATAACAAAGTTAATTTCTATATTTGTTGAACATAACTTTTCACAATCCTGGTTTTCTGATTGATATATTCAACTAATCTCACAGTCTTTCCAGAAATTGCATGATGTCAAAGTGTATGCAACTGGGTATCACCTTTGTAAGGAACATTCTCTGCTTGAAAAGGAAACTTCTGCCAGTGTAATCAAGGTTTCCCTTTCACTTAGCTTCAGAGTAGCTGAAAACTAAAGCACTGCGTGACCTGAGAAAACACATCGGAACAGATTTCCTACTGGGGTCTCAAAGCTTAACCACTGCAACCAGGAGCCAGGATTGTGGATGGTCAGTCTCTGTGACAGAGCTTATCTAACTACTGCTTTCTGGCACGGACAGGTGGCACAGGGCCCAACAGAAGCTCAGTTTTCAGGTGTGTGTGTGTGTGCGCGCGCGCGCATGTGTAACTGCTAAAGACCCTCAAGAACAAAGGTCTTTTACTCTGAAAGACAAAAATAACTGTTCCTAGGCCATATGTGTACATACAATTCTGAAGACTTAACTTTTCTGTTTGGAATTAATGCATGGAAAGAATACTTCACCTACCCAAAACAAGACAGAAAATTGAAGGCTGCTGTTTTACTAAACTATAGTCTAAATGTTCCTCTGAAAACCAAAAATAAAACAGTGGAGAGTACATGAAATAGCTGGAGAGTGATTCAATTGTTAACAAAATTTGGAATTTAATATTAGCTTTTACTCTTTGAAAATTGTATTCTTCATTAGTGAAAGATACTTTAAAATAAAAAATGATAATTTATATCTTTCCATTTATATGAATCTAAAATGCTCCTTTTGTCACATTTGTTCTTTGTCTTTTTTAAAAAATACACTTCATTCATTTTGAGCTCATCTCTTCTTAGAAGTAAATGAAAGACTTGGAAGGAGTTGTTAACTGCAGAGCAGTACTTGAGTTAGTGGGGCTCCCTTGCCGGCAGTGTGTGGGTTTGTGTGTAAATTTGTTAACATGATGTGAGAATAAGAAGTTCTGGTGAGGTATGGAGCAACTGGAACTCTCACCGGCTATTCTTTGAAACAGAGATTGGTAAAACTACTTTGAAAAACTCCTAGCAAACTAAATAAAATCATAAATTGAAAAGTATATCTAAACCACATAGGCTCCAATACTATATTTAGGAACATTCTAATAATTTTCAAATTTATTATCTTGGGACCACCTCAAATTTTCCTCACATTTTTCTGAACTGAAATTTCTAGTTTACAGTTATGTACTGAATGTGAATTATCAATGAGAAACTGTCCAATGTGCTAAACACACACACACACGTCATAGTTTGGGTAACAAAGCTGAAATTATTACTAGATTAGGTCATGGAAGTACTAGAGGTATTTACAGAGGGATATGATGAAAACTAAATTGGAAGGATAGATTGGTTCTGCTCACAGAATTATGGACAGAAAGTGCACTGAGAATCTTTCCAGAGGTGGTGATGTTTAAGTAAGGCCCTGCAGGGCCAAATGTGAATTTGCCTAGCAAACTAGCCTTAGGGGGAGAGGTGGAGATAGACTTTTAAATAGCATTGACAATACAAAAAAAGATGCAGAGCTAAGGAAGTGCATGGTATGTTGGAAAATATGTGTAATGGCCAAAGAAGAAACTGAGAAAGTATACTGGGCCTAAATTTCACAATGTATGTGTTACAAAAGGAGGTAAAATAGCTTCTGTGACTTCCCAGGAGATCAAATTGCTTAAAATCTAATGCTAAAAGAAGTGATACTCATTTGCAAAAGTATGTCTTATACTAACTGCTTGGATATCACAAGAAACTCCTATTATTTTAATTTAAAAAATTGGATCATGTTAATATAATTTTGGTGAGGTTAAAATGAAGAAATCTGAAATGCTGTGTGTGTGTGTGTACGTTTAATATGCCTCACTACTTTGAGAAACTCACTGTGTAGTGTTTTTCTCTATTGATTTTTTAAAAGAAGTGACCCTACCTGTTGGTTGTTGACACAAGTAGCAGGGATTTTATAGTGAGAAAACATTCTGTCTTCCTGATCCTGCATTTAATATGGTTGATGACATACAAAAACCTATAACATATTGCTGACAAACTTAGGGTCTTTAAATTTTTTTTTAAAATTAGTATTCTTTAGGTTATATACAACAGATAACCACTGTGTTTGCTTAAGCTGGAAGAAGGAATTTATACCCTAAGGATAATCAAATATGTTGAGAGTCCAAGGAGATTTGAATAGTCAAGCCACAGGAAGAGTAAAATCTGAGGGAACCCCAAGGATTTGGGGAGCAGAGTTCTGTGGTCTCTCAATTCCAGTGGCTCTGGGGAATCCAGCAGGGTGTTGGATCGGTCAGCTCTGGTCAGCCCACAGAGTAGAGCAATGGGTAGGGGGCCTCTTCACACTCGGCCAGTATTCCCAGGTGAAAATAGAAGAGTAGAGAATATTCTTCCTCCAAATAGATGTTCCAAAGAATTAAAACATAAGCATGCACAAATGAATGAGGGTCTTACACTCCTTTTTTTTTTTTTTTCACTGAACTTACACCTCCTCTTTATCCCAGCACTTGGCTATAAAGAGAAAGGTATGCAAAAAGTAGCACAAGTTGAGTTAATTAATAGAATATTTTCTCTGGGAATTACCTAACAATGTTTGTCAGAGGCAAAAATGTAAAAGTTTCCAGAGAGCTGTGTATGGTCAGTGGCTGAGATGAAGACAAGCACTGTGCTCGGTGTCACCTCCGCCAGTAGATGGCGCTGAAGAAACGCAGGGCCGAGGAGAGGGCTGTTCTGGAGGTGCTCTACCAAGGAGATGGTGAAAAGTTAATCCCCACGATGTGGAGGAATGGAAAAGTCCCTGTTTGAGTTTTAAGGCAGCCTTTTTTCATTGTTGTACTCTAGCAGAGGGAAAGGGACTGTCACAGAGGGAGGGGTGTGCTTCAGGTGCACTCAGCGGGGAGGGGCGAGGGGGGAGAGAACAGAACAGGAACTTGTGGAAGCTGAGGAAACAGCTCAGAGTCACATGTGTGCAGCTGACGTGAAGCAGGAGAAAGTTAAGTCAGAAGCACCCTGTCACCCGTGGTCTCTGGAAAGGCCCAGAGGAGAGGACACTGCTGCTTTGTGAAACAGGCTAAGACGTAGCTAATGACAACTGAGGGCTTGTTATCCAGCCCCCAACTGAGGGGGCTCACTGGATAACTCACTGAACAGTCTCATGCTTTATTTCACTTAATCTTCAGAGTAACCTAATGACATAAGCATTACTCTTTCCTCAGTTTACAGTTGAAGAAATTGAGACTTAGAGAAAGTAAGCAGTTTGCTCAAATAAATGACAGAACGCACTCTGGGCTGTCCAGCAGTCCCGCAGGAAGCTGGGGCTCTGAGGCCTTGTAAGTTCACTGTGACAGCCCTAAAAACAGAGGTCAGCATAAAGAAGCGGAGAGGAAGGCCAGACCCTTCACTGTTAAAAGTTTACCCCAAGGCACACCATGGGAGGGCAGGCAGCACCACCGCCCCGCAAGGCTCTGCCTCTGTGCAGTGCCAGAGCCGTGTACGCTTTGCCGTGGCTCTGTGTTTTATCCGTATTATTGTTAAGTGGCTGGCAGTTTAGTGGCCATGTTTGCCACCCCCCTCAGGGGTTTCTTTGCACTTATGCCTTTGTGCTTGACTAGCAGGATATTTACTTTTATTTTGAGCACGTATGACAAAATTATTAATCGTAATTGTGAGTGAATTTATCATGTTTTCATAATTTATATATTACAATTTTAAAAAGTAGAATTATTATTAACACATTTAATGATAACAGTAAGACAGGAGATGTCCACATCATTCATAGTTTCCCTTCTTCCGGCTTTTTTTCTGTTTCCTAACTTGTATTTTGATTATTGTATATCTCTCCCACCATATTTTAGGTGGGAGATATCTCTCCCACCATATTTTAGTTATAGCACCACCAGTCAGGGGCTATAACTGAATCTAGTCCCAGAGTTGGAATCACAGTGGCATTTTCCCCGGTTATGCCGAGAGTCAGCTGTCTTTCACTTTTGTTCCTCAGGTGCACCATTGCTGAAGCAGTTTGGGGATGATTATGTTCCGTGTCTGAGTTTCCCAATCACAGCAGTGCCTTCTGTTGCTTGTTTCTACCCAAGGCCCTCACACTGCTTCAGTGCAGGGCGTGGGGGACCAGCCGCTGCATGCCACCTCCCCAGTTTTTGACAAATATGTCATCTGTACTGTTGTCTAATTATTATTTTCTTTAAATAAATTCAGGACTTTTATCTAAAATTTTATTTATGAAGGAACTATATAACTATTTCAAATGGGAAAACAGAATCACTAACCTTAAATATGGTGTGATAAAAATTGAATCACTGAAAACAAAACTCTGGCTTTATATTCTTACCTGCCCTTTACTGAACTGTGGAAAGAGACGGTAGCAATTATTAGGGGAGAACTGAAGACACACTGGCACTAATCTTAGCCTTTATCTTTCATATAAGATTAATCAAAGGAAGTTTTAGGGAATAACTTTCTTCTGATCTAATGCTGGGTTACTTGATGCCACTTTGTTAATAATCACCTTGGTTACAACGGCAGCCCACTTCCAGAAACACGTCTTATAACGTGGCCCCCAAACAGAATGCACAGCAGACCTAACTGCAGATCCCCTCTTCCTAACTGCTTGATTTTTGACAAGTCACTTCATTCCTTGATTTTCACTGTAAAAAGGGGATAATGTTATTCACATTTCAAGATCTCATTGAGACTTATATGAGGTAATGTCACAGCATGTCTAGTCCTGTACCTTACATGTATTTTTAAAAAATGAACACCTACTGTGTGCCAAGCGCACTCCTTGATGCTCAGGATCTAGGCAAGCACAGGACCGAGAAGAGCTCAGCTTTCAAGAAACTTTTCCCTTGCGAGGGAAACTCCACCTGGAGCTACTTGTTGAGAGGAAGTCATTTCAAGCAGTGAGGAAAGCACTGATGTAAATAAACCAAGGCAACCTGAAAGGAAGTGACTGGTGTTCAAGGAACGTTCATTTCTTTCCTGACTCTTGCTCTATGTGGTGGTATTTAATACATGCGGGAAAAGATGAAGACTCTTTGAGAACATGCTGTCAGCTGAGGAAGGAAAGGGCCAAAACTGAGAAAGAGCAATAATTGCCATTTAAAGCATAATTAAATATGTGACCCAATTTTAAATTTCTGTACTGCTCCAAGACCTGCCGCCTAAACTTTATTTCCATAGAGCTAATGATCTTCTCTTAGAAACAGACTACGCGAGAGAACTGCAGTTGGAGCTGTGTTACCTACTTTGGTCATGGTTGTGTTTTTTTTTTTTCTTTAAATATCCAGAACTTACTTTATTATGCTTGATGGGCTTGGGTTCTCAAGAAACTTGAGAACATTTTCCCACATAATTTAAACTCCTAAATATCCTTTGAGGAAGATTTAGTAATTTTGTTTGAATGTCCATATTATTTTGCTATACAGATTAATATCACTAAGTAATTTCTCAAGACCATTGTTTTTTGAAAACAGTTCTAAAAACTTAAAATAGAAAAACTAGTGAGCCACCATCTTAAAGTGAGCTAAACTATGGACCTTTTGTAGTGTCTGGAGAAGTGGGAACTGCCTCTGGATTGGCCATCAGCAGGGTGGGTGCAGAGGGCTGGGTGCTGCTGCTGACTGAATGGAATGAACAGACTTTGCACCCAACACAAAGGATGGATTTATAGAGATAAAGAAGAGCAAGTTCTGAGATTTCAAAAGCCTCTGATTTGCTCTTTGCAAGATAAATTAACTCATTTGCGGCATTGCAGATTAAATTTAGAGGACCAGGGGAACAGTTTCTTCTTTTCTCTGCCACTTCCTTCATTACTTTGCCACTCCAGGCATTTGCAAGGATTTCGGAATCTGTTGCCCTTAACTGGGCTCCGTTAACATTCTTCTGAGGTCTAAATGGCTTAATGATTGGAGTCATTTAGATTTTGGAGAACCAATTAAAGAGTCTCTAGTTAGAGACAGGATACCCAAGTGGGAAGCCCTGGAGAGGCAGCTCAGCCGCTCACAGTGCCTTCCATCTCAGCCCTCATGGAATACAGCTTTTTCTTCTCAAGTAGCAAGAAATCTTTTGATCTCTGAAAGAAGGGAAAATCAAGCTGATCCTCAAACTCTGCAAATGAATCTCCTCCCCCTCCTCCTGTCCACCAAAAGACCCAGTTAACTTGGAGTTGCAGTTCTGTTTGCAGCGGAATTACCAGGCACAAAAGAAAATTACTTCTTTTATTATCATAACTGAAAAACACCATTTCTTTCTTCCTCCAGTTTTTTTCATGCAATATTTTACATCAGTGACATTCATTTAAATGTTACCCTTTCTCTGGCAACTAAGAGTCTGTTAAAGTAATGCCACAATAGTTGTTTTTTCCCTTTGTCAGAACATCTGCCTCTAAAACAAGTAGTTCACTGCTGTTGGTCCATAATTTACTTCAGAAACACAATGATCTCTATTTCTCAGAACAGCAGTGATGAATGTTTAACAGGATAGATGATGTAGTGGAAACAAGCTGTGATCTAGGGCTCACCCCAATATTTACTGTTTGTCCTTTAGCAAGTGAAGTCTGAATCCCCTGTTTCATAGTGATAGAATAACAGCATTTCGTTCATAGTGCTATTTGGAAAGAGAATGAAGTGAGGAAACGCATAGGTGCTACTTTTCAACTGAACCCTGCATGGAAGTTTTATTACTGCCCTGGTGCTGGAAGGAGAACTCCAGCAGCACAAAGGGCTAGCAGTGCATGCTCACTTGATGCAGGCACCTCATGCTAAAAATATATTAGGAATGGACAATTTATCAGTTCTACTGGAGGTTTTATTCTATGCAAAACCCTTAAATTATATAAAGTAAACCTAGCACAGGTAAAAATGGAGCCGATCAAGCTTCCTAAACCCTCCAAAGCTACACATACTAAACAATATCCCCTTAAGGGAGGACACAAAGAAATAAGATAAAAAATACCACAACTTTTAAGGGATGATATCATGGAGAAAGGGAGGTCTCATGTTAATAACAGCCCAGTATGGCCAGTTATTAAACCAAATGGCCAATGCAGATTAACTGTGGATTACAGGAATCTTAACAAATTTTCACCCAAAATGGATTAAGTCTGGCCAGATGCTGAGGAAGTTTTTAACAGAATAACAGCTAGGAATTCAAAATTTTTTGTTACTATTGATGTGTCAGGTAGTTCTTCGATATTCCCATAGCACCACAGTCTGGAGAATATACTACATTGAGCTGGGGAGGTACACAATACCGATTCAAAAGACTGTCGCAAGGATACTTCAATAGTCCAGTTATAGCTCACACATTGCTTACCTCACAAATAGATACAACAAAATATGAGCCATTAATCATACACTATATAGATGATATCATCATCATGCATAATGACCCAGAACTCTTAAAAAAGGAAAAAGATAAATAATTGAAGAACTTAGGGCCAAAGGGTGGAGTGTTAACAAAGAAAATACCCATGGCCCTGATACATCAGCAAAACTTTTGGGAATACAGTAGTCATCTCAAGGAAGGGAAGTTCCAAACTCAGCAATAGATAAAAATACAGGCATTAAGGGATCCTACTAACAAGACTGAAGCACAGCATTTAATTTGGCAGTCTGTTAGAGACAACATATTTCTTATCTGGGGCACACAGTCAGGCCGATGTATAATGTCACCAGGAAAGCCTCTGACTTTGCATAAGGTGAACCCCAAAACAGGCTTTCAAATTACTAAAGGAATATATATTGACATTCCAACAATTAAGTTATCCTAGAAAAGGTGACCAAATCAGATTGGTCCAATGACTATGGCACTTGGGCCTTATGGACCAAGAATAGCCAAGATATATTATATAAACCACCTGGTTTCTGGACCAGACATTTCCCATGTCCCTCAAGCAAATATGCCAACTTTGAAAAATTGGTGTGGCTTCTTCTTGGAAGTCATAAAAGCCACTACAAGCAACTGAGCCTCTCACTGGTAATGCTCCTATTATCATCAGACCTCAGATCCCAGGTTTGGCCTGGGCAAGACTCAGTCCTGAGGAAGTGGCAGAAGTGACACTGAGCAGGAAGGTCCTGACACAGAAGTGGTGCATCCAGAGTAGGGGTGTGACTGCTCAAGGACCACCAGGTCTCCTCACAGAGGAGACTCTCCCAGCAGAGACAGACTTGCCGGAAATGAGTCTGAGGGAGGAGCAAATCCATGGCCCTGCAGGGAAATGGGGCTCTCCTGGTCTGACTCTCTGTCTAATCCCTGGTTTACAGATGGCTCCTTGATCACTGAAAGTGGACATGCCAAATGGACAGCTGTAGCTTTCTGACCTCTGGACCATGAAACTCTGAGACTATCTGGTGTATCTAAATCAGTACATCATGCTGAACTCATAGCAGCGGTGTTGGCAGTGAGACACTCATTAACAGAAGGCAAGAAAACAATTTATATCTTTAAAGATTCATGGGCAGTAGCAAATGGCATAATTATTTGGTCTCAAAAGTGGGCCAAATAGATTTCAAAATTAATGGAAAGGATGTCTGGTCCAGAGACTACTGGAAAAAATACATGCATCCAGTAAGAAAATTACTATATTCAATATACAGGACACAGGTCTCTGCTCATCAAAAAGATGACTCAAAAGAGACAATCTTCAGTAATATAGCAGATAAACTAACAAGGGGAGAATTACCTGAAAAGGAACATCTCCAAAGACAGAGAAGATTACCCTGTAAATTCAAGGACTATGAAGTTTATCCAGCAAAAGTGCCATCTATTATATATAAAGAGGATGGTAAATATTCTATTAAGAACAAAGAGATGACATGTGGAGAAATCCACCAGGGGTAATCCTGGAACTTCACAAAGAATTAGGACACTTAGGAACACACGCATTATACAGCTGGTGTAAGAAAAGGAACTTTAAGCTTCCTTAGCAGAAAATTAGAAGAGCCTTGCAAAAGCGTGAGGAGCGCAAACAATTTAGTGAACCATACAGAAGGAATTACCATCAGATACATACAGATCTGGTGTCTCTACCTTTGTATGCCAATTGATATCATTGGCCCCATGGAAGCAGGATTTCAGAAGAAATATGCCTGCACTATGGTAGGTATACATTCAAGCATAGGTATACCACAAGCCTGTGCCACCTGAGAATCCAGGTGCCAAGGCAGCAGTTCAACTTTAGCTTGATGATGGGGCTATTATGGAGCACCTAGAATCAGAAAGTGATCAAGGAACATATCTCACAGCTAGTAAGGTCCAAAAATTACTACAAAAACTAGATATACAGTGAAATTTTCATCTGGCTTATAACCCTACAGCAAGAAATATAGAGAGGTCCAACGGACTAATAAAAAGAAAATTAAAAACAAAAGATAATAAGACTACACTTCAGGAAATCTTGGATTGGGCAGCATTTAATTTGAATCAGAGGGAAAGGCTAGGTAGACCTATACCACACGAAGTCCTGATAGAACCCCCTACTTACATTAATGTGGACAAATGAAGAAGGAAGAACAAATGACCACATAAGATAACTATAAGAGATCATAGGGGAACTTATATCTGTAGGAAATAATTGCTGATAGAGAAGGAAAAACTTATTGGATCATTGCAGGGTGAGGACAACTCCAGCTTCAGAAGACAGAGTGAATTTAACCCTGATAGACAATTTCCTTGGATAGTATATACTATTGTCTGCACCCTTGTTCTTCTAGCTATAACTTGCTTGTTTATAGAAATACTTGAAATATACCTGCTTACAAAACTTATAACAAGAGTTGCTATAGCTGGACCCATCAGTGCTCTAACAGGGTACATCTTATTTGAGTGACATGGCAGAGGACTATCCGACCTGATTTATATCTTTGGGGTTCCAGCACATGTTGGGCCCAACAATGTTTAACCTACCATTAAGGACAGGCCATCAGCATTGTGGTTACAGATGCTGCATCTGCAATAATTTAGATTCACAGTGGCCCCAGCCAAGAGCATCCACAATTGAAAAAGTCATACAAAAACAGACACACCCACAATCCATGGCATGTTTGACTGGACATATTGTACCTTGTCCAGTGCTGGGATATCTAAAGGAAAACTCCAAAAGCAGCACAAAAAATGATCTGGATTGAATACAGCCTGGGGCCGGTGTCCAAACAAGAGCACTGCTGTGCTCAGAGAGTAGCAACCAAATGCTGGGTAAAAATTTTAGAACCATTAGAGGAGTTAGGAGTTTGGTATAAACATATTAGAGAAATAGGCAAGATACTTAGATTCAAAAGGTCAAGCCCCAGCACATCAGGATTTATAGACTTCTCTGAACATGAAAGAGAAATGGAACAAAGAAATAGGAGAATGGAACAACACCTAAGAGAAGAGATATAATGATACAAGAATGTGGTAGACAAATGAGGATGCAGATAATTAGAAGACAGGAGGAATTAGGACAAGAAGACAGAAATAATGCACTAGACAGGCTAATGAATCACAGGGACACTGATAGAGGAAAAGTTAAAGAGGAACGTAACAGACACTTAAGAGTGGACATATTTTTTGTGGAATATTTTTGAGAAATATTTTTGTGGAATTACAAGAAGAAGACAGAAACTACATACAAATGAGCTCATAAATTAATTTGCAGAGCTAAGATAGGTCTACTAAGGATCTTTGCTATACTGGTTCTGACCACCCTTGACCTCCTTTGTGCATATATTGGAATTGCTCATCACTTCAATATGCAGTGGGTTTCAAGGCCTTGATGAACTAGGAGATGAGGACTTTATTCAACAGCAAAGTTGGCTTTTATTATATCTTGCTCATAGCATCAAGAGGTTGTGTGTAAAAAGGAAAGCTTCTGGGAACTCAGGCAGATATTTTGCCAAAAAACTCTGCTCGAGGCGTGATGCATGAGCGGGTGTGTTGTTGTGATGTAGCTGCCGATCACCAGTTGCCCATAGCTGTGGCCTTCTGAATCATCTGAATGGTTTCTGTGGAGGAATGTTCAAGCTTAATGCAAAATTTGATGCAGATTCATTGCTCTACTTGCTCAGTCTTTTTAATGCAATGGCCACACAGCACACATGCTCACTCAGTGGTGTCTACCACCTCCACCAGCTAGTATAGTGAAGTTGTCATTGTTCATGCATGTGCATTCCAGTCCACTCTCCTTGGCTGCCAGGTTACATTGATGTTGCACAAACTGTTCTTGTTACATTGACAATGGTTGGACTTTCTCTGGACAGACCTTGTACTATCAACTTCAGCATCTCCGACACAACCATCCTATCATATGAAAAACTTGAATTAAGCTATAGATACCTACCACCAAAGTGAAAAACCACGCAGATAATATTATATAAATAGACTCCTCACATATCACACTAAGACTCATCACCAAAATATGCACATACTAAAAAGACAAATGATATTACTAAACATATAGAGTCCCTCAAGATATATGAAAAATCATTAGAAAAGTCAGTATATACAGTCAATCAGGATTGTCTGTCGAAGGAACTTCTCTGGAATTCAATCATAAATGTTCATCATGGGGACTCATTAAAAGAGCCCTGCATTTTGAAATGTGCTCAGGCTCATGGGCTGATTTTAATCCTTTTGCAATAGCTGCACATTCAATTTCCCACCTTCTAACCAACATGTGGTGTGAAGGATGCAATATTGAATGTTTTAGATATTTGTGATTGGAATTGTAGGTATCTACTACCACATTAAGTGGTTCTGTTCCACCAGATACAGAAAAATAGGAAAATAATGTTACTGTGTGGATTAAAAATTTTGAATATAACTGCATTAATATGAAAGTGTTTGGTAAAAAACTAACCTGGAATTGTTTGATGATGCTTTTGTAAATGCACAGGGCACCACGGTGTACCTAAGGCACAACACATACGCTGCTGTGGCCTCAGGCTCCATGGCAACATTTAAGGATAACTGCAGAGAAACTGGTAACCATGAGATTGTTTTAGGCTAAATAACCCTCCATTAAGAACATATACTTTGGGCAATATATTTACTTCTAACTGAATCAATGAACAAATAGTTGGATGCCCACATTTATAGGGAGAATCTATTATGGCCTGGGCATCTAGCCCTAGTATTATTA
Organism: Anoura caudifer; assembly: GCA_004027475.1. Taxonomy (NCBI): domain Eukaryota; kingdom Metazoa; phylum Chordata; class Mammalia; order Chiroptera; family Phyllostomidae; genus Anoura; species Anoura caudifer. The sequence continues at coordinate 346,039 of PVKU01000668.1, read as the reverse complement.
ACCTAGTATTATTATAGTATTTCTATTCATTCCTCATGGAATAAATAGAAATTATATAAAGAAAAAATAATTTTACACAATTTAAAATATGTATAATGTTGATTATGCCACCTTGGGCACCTTAGGATGCCTTTTGCTTAATTCTTACTATAATTTTCTATTTGAACAAACCCCACACAAAATATTGCTTGCAATAGTATATGCACAAAAGATTTGTAGATATGTGGCCAATATAGGTAAGAAATATAATGTTCTGTATTTTTAAAGAACTTGTTTGATTTCTAATTTGAGCCTTTATTCTCAGAATGGTAGCAATTCAGCATCTCTTCATTTCCCCCATGAGTGGTCTATGTTCTGGGGTCTTCCAGTTAGGGGTTAGGAGGTGGTGGAATGGTGGGTTGGTGCTTATCTGGTTCTCTGTGTCATCTATATGTTCTGGCATCTGCTGATATGTTTTCATTGCAGTCTGGTCCTGGGAAATGGGTTTCTACAGCTATTGCTAAGACAGGTCTTATTTGAATGCAGTCAGCTGTCTTTTTTACTTCTACATGATTCTGGGAGTGATGGGAATAAGCTCACTGATCTGTCCTGTGAAGAGGAACGAGGAGCCTGTGAACCTCCAGGGCCCCATCTTTCTTAGACCTTCTTAGAGGGCTTCCTGCTTTCTTTTGGCCTCTCTTTAGGAAATGGAAGGATGAAATGTCCCATACCCCTCATGGTTTGGGGATTTTCCTGTGAGATTTCACCTAAATCTTGATGCCATGAATTGTTTTTGTTTCCTAGGAAACTAAACTTTTGAAACTGAAAAGCATTGGACAGCATCTTTTCCTCATATTCTGCTGCACCGTCTTTTCCTTGAGGAAATGCTCTAGGTGTCTTTTAAAACAGCTTAGGAGAGGAAGCAGTGTAGCAACAAGGAGTACCTGAGAAACAGCAGTTATTATTTCAAAGTTATTTCCTACCATGCTTGTACTGTGCTTTAGGCAATGCTGGTCTGAAGAGTGGAGGGTTTGAGCTGTTGAGTGAGAGGACATGTGTGGGGTGCTGCTGCCTAGAGCTTTGGTGGTCACGTGTGGCGGACAGCAGTAAAGGCTCTCTGTCAATAGTGACCTCCCACTTGTCAATAGCTCTGTGTCTTTGGAATCTCTTCACCATTCCCTCCCACACTGACTTATAGCATCTGTCTTGCTGCTGGAAACTCTCCTTCTACCATATGTAGAATGCTGGGCCAGCTTGTTGAAAACATGGGCATCAACCTAGAGCCAGCACCAGCTGACAGACACACAAGGGCACTCCAGGTGAGCTGGCAGCTGACCACAGAGGACATGAGAGATCCCAGTTGAGACCAGAACTGCCCAAAGGAGCCTCCACCAAAGTATGAATATGAATCATGAGGAGATAAAATGGTGTCTCAGCCACTAACTTATGGAAGGACTTTTATTGCAATGAAATACAATTTAAAATATGTATGTACTATAACATGGTAGGAAGGGAAAGACAGAAGTACATTGTGGGGGAAGATTTTCTCAACTATGGATGAATGAGATCAAGGAAAAGAAAACCTCAGATGGGATGAGCTGGGCTCTTGGAAGATGCTCAGTATTTGCACAGTGTTCCAATGAAAAACAAATGGTCTCAGGGACGTCTTAGTTTAAGGTGCTTCATGTACATTCTGCTGCCATAAAATTCACTTAAATCTGTACAGGACTGGAGGATTTCTTGGTTGAATAGTATTAGGAAATACAGGGAAGGTCAGTTGTGACTCTGGACACACTAATCTTAGAAAACTGTTAGCTCGAGCAGCTAGGATGTGCACAGAGGCCTCATGTTGTACTCCCTGTGGTCAGGAACAGTGGGGCCCTTCCTATCCTGTGCATCAGCCTGCAGAAGAAGGAGCAGCTGGGGATCACTGACCTGGGGGTGAGCTCTGGGCTCCAAGTAATGCCATCTGACTGCTTTCTCTGAACCCTGGCCTTGACTCCAGGCACCCTGGCTGTCTGTGTTTCCCCAGGGACAGTTCCCTTGATCAGGGCACATGGAGCCTCCTTGCTGTGGTCACGACCAGTGGGGCTGTCCCACAGAGAGGTGATGCCTTCCCTGAAGCTCTTGAGACCATTTTCAAAAAAAAATTGTAGGATCCTCTGTGAATCCTGGATCTAACAGAATGGGAGAGAATTCAAGAAAAACTCAGGAGTTGATAAAAAATATTTAAACCATTTTTCTAAAAGAAATAACTTTCAGGATACTTTCAAGACATGTCTGAGAACATATTTTAAAATACTTTCAATCATTAGACTAAATAAAGCTATAATTTGTGGCCTAGTTCAACAGCTAACCTTTGTTTTTGGTCAATGGTTATATCTCTCTCTAAAACTAAGACAATTTTTGTGTGACCCATATAGCATGTTTGGGGTGAAGATATATACTCTCTTATTAAGTTATATTTCTTTATTTTTATCTTTTTAATTTTCAATTTCTCCCAGTTTTACTGAGGTTAAATGACTAAATACATCTTATTCAAATTTATAAAGCATCCAATAGACAACACCTTTGAAATTTGCTTCTTAAGTGAAGAAGTTTCTGAAACTTGGGAAGCCCAGGTTTCTGGGGGGTTTTCTGAGGACAGACACGTCCGTCTGCGTAATGGCAGTGGGTCCTGACATACTGCCTGCCTCGCACGTGCTCTCGGGGGGAGCTTGGGGGAGAGCCGGCATCGTCTGAGGCCCGTTGTGGCCCCAAGAGGTGCTCTGGACTCCTAGCAACATCTCCTCCCCCATAGCAGAGGAGATTGGGAACCCAGTGTCTCCCTCAATAGGCCACGGCTGGAAGGCTTGTGGGAGTGAAACCATGGGACACACATCTCCCTGCCACCAAGTCATGCCAGGAAAGAACCAGAGCAGCTGGTGCCATCAACACTGCCATGGTGACAGCAGCCCTTGGACACTGGGCTCAAGGTCGCACATCCCTCAGTGACTGGGCCGAGAGTTGCGGCTGGCTTGTCAAACTCCAAAGCCCAGGGCATTTCTATGGTACCACACCAATCTTATCTTGATGCTGTTAAGTCGTCTAGCACATCTTCTCCTGGGTGGGAACTGAGATGGGACTCAAGGGCTGTCCCTTTGTCCCTAAACCACCCACCTTCCCAAAGTCTTTGGGGCACGTCAAATGATTCTGCCAGTCCAGAGACCTGGGACTGAAGAGTATACTTCAAAACCCTGGTCCGTCAGGGTGAATGACACCAATTTGGGCTCCCAGTGGGGACTCTGCCCCCAGGGCATCCAAGTGAGAGGTCTCCTTACCTTTTTGGTCAGGTAAGGAGTTGATCCATTGGAGCCACAGGCCTTGGGCAGCCCAAGAATGCTGGGGCTAGACAGAGGGCCAGGTTGTGGGCTGTCGTGCTGATGGTGGATCAGTGCAGCTGCAGGTTGGGTAGCCCCCCAAAGAGGCAGTGTGGGAGGGAGGCATTGGCTCCAGACAGCTGCTGGAGAAGCCTAAGGGCAGAGCACACACTTCTCACAGACCAGTATATTGGGGACATCAGAGAAAATATTTAGTTGAAAAACTCAGTTTCAGTCCCCACTTTCCTTCACAGCCCCTCCAACAGTGACCCCACAAAGGATGCAGGGCCAGCTCCATACTGGTGGGCACACCAAGAGATAGGGGCTGGGGTATCTCCACCTAAACTTCGAAGCTCAAAATCAGAGTCTGGGATGTGGTAGGAATGAAGATGAGCCCCTTCATCATCAGGCTCTTCCTCTCTGTGTACAAGTGAGCAAGCTGGTCCAGGCCGACAAGTCCTGGTGGTAACTCATGCTAAATCCTGTCAGTTTGCTGAAAAGAAACCCTGGTCCCCATTGTGCTTGTGCATTAGATACAGTGCTCTTTATCCCTAGCAAGAGATGTTCTGTGACACATGCGTGCGCGCGCGTGCACACACACACACACACAGAGTCACAGGCTCTTGCCTATGAACAGTACCAGGCCCTCTGACTTGAGGTATAGGTGCTTCTGGGAATGAAACTACTCTCAGAATGGCTTCATTCTTCCTCTTGCCTCACTGTATAAAGTCCAGTTCTGTGCACTTGGAAGCATCAGGTGTGGGAACTATTCCCAGTCCCCAGGGGGTAAGGACTCGCTACTTCTGGCCACCCCTGGAGTGGAAGAGGTAGCTATATTCTCCAAGAGAAAGTTCACCAAAATTCAGGGAGATTGTAGCTTCAGGCCTGTAAGTATGTATCCCTGCTAGAGATAAACAAATGTAAGCTTCCTGCGGGAAGCTGGAAACTTGGTCACCATAGAAGGCTGAAGAATGTGTCTTAATACAACAGAATTGGGCCTCTGGCATTTAGGAAGGTTTGACTGTTTTGTCCAAGACTGAGGGGAAGGTCCCGCGTGGCCTTGCTAGCTTCAAGGCTCACCTTGTGTCCGTTGGTCTCAGTACGTTGCCCCAGACTTCTCTTAACAGATGCTCAGTCAGGAAAGCCTCCCGCAGCAACTCCCATGATGATAAGCCAGCAAGGGGTCCCTCCTGAGACTTACTGAGCTGCTCTTGGTGGCGGGCTATGTTCTGAGGACTGAAAACAGGCACGGAAGCATGTGGACAAAACGCTAGTCCTCTCCCACCTGTCAATGAAGGATGTGCACCCGTGGGAGGAAGAGTTTATCACTATTTCCTAGGGACTCATCCCAGTGTATTTGCTGAGAGAAAGCATCCAGCTTGATGGTCTTTGGGAATTTCAGCAGGTACAGGAATGCCTTTGCTGGATGTGACCAAACTGCCTGCTCTCCAGCCCGTGTCTCCTGCCTTCTGCCTGCACCCTGTGCTGTGGACCCACTGATGAGGCTAAGTGTGGTGCCGCCAGAACATGACCCCATGGAAGATGCCAAGGACATTCACTGTGGGACCTTGGTTCATACACTGGCCCACGGCACACTCAGGGTGGACGATGTGTTCCTTTCTGGCTGTAGCCCAGCAGCCTAGACAGCTTGACGCAGCATTTTCAAGGTCTAGAAGGTTGATAGTGTGACCCCACCATGATCGGACGTTAGGAAAACTTGGGGTGTCTTGTACTGTACCCTAAAAGGGCCACCTCTTATTAGTCTGTACTTCCAGCATGGAAATAGGCAGTTGCCCATGGGCTGCCCTGCTCACTGCAAAGGGAGCTCCATGCGCCGGCCTTTAGAGGGCAGCACTCCATTGGCTGGTGCCCACCTCGCAAGCATCACCATGGTCCCAGTGTACAGGGGCGACCCTAAGTCCTGTCTGATCTGTCAGGATTTATCACTGATGTAAGCATTAATGGGGGATGAGAAAAGACCCCCATGAAGCTGAGGGTCTACGCCCATCTTAACGACCTGTTTGTAGTCCTTCCTCCTACTCAGCACTGTTCACAAGGACCAGCACAGACTGATCACATCCTTTCCATGGCCTCTGTATCAGAAGATACAGTTCCCTTATGGGACTGTAACAGGATACTTGTGGTTTTGCAGTATCATTTCACAATTTATGTCTTTTTGGGGGGTATAAGTCTATTGAATTTTTAGAACTCCAAAGTAACTCTGGCTGCTGCCTGGACTGTACAAGTCAGATTTATAAGAAGCGGCATGTGGTAGGAGGAGGTTACCATGTAACCATAAGTGTTGGTAGGGAATTAAGCATAAAGTTGATTGACAAATGATATCAGCTTGGGAGGGTGAGATAAGGCCCTGGGCTGGGCACGTCCGCACAGGGCTTTCCAGCTACAGCACCAAGGGACAGGCATGATGACACTGAGGTGAACAGGCCTTCCCATGGCCTCACTGAGCAACTGTGGTAACTTCTACAACTTGTCTCCAAACAGGCAGTATGAATTTCCTTTTGGAAACTGCCTTCATTAGGATAATGGTAAGGATTTCATCAAAACCAGGATGTTTGTTTTACTAAACATTCTGTGTGTGTGTGTATTTTTAAATTATTATTGTTGTTGTCGTTGCTCCACAGAGCATCCAGGAGTGAAGGGGGGGCACCCTGGGGTGTGAGATAAAGGAAAGCGTATGTAACATGTGGGGCTTTCCTCACCACACGGACTCCCGTGCCCTTGGCGTGGTGCAGGGCTTCCCAGTGTTTCAGCTTCTCACTCTGTTATGCCTGTTTCAGCTCTTGGACAGAGAGGAGGCCAGTCTGGTAGCTTCAGAGATCTGCTGTGTGTGGTTAATGCTAGCATGTCCCCTACCATTGGGACAGATGCTACCACAAGGACAGATTTCCGGTCACTTTGTGTCCTGAATTTAGATTTTCCTTCATGACTCTGCAAAGGTTTACACTGGCCAATTTTCAGAAGATGCCTTTGGTGAGTGGCCCTTTTTTAATTTACAATGGAATGCATATCCTGTAGGAAATAAGAGTAGGTGGTGTTTAGTATCCATAAACCCCGAGCACAACCTTTTCTCCTTGACAGGTCGCCCTGGGCAAGTGCAGTGCCTGTGCTGGAGGTCAGGGAGTGACGCAAAATGGGAGTTTTCCCCATGTCTCTTAATATATTTTCCTACTCAACAGCCCACTCTCCATCCATACACTGAAACAATTTGAACATTTGTGTTAATCTGATTTTTCTTTTCAGGGAATTTATACTTTTAAATCCGACTTCTCTGCTTCAAAGGCCTTTCTTTGCTCACTCAGCCTCTCCTGCCTCACTCGCCCTTTCTCATTGGAGTCGCTCTTCCCCACTGAGTGGCTGGAGACGCCCTTTTCCTCTACAGTCAGGCTCCCAACCCACGAGCCTGTCCTCGTCCGATTATGTTCCCTCCCGCCAGTCCTTCGTTTCCTTTGCTGCATTTCACTATCAGTCGCTGCCATCGGAGGGGGTCATGGGGCTGGAGTCAGGAATCCAGGGGTTTGAAACCTGTTATGTGGCTTGTTTGCTGTGTGACCCTGGGCAGGGTATATTCGTCACTGTGGCTTCTCTTTTGAATTTGTGACGTAGGGTGATGATCATTGCAGCTCCCTCAAATCTGCTGAGAAAGACACAAGCCTGTGGTCACAGCTAGTGTGGCCTCACAGGACAAAATTCTTCATGTCTCGCAAAGGATTCCGGGCATCTAGTATCATGCTTAGGGGGCACCTGGGACCCTCAATAAGTGTCAACAGTGAAAATTCAATTTGTGATAAGTCAAACGCTGGGTCTTTTTCTGGACACATTCTGAGGACAAAAGGCTTCTTATTGGCCTGAGGGGGAGACTTTATGCGTAAGCCCTTGAAAAACAAATCAACTCCATGTGCGATCTTTGAGTTGGGAGACTGAGTAGACTCAGCTGAAGATATAAGTACTAATGGCGACATGAGAGGAGTGTGGCTCTCAAGGAGGAGCTGCCAGAGTGTGAAGGTGGGGCGGACTCAGCTTCCTGCACAGACCCATCCTGCCTGGTCTGAGTGGCAGCTGGGGGTTCTCCACAGAGTCCAGGGGAATGGGCAAGAATGTCTTTTCCTGTTGTACCTGCCCTATGACTCTGCATTCAGATTTTATTCTTTAATGTCTACCTAGCTTCTTAGGCAAAGCCAGGGGCTGTCTAAGGAAAACTATTGGGGGATAGACTTAGGAGAGAACACTTCACCTTCCAGGGTCCTCCCCTAACCACTCAGGGCGTGCTACTGAAGACCAAAATGAGACCTACCGGAATAGGGCCAGGCAGGGTAGCACCCTCACACAGGTCCATGAGAGAAGCTCCTAAGAGCCATCTTGGCTTTGCAGGCAGTGGGGTCGGACCCTGGGTGTCCTGGCCAGTGTGACAGCCCTCCCAGAAGAGAGAGGTGATGAGTGACCTCATCTTAGGTTTCTTCTGGCCTGGAAGAAGTAAGGTCATCACTAATGTAGTTTAATTCACTCAGCCTTACCTTCACCAGTTCCACTTTAAGCTTTTTGGTTGTGAGAATAGAACAGGGAGAAACTGAGGCATTTTGGGGTAGAATTTCCCACATTCTGAATTTGGCAGATGGCTCCCTTGCACGTTAATGTGTGGTTCTTCCCCACACCCTGCAAACAGTAACTCAGCCCAGCGGCTTCATCATGCTCAGGGTTGCTTCTTGCTGGGACTGACTAAGGTCTGCATCTCAGACCTCTGCAGTTCTCTAAGCTGAAGTCTGAGTGGGTCCTGGTCCCTGTTGACCGGCACATTCCCCTCCCCCCTCCACATGAAGAATGGGCTGTGTGGCCTGAGTGCGTTTAAGGAATGAAGTCTTGGCTCATTTCTCCCTAATGGCACCTGGCTTGGTGCCTGGGCATGAGGGTGAACTGGCCTTGCACTTCTGGGGACCCCAGAGTAGAAGGGGAGAGGGTGTCCTTGGGTCCCTTAGGAAGGAGGGCAGCATCTGGAAGGAGGGGATATTCATGACCTAAACAGAGAAAATTGCAGATGTGTATTTAGGCTGATGGTGATGGGTGTGATCAAGCCTTCCTTTTCATGAATGTGGGTACCACCCTGGGGTGCCTTTCTCCTGAGGCATCTGGATGAAGAAGGCGGTGTGGCCTGAGTGAGCATCATGGGCCCCGTCGCTGCAGGGACCCTGCCAAAGGCAGGAGCCCAGGCAGAGGAATTTCAAAAGCATGTTGAAACGTGTTGCTTGGCTTGGAAGGCACAGGCCCACCTGTACACTGCACCATGTTGAGTTTTGCTGTTTCTGTCTGAGAGTATTTCAGGTTTTCTAATTTCTCTCTTGACACCGACTAGACCTGTACATGTTAGGTAAATTACTTGACCCCTTTGAACCTGATATTCATCCTTTCAAACATTTATCTCCATTAATCAGAATCACAAGGACCAAAGTAAACATATTAGTCAACCTTCACTCTTAATATATTTTTAAAAATGAAATATAGTTGTCAAGAATTGCTATCCTTTCACAGATGCTGTCTGTTTAACAGGTGTTCCCTCACCTTCTGTGGATTTCAAGCCTACTCCAGAGAAGGGGGGGCAACTTCCCCTGACACTGCCGCCCCTATGTCCCCAGTGAGGGGGTCCTGCCAGGCAGTGATCAAGGGAGGCTGCCTGGTGCTGGGAACCCAGAAGCCAAGTATGCAATTGTACATATGTGGTGGGAAACCACTCCCAGAGCATTAGGAAAAACTGGCTCCCCAGGTGTTGTGAGCTGACATCAGCATCCTGGGTGCAGCCTGCCTCCCCAATGTTGCTGGGCACTGGGCATCAGCATCCTGGGTGCAACAGGGTGTTAGCTTGCGATTTAATAGTTCTGCTATCTTTTTATACTCTAAAAACACTTCCATACAATTTTAAAATTCCCCCATGAAATCTTTTGTAAAGTAAAAAATTATTTTACGAGATACTAGCAAGCACTCTCTAATGTATCTGGTTTTTAAGATCATCTTTTTTCCAATGGCACTGTAGGAAAAAAAACTGTGGAAACAACCCAAATCACTCAGTATCTAAGTAGCAACAATTGGAAAAAGGTTTAGTTCTAGTAGGAAGGATCTGCTTGTGAAGTGACCACAGCAAACCACTGTAGTTGCCATTAGAAGGATCCAGGGACACATGGTAGACGCTGACCAGACAGCATTCCTTCCATGCTTAAGTGCTGTGCCTGTCACGGATCCTCCCTCCCACAGCCCAGGATTCACTCGTGTACACACAAGGTCACACATGTGTTCAGGAAAACACATTTTCCCCATGGTGCTTTAAAAATGTTCTCTCTATTGCCACCTTCTCTCTCTCTCTCTCTCTCTCTCTCCCTCCCTCCCTCCCTCGCATCATCTCTCCTTCATTCTTCCTAAATCTGGAACTCGGGTTTGATGTTTGCTCTTAACAGCACTTACAGGTGCACAGGTTTTGATGGTCAGGGGAGTGTTGTCTTGTCCTTGTCCTTGGTTGATGTACCTAATCCAATTCAGTATGGACCCAAAACAGAGTAGGATAGATTAGCTCTTCACTCATTTTTAAATTAATCCGTGTTGGTAATATTTTTGTTTTGCTTTGTGTTCTTTTAATGGCACATAAATAATCTCAGCAATAAAAACATGGGTTGGAAGAAAATGTGCAAAACCATTTCAGGAAAATAAGACATGACCCCAAAATAACAGGTTGCCCTGGTCACATGAGCGCTGATCAGTAAGTCCAGTCCTGAAAGCCTCCCTACCTAGATGGGAGGGCCCTGCACTCAGGGGCTCACGGGTAGGAAGCAGCAGTTGCTTTGAGAATCCATCAGTGGTGTAACCTGCCGGTAGGGAAATGGAGTGCATGTGTTGGGAATAACTTTGGCTCTACTGCAGGGGTCAGGGAGAAGGGAAAGGTAAGAGAAACCGGAAATTCCTCAGAAATAAGTGAGTGTGCTTGTCAGTCTGAGCACATTACATGCAGGAGCAGCCAGAGTCAATGGGAGCAGAATATTCAATTCTGTGCGAATAGAATAGTATATGGGCTTCTACCAAGAAGAGGGGGATGGTTTGGGGGCACTGCTTTGCAGAGATTTGCATTCTTTTGGTAAGGGTTAAAGATTTAAAGTATATATTCCGACAAAGTATATACCTTTCAAGGAAAGACTGCCACCTTTGCCAAAGATCTTCTGACCTACAGATGAAAAATGGGAGAAAAGATGAAGCCATGTAAAATATGTAAATTAACATATTTACAGTCACTCCAGATAAAGGTGGTGGCATCCAGTCGTTAGTGACATGGATGGGTATGTAAGTCATCCCTTCTCATAAGGACTGTCCATGGACAGCACTTGTTCTAGGGCAGTGACACAGTGAGGGGAAGTAGATGGTAAAATGCAAGAAAACTTGCTTTTTGAAATCTACTGAGTGGTGGTGGGCCAGCTGGACGTCCTCTGAACTACCTTGAGCTTCAGGGTCCAGAGCTGAGAAAGGGCTGGTTACGTCTCAGAGCGTTCCTGCATATGGAAGGGCTGCTCAAATGTGGAGAGCATGATGGTTCTGATGAAGTCCCACTTCAGAACTTTGGCATTTAGATGGAATTTTCTTGGCCAAGAAACAAGAACACATTTTGGAAGGATAAAAACACACAATATTTTATTTCCTTATACATATAGCAGGTTGATATGCATTAAATTAGTTCCTAGAAAACTTGTTACGACTTTGACCCTCTGATTAAGATCAATCTCCCTGTTGCTAAATTACTAAAGATTAGTATTTTCTTTGCTAAAGTTCCTGCAGCATTCATATCCAAAGGTGAAAATGTGTTAAGTCTCAAGAAGATACAGACTTACGGCTTACAAACTTTTTTTGTGATAGTAAATGGCACATAACAGAAAATGGATCGTCAGTCAGTTTTAGTGCACTCACAGCGCTGCGCAACCATCACCACTGTGTGGTTCTGCAACATTTTCATTGCCCCAAAGCAGACCTTGTGTCCATCAGGCGGTCACTTCCCATTCCCCCATCCTTTGCCCCTACAGTATATTGTGTTTTTCTGGTCATCCGCTGACCAACACATGGGTTGTGGCCTCCTTCAGCTGTAATGAACAATGTTGCTGTGAATATTTGTGTGTAATATTTTGTGTGTTTCATTTTTCTTGCATATATTCTTGTAGGAATATTGGTGTCCTGTGTCAATTCTACTTTGAACTTATGGCAGGGCCACCAAACTTTTCCACAGTGGCTGCCACATTATATGTTCTCACCAGCAACACTGCTCCCAGCCCACTGTCCCTCACCATTTTGGGCCCCGTTCCATCAGGACAGTGGAAGGCCCCCTCGGCTCCCCTGCACCTGTATGGGGGCACAGCTTCTGATTCCTCTGCCATCTGCAGAGGAGTCACCACCGTGAGGAGCAAAGCACTGGGTGCCAGCGAGGTCCCAAATGCCTGCCCTTCTCTCCCCAGCCTCCCCACCCATCTCATATGCATGAACCCGGCTTCCACATTTCCTCTCATGAGACAGAGATGGTTTCTGGAAACTCTCTTTTGACAGTTTTCTATATTCCCATTGAGCGTACCTCCTTCCACCCGCAGCATGGAGAAGACATCAGGAAGGGGGACTGATAATCTTTTTCTTTTCTATTTTTTTCACATTTTTACTGTTGTTCAAGTACAGTTGTCTCCATTTTTCCCCCATCACTTCCCCTGACCTCACCCATCCCCACTGATCTTTAGAGAAATATGTCATGGGAAAGAAGACATGCTGAGAAAGATGTAAATACATGTTTCTTCCCAATAAACTTTAACACGTTTTTTTTTTTTTTTTTGTTAATCAACCACTGCATAATAGAATTTAGTAAATTGACAACTTGGGAACATTTTACTTGCATCCTCATTATGGTGATGTGGGAGGTGAGATTTTTCCAATGTGGGGTGAGGAGATGAAAAAACAAGAGCCTTGAGTACATTGGATGAACACTCACCACACAGAACATGTAGGAGACTCGGGATGTCCTGGGTCAGGGCCACGTTCCTCATCCTCATGCTGGCCTAAGACGTGTCTTGCAAGACCCACCTGTGCTCTGTGAATCATACCTGTGTAACAGTGTGCAGCCAAGAGGGGGGCCCCAAAAGGGAGTTGGAATGGGGCCCAGAACTCAGGGTGTCCAGGAAATATTAGACAGACATATAAGATGTCCTCACCCCTCTCCCCCACAGGTATGAGTTGGGGGAAGGGACACATGGAGCAGGGACATGAAGAGCTGCTAATCCACGGCATGGTCCTTTAACATATCTATAGCCTTTGGCTGGTAGCTTAGATGTGTAAAATAGCTGTGACCATGCTCTGAACCAGGGGGGATGGAAAGGACTTCCCCAAGGACGTGACTGGGGGAGGAACCCTAAGTTAAAGAACCTGTGTGGGAGCTTGGAGAAGATTGGCTCCAGAAAATGGGACACACCTGCCCAGAATGCTGGCAGGTGTAACCGATTGTAGGAGGAGTCAGAAATAGGGCTGCAGAGGAGGATTGGCGTGGGGATTTAAATCCAGGCGTGGCAGCCATTTCGGGGGAGATTGGTTTCACGGGAGAGATCCATGCGGTTTCTCCAGAGAGCAGGACACACGGCTCCATGAGGGAAAAATCACCATGTGGCTTTAGCAGAGAATTGCCACTAGGCTTTACCCAAGTGGAGACCCTCTCGCAGCTTTGCCAGAGGGAGAGATTCCACGTGGTTTCACCAGAGTGCAGACCCCTGCAGCTTTGGTGAAGAGGGAGAGCCACGAGGCTTTGCCACAGTGGGGACCCCTTCCCCAAAGCTTTGGTAGAAGAGGACCACGCGGCTTTGGGGTGCTCCCTTTGGCTGTGTGGCCTGGGAGCAAGAGAGACTGCCTGAAAGAAGGGTGAGAGAACTCTTGCCAGTAGGCCCTGAGAAGGTGCCACATGGCTTCAGATTAACCAGAGATCCTGCCTGGACGACGACACAGCTGACGGTGTCAAGAGCCTGGATCCCGGACGTGTGCTTCTCTTCTTTGCAAGTACGGTACCCTGACTTAGGGCAGAGGGAGATAGGAAGCACTGTGGGTGTCTGGGTATCCTAAAGGACTTTGATATATTAATGGAGACATTAGGTTGCTACTTTGACTCTGTATAACATTAATAAACATTTCCGTTCCTTTTCACAAATCTCTGGCTTTGAGAGGCATCTTTCCATAAGGTGGCGGACAATAACGGACCCTTTCTGTTGCTCAGTAACAGTTTTGGGGGCTCGTCCGGGACTTTAATTGTCCGTGGAAGACTGACCCCTCAGGTTCGAGAAAGTGAGACTTTGGAAGTGTTTTGCCAGTCTCGAGAACCCACTGTTTGCTCTGTAACACCTGTGTGTTTTAGATTGTCACCTCTCTAGAGACACCAAATGTGATCATTTATATATGGCAATTCAGGCACCCAATGTTTGATGACATGTTGACTTGCATTTATATATTAAATACTATTTTAAGTGAATTAATTTGAGAGTATAAAAGGAATGTTTCCAATGTATTTGAATTACTCGATAGTGCTTTCTCAAGAGAGAGCTTCCAGTGATTTAAAAACACACACTCCCTGGGGAGTAGGGGGCAGGATGTTGGAGAGGCCTCCAGACCCTCGTCCTCCCTCCCAGGTGGCTTGTAGAGCCCATTTGCAAACCACTGATCCAAACTGAGGAATTCACTCCAGTAGGGGCCACCCTTTAGCAATCTGAGTTCTTTTGCACACAAAAAGCTTCTGGGGGAAAGTATAAGGTAGACAGATGTCATTATGGGAGCTTACCAAGTGAGTCCCTGGCTTAATATAGAAACAGATTAAAATGGGTTCCATTTTAAATGCATGTAAATACAGGATTTACATGCTGTATTTACTTAAGCTGTAAATACTTACCCGAAGGATTTGGTCTGTAAGTATTTACAGACCAAAAAGCTGTAGGTCTTACCCAAAGGCGGCCAGCAGGTTCCCTGTGGGCCAGCCCAAGACGAAGGACCTTTTGGCACATGTGACCTTTCTCACTTGATCTGTGCAGTTGATAACCCACCTGGCGCTCAGTGGCACTTTAATTTTTATCTTGAAGGTTTTTTTTATAACTAGAAAGAAACGAACAAGGTTTCTGTTAGCTTGTTTCTTAAATGTTACGGGAGGTTCTGTGGTCATGGTAAGATGCCGGTCCTCACTCTTCAGGGCCTCGGGCCTCCTCCCTCGTTCCACTCTGTGCCCAGCACAGCCAGCGATGACATGGGCCAGGTGTCGCCAGCGAGGCCCCGAGCACACGTCGTCGATGGCGACCAACGCCATCACTGTGAACACTGAGTATTGGGTTTGACCATACTGTACATTTTAGACCTTTTTGAGACCACGAATTAATTTCATATATATTTATTACATTATATTTGTTACTTTTGTATATTATCTCTCTATTGATCATTTAGTTGTGTCTTGCTTGTATCAAAAAGTATTTGAAGGTCTGAACAAAGATACATGATTTAAAAAATATTTATACAACCTTTTTTTTTTTTAAAGAGAAACCCAAAATATGGTTGGATTAGAGGGATTTCAAATACATTTTCCACCTGAACTTGTAAAAAGTTTCTGTTCTTTAAGTCAGGTTTTTTTAACTTCCTTTCTTAAGATTTAGTTTATACATTTTTCCTTTAGATTGTGGTTAAAACCGGAAAACTGTTAGTCTACTGACTAAACCCAGTGTAAAAACCAGTCAACCCATCCATCCATCTATACCAGACCAGTGGCCAGGAGGGATTATAAGTAAGTGATGGATGTACTTCTCAGTTATCCCTGGAGACACAGGAAGTAATCAACTTTGTCAGCAGGGAAATTGCTTTCTGACCATTTCTGGTGAATCTGCCTTTGACCTCTGACATGGGAACCACCATATCTCTTGTTTAATTCACAACTTGAATGCTCCGGTGGGCTCTGGATTCCATGGTCACAGGCCCTATGATGGTGCCCAGCCAACATGGGCTCACACTCTGGAACCGCCCACTCTTCAGAACCACATGTGGAAGCACCAAAGCTAAAATGAAATCAAAAGCCTGAAGTGCTTTTTGGTGGGTGCAAATATCCTAGTGCAAAATTCCCATGACTTCACTGATTCAGAGAACTGTTACAGCTGGAAGTCTAATGGGATTCATGAAATGAATACTTTTTTACAGTGAAGGTTAATGAAAATGTAACTCTGTGGGAATCAGGAGCATGTGTAATGTAGACCTACTCTGCATTCGATATGAGGAGCAAATCCCTGAACAACAAGAACTGCTCCTCTTCCTCCTCCAGCCTTTCACGAGCACCATGTGGCTGTGAAGCAGCAGAGTGTGATTGGGTGGTACATGTAGGGCTCTGGATGCTCCGGTTCAGGCTTCAGCTGTCGCCATCAGGTGGTGCAGGGCTCTGGAGGTTGCAGTCTGGTTGCAGGTGTCACCCTCAGGTGGTATAGAGCTCGGGAGGCTGGTGTCCAGCTTCAGAGAAGGGCTTCTCCTGAAACATAACAGATGCCACAGAACAGCCAGTCACTCATCAAACATACCCTCAGGTTTTATGCTAAAGGTCAAGATTCACACAAAACTAAAAAATGAGTCTCAATCCCCCACTCAGAGCTCCAGAACTTAAATGCATGAGTCAGCGAGTTACAGACAGCTGTTGAGAAACAGGAGGAGGCCACCATTTCGAGGACCTGTCATGGGCCCGCCCACTACGAGAGGCTGGAAAGGAGAAAGCAGCCCAGCAAGTCAGATCAGAGCTGTGTCATAGTGGAGACCCGAGAGGCCAAAGGTGGAGAGTGTTACAAGAAGGCAAACCCAAAACAAACCATGGCAGTTTGTGGCCTCATGTAGATGAAAGAAAATGAAACACAGATTTAGGAAGAAATTATGACAATTTGGCTTTATATTAATGTACAAATCTAGATGAGTGAGGATTCTGGAAAATTGACCTTAATCTTAACTAAATCAGCAGTCACATCTGGAGGGAAATTCTCAAAGATCAACACATACTACTAGAAACATCAAAAAGTTTCTAAACCCAGGACAGCGCTTAGCTATTGTCTTGTTGAGCTATGAGTAAGCTCTAACAGGACTCACTGGTCTTAACAGGTCATAAATATATTGAACAGAACATAAAAAGCCTTTGATAATAGCACAGATATTATCATAGATGTACAGAAACTTCTCTCCCATGGATCCATGAAAGCATCCCCTCCCTGAGAATGGAAAGCCCACACTCTTGTGCTCAGCAGCAATTAATAAAGTAGCTTTTCATGAAACCAGTGCTCAAGTTAGGAATTAGCCCATATGTTTTAGAGCACACGTAACAAAGTTTCCTGGGACCCCCCGTCCTTTTTCATGATCAAAAGTAGGGTACTGAAAGACTTTCTTATGCTGGGAAGCCTTGAATAACCAGCAAAAAGCCCAAAGCACTTTTTGGTGGATGCGAACATCTTTCCCCTTCAGTTTGTAATGGGGGCACACACCCCTGGAAATGGAGAAGGGGTTTGACCTATGCGTGACTGGAGACTTTGCCCTCTTGCTAAATACGGTGGCCAGAAGAGGGGCAAGGGCAAATATGGCGGACACTGGCCCTCATTGGTTGGAAGGCTGGACACTCCCTCTGGCTTTTGGCATTCATGGGTTTTTGGGAGAGGACTTTTGAAAACGAGTGTGCTGGAAAGCAAAAAGGCAGTTGGTTCTTTCCCCTCCCCTGGGTGGGGGGCATGTCAACTGTCACCAGCAGGCCTACCAAAGGAGGCCAGTGTGGGCCTGTGAGTGGAGGCCTGAAGGCACAGACTGAAAGATGTCTGAGGCTGGACAGTGACTGGAGACCAGGTAAGCCGCCAATATTTATGATACTTCTGAGTGGGAAAAGAGGTACTTGGGGCAACCTTGAACTGAGCTGGCAGAAGATGACAGAGTGACTTCTCTTTGAGTGTTTTAGAGAGGGCAGGCTTTGGGGCAGAAACTTGCTGTTATTTCCAAAGACCTTGGTGATAATAGTCAGCACTGTGAACAGATTTTCGTTCTTCTGTTATTTTCACTTCTTGAACCTCTGCAGTAGTTTTAATGACAAATATTTAAATAGCTATTTTTGATGTCATGCTATGAATTTGTCTTCCCTCTTACTTTTGGTACCCAGCTGTTTTAGGCAGAAACTTGCCATTAAATAAAAGATTCCTTTCTTTTCCACCAAACTCCATTTTTGGAGATTTGCCTGGAAGGTGGCAAGTTGTAGGACTCCCCCCCCCCACCTTACTGTTTAAGTAACAGAAAATGGTGACCCAAATGGGGTCTTAGCTGCTGGTGGCAGATCAACCCCCCAAGGAGTAGGACTGTGGGTTTTCCTACAGTCCTGCTAGGAAATCCTCTGCACACCATTTCCTGGTGGAAAGGAAATGGGTCTGGGAAAGGGAAAGGCTCCGAGAAAGAGGAAGGACTACCTGACTTGTGGGGCTATAAACTGGGGTCTGCATGATGGCGGGCCATGCTTTGGGGAGGACATTGCTTGGGGGCCACAATTTATAGCATCAGTTGGCAGAAGATAGGACCCTGAAACCTGCTTGAGAGACAGAGTTGTGGGTTCAAGTTTTATTCATATATTCACAGTTTGCCTGCATTCTTTCAGTCATAGCTTTAGGCCTGTACATCGGGCCAATAAGGGCTGTTCTGTGTTGGCTCCTGGAGGGAGCCCACTGGGTAGAATGTTAGTGGACTGGAGCAATGTCAAAGGAGGTACTGGTTCATAATTGCAGTACTGTGTGGCCTATGTATGTTTTGGTTTGTGGGGAAAGGTGGTCCACAGATAGTTCCCTAGACTACTGTACCACTGTGCAGTTGGAACAGTATTACCAACAGTTACACAAATGAGATGAAATCCATTATGTCAAGACATTTATGTCACTGCATAATAGGACTGCACCAGAGACAAGGGTCTGCTTGATGATGCAGAGAAGGGAAGAGGCCTTGAAACCTCTTCCTGACAGCAAGACACGGCGGGGGGTGGGGGGGTGGGGAGGAGAATAAGGAGATAACCTCATCAATGTTATAAACCCAGGGGACCCAGGGTTGGTGGCAGGAGGAGCTTCCTTGCCACCACCCCCTTCATGAGCTGCCCCTGAAGTAGAGATCACAGAGCCAACAGCTCCATCCCTATATGACAAGGGATGAGTCTCCCCCTGAAAGACCCACTGCCCAGTTGCTTTGCTCTGAACTAGGGTGGCACCCAGAAGTGGCTTAAGTTAATCCCTTTAGAAATAGTTTATGAGAGACCCTTCAAACTTCTCTTTTAGGAATGTCCCCTTTATATTTGGAGCATGAGTCAAAAATTAAACAATTAGTGCAACATTTAGGGCAACCACTAATCATTTTGTACAAGTTTGCTCATTGCAGGTCCATCTGCCCATCTGATGAGCCTCTTCCTCTATTCCAGTCAGGAGACTGAGTCTTACTAAAGACTTAGAAGACTCAAGGTCCTGAACAGCAGCTAGCCAAGCAATGGACTGGTCCCTAAGACATCCTCCTGACAATGCACTCTTCTCTAAAGGTCATGGGAATTAAGCCTTGGATCCACCACACACAGATAAAATTGTCACCGCCTGAGGAGGATTCGAATAGTGCTGCTGTAGCTGATGCTGAAAAGGATGACTGGACCTGCATTCCAGAAGGAAATTTGAAATCTCTCTTTCAGAAGAAGACAATGACCCCAGTGCAAAGTGGCAGTGTTCCTTTACTTTTTTTATGTGTTTACAAATCTAGGGACTTTGGGCTGCTTCATACTGAGTTATGATGTAGGCCTTCCCATTGTTAAAAAGTACAAGCATATTGAAAGAGAGTTATGTTGATTTTGGAATAAGTACAGAAAGTTGTGAAAGTTTCAAACTTGAAGAGAAACCTAGTTCTTGGTCATAGTTCTGATTCCATTACTTTCTGATCTTGGGGGGACTTGCTCTATCGTGTACATTGAGAATCCTCTGTCTCTACCATTAGACTGGTGGGTGAGAGAATGCCTTTGCCATCTGGACCTAGGAAGACTGGTCGGTGCGAGATGAGGTTATAGAGCTAGTTCTGATCTGCCCCCTTTTTTTCTTGCTGCTGTTCTGTTTCTGTTCTGAACAGAAATTGAGGTTTAAAGCATAGAGACAAAGTTTTGGCAGAGAATGGAAGGACAAGAAGTGCCACAGGAGTTCAAGGGCATGAGAACTCACAAAGAAGAGCTGTTGGAAAGATGGCATGACAGTGTCACTGATGACTTGGAGAGGAGGAGCAAGAAGGAGAGTCCAGGCAGGAGACATGGAATCAGCAAAGGTGCCCCAGGTAGACGAGATAAAGAGGGGTGGGCGGTGTGCGTGGACCTATCATTGACACTGGTGTTTCTGTTGGTGTAGATACTAGAGCAGCAAGAGAGGTGGCTGTTCCAGGGAGAAGGAAGCCTGGGTTTCAGAGCTCACCCTCATCTGCAGCCCTTCTCTGAGCAATGCTGGTGAGCTGCCCTGGAGCCTGTGGTCCAGATGAAGGTGTCTGGGTCTCAGAGACCAGCCGACAGGGCAGTTATCTCAAGTGGTTTCTTAATGGTGTTGGTGATGGTCAGGAATTAAGTTCATGGAAATGAAGTGCAGTTTTAAAGTCCTCTGCAGTAACTTTGTTTGTATTATTTTGAGGATAGGTCTTGGGAGATAATCCAGGCCATTCAGACTGAGACAGTGAGCCTGAGCTGCTGAGTCACTTCAGCTGCCCTTCTTTGTTGACAGTGGAGCAGAGTCTCAGTCTTTCCCCACTGGCAAAGCATCACAATCAGGCTAAAAGGAGACACAGACTACCTAGAACTTGAAAGTTGGTGATGCATCTTAAAAGTAATGTAGTCTCAGCTCTTCATATTCCAAGGAAAGGAAGTTGACCTACCAAAATCATATGGCTAAGAAAAAGGTAAATTAAATGAAATCTCAGTGTAATTTCTAAGAAGGTATATTGTCTCCACGTGTGTGATGTTTGAAGGGAGCTAAACAGTAAGTGGATCCAGAAAGAAGGAGGCCAGCTCAGTAAAGACCATTTATATGTATGGCTGAGAATTTCCAAAGAAAAGTTGCTGCAGAGCCATCATAGAACATAGCCCTAGGGTGAGGTAGGCAAGAGCCAAAGATGATATGCCCAATTTCTAAGCAGACACTAAAGCAAGCTGAATTACATATGTGTATGTGTATCTTATTTTCTGATTTAACGCCATAGTTTAAAATAGATAAGGAGTCTTTTGAGCATTACAGATAATATACCTTTTCAAAGCATTCATTCATGATTTTAGTTGTTTCCAAACAACATAAAAAAAGAGAAAGCATGGTGGAAAACAGACCTCAAAAAACAGACCAGGCTTATATGATGGATTACTAGCATCTGATGTGTGCTGACAGAAATAGCTTCCAAACCCTCTGGGGTTAGATATTGTTGAACTCTGGGTTAAGTGTGGCTATATAAAATTTTCAACCAAACATTTCTTTTATGAACTCCTTCTTGGCAAGCCCCTTGCCCTTCAAAGATTAAAAATTCCTTTTGTCAGCATATCTGTATTTCTTGCTAGACTGCACTGTGACACAGATATCAGATAACTTACTTTTCTGTCCACGTTTCTCCCATGGTTCCCACGCAGCCCTTTAGGAGGTCCATCTGACTCTGTCTCAGACTGTGCTCAGAACCCGGCCGTCCCTGCCCCACGGTGCCGCTCCAGGCCCAGGACCATCTTCACCCTCCTGGGGTGCTGCCGCCCTGTGTCTACTCTGCCCTCCCAGGACACCATCCTTCCTACAGCAGCGATGGGACCTTACGAACACAGAAATGGGAGCATATGGCTCTCTGTTTAAAACTCTCCAGAACAGTCTTCTCATACTACCATAGAATCAAATCTACAGCACATAAGGGGCCTACGGAGCCTTATATGCTAGGCTCTCTCCCTCTCCCCTGGACTGTCGACCACTTTCCCTTCCCAGGTGATACTCTCCCCCCTCTGGCTTCCTTGCTGCCCCTTCAAGTTCACGCCTGCTGACGCACATGGGGTTCTTCCTGAGATCCTCAACACTTCTCTCTGCACCCTTTTAGGTCTGCTCAGACATCACCTTCCCAAAGCAGCTTCTCGAGCCCCCATGTGACGTGACCTGTCTCTTCCTTTCCATCACTTTCTTGGTATGCCCCCACATGGTTTTTTTTTTTTTTTTAGGTTTTATTTATTCATTTTTAGATAGAAGGGAAAGGAGGGAGAAAGAGAGGGAGAGAAACGTCAATGTGTGGTTGACTCTCACGTGGCCCCCACTGGGGAGTCCAGGCACAACCCAGGCATGTGCTCTGACTGGGAATTGAACTGGTGAACCCTTGTTTCGCAGCCTGCGCTCAATCCACTGAGCCACACCAGCTGGGGCCCACGTGGTTATTTTTCTGTGTAACACTTACGAACGTCTGTCAAGTGTCGATTTATTTTGGCTCATTGACTGTCCCCCATTACTAGAATGTAAGTTCCAAGAGAGATGAGACACTGTTCACTGTCATTTGCCCGAACCAAGAACAGTGGCACAAAGAATGAGATGAGTAAGTGTTGAATGAGCCAGTGAGGATAAACGAATGCCCATGGTGGAGGATGGGACTGGGAGGAGGCGCCACCCTGGCTGGGGTTTACAGAGCCTGTCAGAGAAGGGCCCAGTGAACAGCAGGTGGGTCTCTGCAGCCTGTCTTCTTACTGCCTCCTGCTGTTGGGAATGGGTAATGCCCACCCCCAGTCACCTGCTGAAGTACCCTCAGGCCCTGCAGGCCTGGGCTCTTCTCACAGCCCACCCTGCCCTGGCTGTGCAGCAGGTGAGGGCTTTGAAAGCAGAGGGTGCTGCCCTTGCCCATCCCCTACCCTCTGGCCCTGAAGCCAAGGTCCAGGTCCTTGCCTCCACCCACCTGTCCCAGTACTGCCTGCTTCACTCCTCTGCATGGCTCTGTCTGAGCTCTTCCCACCATGGGGCTGCCTGACAGGGGCGCCTGGTCCCAGCCCCGGCTCTGACCCACATCTAGAGGAGCCGGGGCCCCTCCCAGAGCTTGCTCTGAGGCAGAGTCTGAGCAAATCCTGTCCCAATGGGGGTGCTTCACACACCCCAGGGGTTTTGGAACATCCTTCCCTCCCAGCACTAGCTGGTCAGTGTAGCTGTGGCTCTGTGGAGGCCTGCCTTCCACGGGATCCAGGAGGCTCTGACTTTGTCCAGCACCCCCAAATTCCCAGGTTCATGTACAGGGAGGCTCAGTGAGCATGTGCATCACCTGCCATTCGTTTGCCACCTTAGTCCTGTTGCTGAAGACGCCCTTGCCTCTCAAACTGCATTGCTTGTGAATCACCTGGGCAGGTTCTGATGCTGTGGGTCTGTGGGGAGCCTGAGGGTCCTTGCTGCCACCAAGGTCCCCCCTGCTACTCAAGCTGCTAGTTCATGGACCACACTCTGAGTATCAGCTTTCACAGACACAAGTTCTACAAATGCATTGCCGGTAGCTGAGGCTTTAGACAAAACTGGTGAAGTGATTCTGAAACTAACCTGCATCAGCCCAAGAGGCATGTGGGAGGGCACTGAGCAATCCAACTAAAAAATGGGGTAGGACCTGCACAGTCACTTCTCCAAAGAGGACATGGAGATAACCAGTAGTCATATGAAAAGATAATGTCACTAATTATCAGAGAAATCCAAATTGAAACCTCATTGGAATATCACTGCCACCTGTCAGAATGGCTATCACCAATAAATCAACAACAAGTGCTGGTGAGGATGTGGAGAAAGGGGAACCCTCATGCACTGTTTGTGGGAATGCTGATTGGTGCAACTGCTACGGGAAAAATATGGAGGTTTCACTGAGGAGAGCAGTTCAGGGACTTGGGGACACACACAGGGGCTGGGAATCCAGGCTGCAGCGCTGTCTCCAGGGCACCCAGGCCTGAACCTACTCTCAGGGTCCAGGTTCTGCACAGCCACAGCTTGTCCAGTGTCCTTGGGTGACAGGGCACTTTGTCTCTGGGCCTCTGCCCTCATGGGGACTCTGCCATGAGGTTGAGAGGTGACACTTCAAAAGAAAGGAAGGCCGGCATGAATGGCTCGTGATTGTGCATAGCAGGCCACATGGCCAGCTGCCAGCCCCTGGGGGCCTCTCTGAGCAAAGGCCGGGCTGTAGGGGCTGGAGCACCCAGGGCAGGGGGCATCTCTGTGTCACCCCTTTGCTTCAAGGTTATCTCTCCTTCTCCAACTCTGTCTGCACACTGGGTGGTGGAAGGTACAGAAAACCTCTGCGTTACCCCATCAAGGCCCAGACAAGGCTCTGAGCAGCACCCAGTGCTGGTCTCACCTGAGGCCTGGCCTGCGTGGGCAGGTGGAGGGTCCACTGTACCCAGGAGTGGAGCCCAGTGGCACAATGCCCTGGCTGGCCCTCCTGAAACTGCCTCAGCTCCACCCCTGACACCTCAGTTTCTTAGGGGAAGATGAGGAAAAGGAGACTCAGGAGCTGGGGAAACCATTCAGGAGGGAGGCCATCTCTAGGGCTTTCTCTGGGCCCTGTCAGTGTGGACATCTGGGCCACAGGTGTTGAGAGCACACCTGGACCAAATGCTCCACTTACAGGAGGGCTGGCCCAAGCCCAGGGCTGCCCAGTGGGCTTCAGGGACACCTGGGCTTCTTCTGAGCCTCAGAGACTATGTCTGTGAAACCTCTCTGAGAACTAGGCCCTGAACTCAATGCACACACGTCGCAGCACAGGTGCGACAGCCACTTAGAGAAAGGGCTGGATACACTGGCCTCTGTTTCCTTTCTAATTGCTCCCCAGGGTACAAAGCCCAAAGACCTCTTCCCCACATGATGCAGCCTGGTGGAACCACAGCCTGAGGGAGCCCCCTCACCTCCCCACTGCACCCTGCTGCCCTTGCAGGCTGAGGGACAGGTCATGAGTCCACCTGCTCCGCTACTGCTCCCTCTGGAATGGCAATGTTTAAGAGAGGGCTAGAGCAACTGGACACAGTGCGCTGTCCCCTGGAGAGGATGCAGGGGCTGCTGGCCCCGACCTCTCAGGCTGGTCAGATCTTGGCCCCAAACCCCATCTCCAGTCCTTCCTCTGACCCAGGGCTGGGCATCTGTTCCAGGCAGGCCAGTGACAGTGCCAGCCCCACATATTGTCATGTTTTTGTTGTCATGTTTATAAAACAACAACAAACAACATCCAGAGAGAGTAAAAGGAAGGAAATATCAAGATCAGAGCAGAATTAAATGACATAGAGACTAAAAGAACGATTGAAAGGATCAATAAATCCAGAAGCTTTTCTTTGAAAAGATAAACAAAATCGACAAGGCTTTAACCAAGCCTTTAACAATGAAGAAAAAAAGAGAGAGGACACAAATAAATAAAATTAGAAACAAAAGAGGAGAAATTACAACCAATACCACAGAAATACAGAGGATTATAAGAAATTACTCTGAACATCTGTGTGCCAAGAAACTTGACAACCTGGGCAAAATGCACAAACTTCTAGAAAAATATAATCTTCCAAAACTAAATCAAGAAGAAGTAGAAAGCTGGAGTAGACCAATAACAGTTATTGAAATTGAAGCAGTAATCAAAAAACTTCCAGCACACAAAAGCCCTGGACCACATGTCTTCACAGGTGAATTTTACCAAACATTTAGGGAAGAGCTAAGTCTTATCTTTCTTAAACTATTCCAAAAAATTCAAGAAGAGGGAAGACTCCCAAATTCTTTTTATGAGGCCCATATTATCCTAATTCTAAAACCAAGTAAAGACACAACAAAGAGAAAACTACAGGCCAATATCGCTGATGAACATAGATGCTAAAATCTTCAACAAAATATTGGCAAACTGCATCCTGCAATACATTAAAAAGATCATACACCATGATCAAGTGGAATTCATCTCAGGGATGCAAGGATGGTACAATATTTGCAAATCAATAAATGTAATACATCACATAAGCAAAATGAAAGACAAAAATCATACAATCATATCAATAGATGCTGAAAAGCATTTGATAAGTACATTCAGCTCCCATTTACAATAACAACATTCATCAAAGTGGGAATAGAGAGAATGTACCTCAACATAATAGAGGCCATATACAAGAAACTCACAGCCAATATCATGCTCAAAGGACAAACACTAAAAGCTTTCCCCCTATTATCAGGAACAAGACCAGGATGCCTGCTTTCACCCTTTTATTCAACATAGTATTGGAAGTCCTAGCCACAGTGATCAGACAAGAGAAAGAAATACAAGGCATCCAAATTGGAAAGAAGGAAGTAAAACTGTCATTATTTGCAGACAACATGATAGTGTACATAGAAAACCCTATAGGCTCCACAAAAAAAAAAAAAAAAACCAAAAAAAAACAAAACTACTTGACCTAATTAGTGAATTTGGCAAAGTAGCAGGATACAAAATCCTATAGTCAGAAATTGAAGGCATTTTTGTACACCAGCCATGAAATATCAGAAACAGAAACTAGGAAGAAAATCTCATTTAGTATAGCAACAACAAAAATAAAATAAACTTAACCAAGGAGGCAACAGACCTGTTCTTGGAAAACTATGGAACACCAAAGAAAGAATTTAAGGAAGATGAAAATAAATGGAAGCATATACTGTGGTTAGGGACTGGAAGAACCAGAATCATTAAAATGTCCATACTACCCAAAGCAATATATCGTCAGCACAATTCCTATCAAGATTCTAATGACATATTTCATAGAAGTACAACAAATATTTCAAAAAATTATATGTAGCCAAAATGACTCCAAATAGCCACAGAATCTTGAGAAGGAAGAACAAAGTAGGAGAGATCATAATACTGGGAATCAAACTATATTACAAGGACACTATAATCAGAACAGTCTTGTACTGGCATAAGAACAGAGACATGGATGAATGGAACAGAACAGAGAAGCCCAGAAATAAACCCATGTCTCTATGGTCAATTCATATTTGACAAAGGGGGCAAGA
This sequence comes from Anoura caudifer, assembly GCA_004027475.1. Lineage (NCBI taxonomy): Eukaryota > Metazoa > Chordata > Mammalia > Chiroptera > Phyllostomidae > Anoura > Anoura caudifer. The sequence goes on along the minus strand of PVKU01000668.1, from coordinate 319,647 downwards.
GCATAAAATGGAGTAAAAATAGCTTCTCAACAAATGCTGCTGGGAAATATGGAATAGTACATGCAAAAAAAAAATGAAACTAGACCACCAATTTACACTATACACTAGAACAAACTCAACAGGGGTAAAAGTCTAAACATAAGCTACGATGCCATAACAGTCCTAGAGGAAAACATAGGTGAGATCTCAGATATCCCATGCAGCAATATTTTTGCCGATACATCCTCCAGGGCAAGAGATATAAAGGGAAGAATAAACAAATGGGAATCAAATTAAGAAGCTTCTGCACAGCTAAAGAAAACATCATCAAAATGAAAAGGGAAACAACTGTATGGGAAAACATATTTGCCAATGATACCTTGGAAAAGGGTTTAATCTCCAAAATATATAAAGAACTCATGCCCTGGCTGGTGTAGCTCAGCGGATTGAGCACAGGCCTTCGAACCAAAGGACTGCAGTTCGATTCCCAGTCAGGGCACATGCCTGGGTTGCAGGCCAGTTCCCAGCAGGGGATGCACGAGAGGCAACCACACATTGATATTTCTCTCCCTCTCTCCTTCCCTTCCCCTCTAAAGATAAATAAATAAAATCTTAAAAAAAAAAAACTCACACACCTCAATGCCAGGAAGATGAACAATCCAACTAAAAAATGGGCAAAGGACCTGAACAATTCTCCAAGGAGAACATACAGAGGGCCCAGAGACATATGAAAGGATGCTCAGCATCACTAGCCATCAGAGAAATGCAAATTATAAGCACAATAGGATATCACCTCACACAGTCAGAATGTCCATCATTAATAAATCTTCAAATAACAAGTGCTGGTGAGGATGTGGAGAAAAGGGAACCCTAGTGCACTGTTGATTGAATGCAGACTGGTGCAGCCATTGTGGAAAACAGTATGGAATTTCCTCAAAAAAACTAAAATTGGAACTGCCCTTTGACCCAGCAATTCCTTTGTTGGGACTATACCCTAAGAATCCCGACTCACCAATACTAGAGAACTTATGGACTCCTATGTTCATAGCAGCGCTACTACAACAGCCAAGTGCTGGAAACAGCCTAAGTGCCTGTCACTACATGAGCGGATCAAAAAACTGGTCCATTTACACAATAGAATACTATGCAGCAGAAAGAAAGAAGGAGCTCCTACCTTTTGCAACAGCATGGATGGAACTCAAGGTTATTATGCTAAGTGAAATAAGCCAGTTGGTGAAAGAAAAATACCATATGATCGCACTTATAAGAGGAATCTAACGAACAAAATAAACTAAGAAGACAGAACCACATGCATGGAAACATGGAACAGACTGACAGTGACCAGAAAGGAGGGAGAAAAAGGGGTAATGGTAGTAAGTAGAGGAAGGGACTTGTCAAGGAACATGTATGAATGACCCATGGACATGGACAACAGGGTGGTAATTGACTGTGGGAATGGGGGGGTGGGATGAGTGGAGGAGGTCAAAAGGAGAAAATTGGGACAACTATAATAGAATAACAATTAAAAAATCTGTTAAAAAATCAGAATAGAAAGAGAGGAAAATAGCTGTTGAAAAGCTTAAGAATTCAATAGGGAAAAATAAATGTAAGAATGAGGTAAAAAAAGTTACATGTGTATTTACTATGACTGAAATCCAGTCATTTCTAACTGTGTGCTAAGCATACTAGTACATCAGTCTATTTTACCACCACTTAAATGCTTTAACTCTAACAACATGTAAGGATTTCAATACCAACCAGTTTCAGAACAGAATACTCACGTACGCTGCTATATCCGTTTGGTTATGTAGCACCAGGCTAAGAAGTTAACCTAGAACACGATTATATTTAACATGCAAACACATCAACATTTAAAGCAGCAAGTGATGCAATACTGGTGGAATCATTTTAACCTTTACAATGTCAATAGTATAGTAGTAGTATAGAAGTACTTTTTTTAAAAAAGTAAAGACACCTTTTTTACTCTAACACTGGTAACATGCCAATTAATAAAGTATACTGAACCATTTCATTATTTCAAGAATAGCTCCGGCCCACAGACCAGGCCGAGCGACTACGCCACCGGGAGACCTCTCCGTGTCTGGCCGCGGGGCGCTGCGCCAGGAGCTTCAAGGGCTCCACGGAGTAGAGCAGCCAACACCTACGGGGGTCGGGGCACGGACGCGGGGAGGGTGAACCATGCGTTACAGCTGCAGCCCTCCAGGCAGGACACGGGGCCACTAGGGAGCAGAAACAGGGCACGTCCAGAAGGTGGTCGTCCCCTGGACGAGGAGACTGAGGCAGGGGAGGGGGACGCCACAGAACCTACTCCCCAAGACAAGGGTCTCCCAGGGGGCCTTCAGTGGAATGAAAGCGGGGAGCACTGAGGGGCAGAGCAGAACGCGGACAGGCCGCGCAACCCCGCTCGCGCCGCCACACAACCGCAGATCTCCGCGCTGCACACGCAGCGGGACTGGAGCAAGCGCCCCACTCACGGACGGACTCCTCTGTCGTCGCGCTCTCTCGGCCTTGCCGGGTCGCAAAACTGGACTTTGGGGTCAGAACGGCACGCCGGACCCTGGGAAGGAGATGGCTGGCGATGGTGACACCGCGGGTCCCGAGCTGCTTCCCCCAACCCTCGCCCACGGTTGGGGTAGTTTTTCTCGCTCCGAGCTGGCTCCGCGCACGGTGCGCACGCACTGGGAGCTGTCCCGGGACGCAGGAGCCGGAATAAGCCCGCGGGCCAGTCGTATCCGCTTGGCTCGAGGCGCCCGGCGGCCTCCGGCCCGTCCAGGCTCAGGTGGTCGCGCTGCTCCTGGAGCCCGCCTGCTGCCTTTTGGCAGCCCCCACACGCCCACCCCAAGGCGGCCAAGCACTGGATCGCAGCTCTGCCCCGCCATCACGCCCTCGGGCTCTCGTCTGCGGGTTGGGCCCTGTCTTGGCGCCGCCTTCCCGGCGCCAGGTGCTCTTCGCCCCCACCCACCTATGCCCTCTGCTCCCTGGTGATGGAGCCTCCCACCAGCAAGTAGCAGCCGCCTGCCACTCGTCTTCGTGGGGCGCCTTCCCTCCTGGCGTCTCTGAAGTCCCAACCTCCTTCTGTAGATTATTTAGAAAAATGTGAATGCCGACTATCTACATAAGAGATTCTTCCAATAGTTTTGTTTTCAATTTGAGCTTATAAACATAGACAACCTGTAGTTTAGCTCTTAAACACACCAATGTGAGCTTTTGTGTAGCTACATGAATAACCATTTGCCAGTGTAACCATTTGCCACCTGTTCATCTTCTCCCTTAGAAATAAAAACACTAATACTACTACTTAAATGTCACTTTTCATCTTCAAAACATTTTAGTTTTAGTTTAGTAGATAATTAGTTTTCCAACACCCCATGTAAGGCAGGTACTATTATTTCCACTACATAAATAAGGAAGGCAAGATGATGATTGCTAGCCCTGGGGAGGATTAAATTTCAGAATCAGAACTCAGGCTTCCCAGTCTTTCCAGACCCTTGCTCAACTTAAGCCTCATTGTAAAGCTGAAAATATTCACAGCTTGCCCCCTAGTTCGAACAGATAATCAGCAAAAACATCCCAAGAGGTCCAGCTTACCTCAGAAGGTCTAGAAGGGGAATTATCTCCTTCTGTCAAAGTGACATCAGAAAGCAAGTGTCCTTGGCACAGTCCCCTTCACAGTCCCCTTCTCCTTTCTTAGTGAATATTCAACTCCATCAAGAGATCCAGAAAGATGGATGCCATTTCCTAGGGGATAAATGAAGGAATAGGGGATAAAATTGCAAGTAACTAATGTGGACAACAAAAGAAACACAATAAAATCCAAAGAGGTGTTTTAGAGATCTTGAGGAGCCCTGGTTGGGTAGCTCAGTTGGATGGAGAGTCCCCCATACACCAAGGTTGTGGGTTTGATCCCAGGTCAGGGCACATACAAGAATCAACTTATGAATGCATATGTAAGTAGAACAACAAATTGATGTCTTTCTTTCTGTCTTTCTTCTTTCCTCTTCCCAATCAATAAATTAAATATCTTAAAATCAAGTTGTAATTGATAAAATCTAGGAAAGGTCAGCTGGCTGTTGACCTGAAGGTCTCATTAAGTGACATGAATCTGAGAGGAATTGATCACAGAAAAGATGACATCATTTTAGCCATGCATTCCAAGAAACTTGATCTCATTAAGAGGAGATAAGCTCCACATTAAGAAAACGCACAAGAGAATAAAGCAAAAAAAAAAAAAAAAAAAAATCAGGGAGACCATGCCCGTGTCCTCTGTCAAGCCCACCCTCTCTTTATAGGCAAGTACCTGAGATGCAAGTCACACTGTATGGTGACAGGTGGGCATGGACTCACCAGGAAAACTGAAGCGGTCAGAAGGAAACATCCACAGGCTCATGCAGGCAACTGCCTGCCGGCACCTGACCACATACTCCCCTGTCTGACTCTCCCAGTGAACGTCCAAACTCCTGCCTAAAGCCAGTTTCTTCCTTTGTGCCCACAGCCCCACCCTCTCTCTACTCCCAGATTATCATTCACTTGCACTCTCTCTCCTGTACCTTTCCTATCAGTGCATTTGCTCTGGTTCATCCCCTGTAAACACTTTCCTGGACTCCAGCTACAATGCGATTTCTTTGTACAGCCAAATTTTGTTATATGGCATTTTACTTTATGGTGCTTCACAGATATTGCATTTTTTACAAATTGAAGGCAAGATCCTCCACCAGCAAAAAGATTACAACTGGCTGTATATCAGTGGTCTGGAACCAAAAACCCCCAATATCTCCAAGGAATGTCTGTACTTCTTTGCAGCAAAACAGCTAGAAAGAGTTGTCCAGACCTGCTGTCCCCACTTCCTCTCCTCCCGGTCTATCTTAAACTCCCATTCCAGTAAAAGGTTTTTTTAATATTTTATTTATTTATTTTTAGACAGAGTGGGGGAAGGGTAGGAGAAAGAGGGGGAGACAACCATCAATGTGTGGTTGCCTCTCATGCACCCCACACCAGGGAACCTGGCCCACAACCCAGGCATGCGGCCTGACTAGGAATTGAACCAGTGACCCTTTGCTTCGCAGTCTGCTGCTCAATCCACTAAGCCACACCAGCCAGGACTCCAATAAAAGTTTTGATCCCACTCTTCCACTCATCAATTTTTTTTTAATCCTCACCCAAGGACATTTTTTCATTGTTTTTAGAGAGAGAGGTAGGGAAAGAAAAACATTGATGAGAGAAGCACTGATTGGTTGCCTCCTATATGCACTTGGACTGGGGATCAAACCTACAACCTAGGTATGTGCCCTGACAAGGAATTGAACCTGCATCCCTTTGGTTACTGGATGATGCTCCAACCAACTCAGCCTCCCGAGTAAAGGGATTTTTTTGCCCTCTTCTTTCCTGACCAGGCAGCAGCATTTCTCACAGTTGATCAATCCCCTCTTCTTGAAACACTTTGTTCCTTAGTTTCCAGAATACCTCCCTCACTCTCTTGGCTTCCTCCTACTTCACCAGCTGCTCCTCATACTTCTTTGCCAGTTCCTCTTTTATCCCAGACATCTTAACTCTCTAGTGGCCCAGAGCTCTAGTGGTCCTCTTCTCTGTCTTCACTCCTTGGTGATGTCATGTCATCTTGTCTTGTGGTTTTCAATACTATGTACTGTACTGTTTTCAATTCTATAACAACAGTGCCTCTTACAAATGATGGCATTATAGATTGGATGGTTATATTATAAATTGACAGCCTCCAAATGTATACCTCCTGCCCAGACCCGCTCCTGAACTGAAGATTTGTGTATCTAATGAATACCTGACATTCCTTCTTGGGTGCTTAATGGCCCTCTCACGCTTCACAGTCCCAAACTGAACTGCTGATCCTCCTGCCCCACCTGTGATTTCAGTGCATGGCAACTCCTTCCTCCCAGGTGCTCAGGTTGAAATCTGTAGAGTCATCCTTGGTGACTCCTCTCTGTCTCTCATACCCTGTGTCCCATCCATCGGGAAATTTTGGTGGCTCTAACCAGAGACTACCTAGAATCCTACCTTTTCTTGCCTCCCTGCTAACCAACTGGGCCCAGCAACGATCACATCGAGAGCTGTGCTTCTCAAACCTGAGTGCAGGGAGGAAGCACCTAAGAATTGTGTTACATGCAGACTCTGACTCAGTGGCTCTGGGTGAGGCCTGAAACTCTGCATGTCTGCCTGAGATGCCCTCCTGGTTTACTCTCTCTCTTAAGATGCCTCACCAGGGACACCCCATTTTCTATTCCCCTTGCCCTGATTCATACACTTGTTTGTTTGTCTGCTTCTTCTATAACTTTTAAGTAATTTCTTTAAACCAATGTCACACAAGTCAAAAGCAGTGGGGCCAGGTTTCAGATACAGACCTCTTACTGTTCTTGGAACAGTTATATCCAGAGCACGAAGGAAATATTTACTGAATATTTGAGAAGACTAAGTTAATTTAAAAGCACTTGTTCCTTTTCTTCCTTCCAAACTAGACCATAGCTGTACTCTTTTTTAATAAAATATTTTGTTTATTTACTTTTTAGAAAGGGGAAGGGAGGAAAAGAGAGAGAGAGAGGGAGAAACACCAATGTGTGGTTGCCTCTCGTACACCCCCTACTGGGGACCTAGCGTGCAGTCCAGGGAATTGAACCAGTGGCCCTATTGATTCACAAGCCAGCACTCAATCCACTGAGCTACACCAGCCAGGACCATAGTTGTGCTCTTTTGATAGAACTTATATGACCAATTTATATACTTAGTTGTGTGGTCTTCGATGTCTGATGAAACCTCTCTGGGCCTCTGTTCCCTCCTCTACAATACAAAAGAATTGTTCTAGATTAGTGTTTCCCAAGATGTGTTCTTTAGAACATTAATGTTCCCAAAATAACTATTTCATAGTTTGGGAGCTGCAAGTAATTTAACATCCAGTTCACCTGGCTAAAACAACGACGATGGGGGCCCCTTATCTCACTTCACGGGAAGCTCTGAAACCCTCAGCAGCTTCGTGATGGCATCAGGGCTCCGCGTCAGTCTGACTCTCTCCCACTGCACCCTCACCACGTTCGCTCACACTCACATCAGGCAGTTTGAAATTTCATAAATAAACTAGTTACAAAACTTCATGGGAACCACAAGAAGCAGAGAGTGATCCCTCTAGGCTTGGTGAGGCAAAGAAAGGAAGTAGATTGCAGAACCAGAGACAGAGAGCAGTGCCTGACAGGAGCTGTGACCTCCACTCAGGGGACACAGCCAGTCCCCAGCACCTGTGCGCACACACCTTCTGCTCACCCCCTGGTGCTCCACGTGCTCGGGAGAGAGCTGCGGAAGAGCCCTGCTGATGCAGCCCAGAGCGCCCGCATCCCGGCCCAGCAGGCAGAGCAGGGGAGGGCAGTGGACAGAGATTGAGCACAGCCGTCCAATGCCTCCTTTCCTCTTCAGTGTGCCCTGGTGTCCTCCAACCTGAGCAGTCGCAGGATGAAGCCAAACAGACACAGATCAGCGTCCGGCCTCCCTGAGCCGTCTGTGGGGTTTGCAGCATCTCTTAACGTGCTGAAGGTTCATGATAATACCTACCTTGCAAGATTCTTACGAAAATCAAATTAGATTACCCATAAAAAATTGTCTGGTTCAGAGCAGGTCGTCTACAAACGTTTTATTTTCCTGAAAACCACCACAGGCCAGGCGCTTTCCAAGTTGGGTGTTCTCATCCGCAGAGTGCGTTCAGCCTGTGTACTCAGGGTGTAGTTCCACAGCGGGGAGGGATAGGTGACTCTTAAGTTCCTGTCTCCAGGAGAATATAATATTTCTAAGTATTCTTTCTAGTTCAGCTTTAATGACAGCATTTCTACTTCAGCTATGATTTTAAAATTTTGGTTTGTGCTCCACCAGGTGCTGGAACCACTCAGGGAGCGTTAAAAAAATGCAGACCCCAGAGCCCTGTCTGCTGAGCCCACCCTTGAGGAAGAGCCAGGAATTCCCATTCCATGAAACTCTCCCAGGCAGTTCAGACAGTGGCTGAACTTGTGTGCCTCCGTGGTGCCTGGGGCGGAGCACAGCACGGTAGCCGCCTGCCTCCTGACTGAAGGACCGAAGGACCGGGCTGTGGAGGCAGACCCAGGACAGCCTTCGAGGGGGATGGCCTGCAGACACAGACTAAAGTAGTACCTGAGGCAGCAAGGTTTCACCAGCCACGACAAGCTCCCCCTATAAAGTGATACTCTTCCTTAGGCATTTTTTTTTTCCCAGAATACAAAGGGCTTGGTGAATGATTTCTGTCTCAAAGCTGCTACAAAACTATAAAAGCATGCACCACTTGATGTCTTTATACATTAAAACTCCCTTAGAAACCAGGGGATCTAGCTCATTTCCCTCTCCTAACTCCTCCACTTTCCTTCTTTTCCCAAACCATCCAGGAGTGAGGTTACTCTGGGCAGTGTGGTCCTAGCTGAGGAGCCCTAGCCCCGGGTCGCAGCGGGAGGGCAGCACGTCCAGGAGGGTGTCCCCGGTGAGTGGGGAGCAGAGCTACCTGGCAGCAGTGAGTGGGCAAGGGTGTGTGCAGGGCTTCCACACAGAGGGGTGGGCTGTGCTGGGTGTCAGAGCCCACACCCAGGGAGGAGAGCCTCCACGTGGGGAGAGGGGCAAGGCAAGTCAGAGCTGGAGCCAGAAGAGGAGGAGGGCACCCCCAGGAGAATGGGCAGGTGGCAGAGCTGGGAGACTGCTTATACACAGGGGCGAGCAAATAAGCAATGTGTTAAGAGGAAGGAAAGCCAGGTTTCCCAGAAAAAGTAGTTACAAATACAGGAAGGAAGAAACCCTATCGGTTTTCAGTAAATAGATTTAAATAATGTATATACACATAAAGGCACGTTTATACATATACGTATAAATATTTTTCCTAGTTCTCTCTACTGAGATGACTTGAAAACATGATACTCCAAAGGCAATGAGTACACCTAGCCCTTGGGTCTTGGCTTTTAAATGTCATTTTCCAGTAAATAGAACCAGGGACCCTTGGAGAAATGGCTGATTACAAGGCAGGGTCAGGAGAAATCTGAGATAAACCTGGAGTATCTTATACCAGAAAGCAAGAAAGTGCTTGGAAATTGAGGAAAGAAGGACACAACAGCCTGTTTCCACAATCTGCTCATCAATTAGCAACAGATTAATTTGATAGTAACAGATGATAATACAGGATAATAACAGATGGTGACCTGTTGCATAACAGGAAGTCAGGAGTCCATGCAGATAAATAATACATGAATACTGTAAAATTTGATAAGTAATAGGATAGCTACATAGTTTTATTTATTTTTATTTTAATTGTTCAAGTGCAGTTTTCTGCCTTTTACCCCCATTCCAGCTCATCCCCCAGCCCTCCCCCAAAATTTGTATTTATTTTTTAGAGAGAGGGGAAGGGAGGGAGAAAGAGAGGGAGAGGAATACCAAAGTATGGTTGCCTCTCACATGCCTCCCACTGGGGACCTGGCCCACAACCCCGGCATGTGCCCTGACTGAGAATCGAACCAGCAACCCCTTGGTTCATAGGCCAGCACTCAATCCACTGAGCCATATCTACATAATTTTAAAGCATCTCCCCACACAATGTTGTCTTAGAAAGGAGAAAAGAGTAACTGTGTGGAAAAATCTGGCAGACTCCACCTTAATCAACTGATTAAAGCATAGATCACCAAGAATGGAATAAATAAAATGCACTGTGATGAAACATCACTTCTTTAATAGACCTGGCAAAATTGCATTACGTAAATATAATCGTAAGAAGCCACCAGACAAAACCAGCCTGAGGGGCAGTCTACACAATAACTAGTCTGTAATCTTCAAAAATGTCCAGGTCATGAAAGTGAATGAAATGTTGAGGCACTGTGCCAAAAAGTATGAGACTGAAATGAAATGTGGTTCTGAACAGGATCCCCTGGGAGAATTGGAGAACCATAAGTGGAATCTGAGGACCAGTGGTAGAAATATATAAATGGTCTGAGGATATCGATGTTAATTTCCTGATTTGGGTGGTTGCATCATGGTTCTACAGAACAGGATTCTTATTTGTAGGAAATACACACTCTCACATTTGGGGAGTGATGGAGCATCGTGTCAACTTACTTTCAAGTGGTTCAGAGGAAAAAGTGCTTTGTCTCTTTACATCTTGCAGTAATTTTGTGATTGTTAAAAAAAAGTTATCAAGAGAAAAATGAGCTCAACTGGATCTGACCCTGTAACAAATTGCAAACTCATAATACAAGTATGTGTAGTAGGTTGGGGTGGGAGCGTATTGTTTTAGAATTAGTTTATACAGATCTAAGCAATGAGAAATGTCATAAATGTCAGATTTTACTCTACCTTAAATAAATGATAGGGGAAAAGATATGTAACATGTCCCTTTCAAATGTGAAAGTGAAAGTAGGAAACAGAAGGAATGCAACCACCAGAAAAACAAATATACTCATATTCTGCTCTTTGTTAAACAGTTTTTTAAAAAGCATCCACTAGGTTAATAACCAGCTAATCAAACACATTATATTTCTTTTGCACATGTTTTTGTAATGAAATGTCATTTAAAGAATGTCACTAGGTCAGCTTCTGGGATGCGGCGAGAAAGCCCGATGAGGTGGGACCCTGGGCCCCCCGCTGCACTCACACTTGTCTCTGGGTGCTCCTGGCCCCCGGCTCACTCACAGGTAGGTGCCGCTTCTCCCTGACAGTGTGCCTGCTGGTCCCATCCTACAGTCCATCTTGAAATTAAGATCCTAGCACTAGAGACCTTCTTTAGGGGCTTTTCATCTCAAAGTTCTTTATTTGGAGACCAGAAGGAAAGATTTTCTTTTAATTTTAATTTTTAAGTAGTTCCACCAATTCCATCTAAAAACTGCTATTTCTTTCATGGTAACATGTTAGTGGGCCATGTTGACCCAGATCCCAGGGCTCAGTAGCATCTTCCTGCTCTGAAGTAGTGTCAGGTATAATAGGTTACTTAGTTTTTAAACTATGAAGCTTTATGTCCACGGTTTAGGCCTCATCTTGCTGCCCTGAATCTGGGACTGATGATCGTGGGAGGACACCATCCTGCATCGCACTCACGGAATGTTTTCCTGTCACAGCGACCACGCTGCTTCCCACAAGCGGTCTACACAAGGGATGATGTGGTTGCCCTGCAATGACATACTCTCTTGCAGGGAGCACTACACAATGCTCTCTGGTATGTAAGCAGCACGCTGTCCATTTAATTTTGAATGTGGTGCATTGTCCTTCCTTTTTGTTTTTGCTTCTGCGTACAGCTGTGTGATACAGTCCATGCAGCTCCTAGAACGAGAAGCTGAAAGAGAAACATGTCGAAGATGAAAATTTATTTTGAACAGCATTGCACCCCTTTATTTGAAACACTGCACATGGTATTTTTAGGCCCATATGTTAAAGTCTTAAAAATTGTATCTGATATTCACAGATGCATACAAATGATCTGAATGCATTGTGATAGTTTAACTTTTTTCCCAAGATTTTATGTATTTAATTTTAGAGATAGGGGAAGGGAGGGAGAAAAAGAGGGAGAGAAACATAATGTGAGAGAGAAATGCGGATCGGTTGCCTCTCTCTCACACACTCCCTTACAGAGACTAAATCCGCAGCCCAGGCATGTGCCCTGACCGGCATCTAACCGGAGACCCTTCACCTTGCAGGATGGTGCCCAACAACATGAACCACACCAGTCAGGGCTACAGTGTAACTTTTAAAAAGTCTTGTTAAATAAAAAAAAAATACAAACTTGAAATAAAATATATAAACATTTCTGCTACAAAATTACACGGGCTGCTGGGAAACAAATACATTGTGTTCAGCAAAATTTCATATTGTAAGTAGCAGGGTTTATGGGAAAAATCATACTGGGGCGGACCGCTCCAAGCCCTGTGACTCTGCTCACAGACTGAGTGAGTGGTGCCAGGGGACATGTCACAAGAGGCAAAACCAAATCTAGTTGAAATGCTGGGAGAGCAGGAGGGCAGACACCGATATCGGAGCCCAGAGGAAAGGGACCTCTACCAACATCCCTAGGGTGGGTGGGCCTGCCCCCTAGGGACGGACCTTTCTGGGAAGCGAGTCTTGCCTGCAGGCGCTCACTTTAAGTCGTCTTAAGTTTGAACTGCAAGGGCTTCTGCTTGTTTAGCAGCTGAACTGAGAGCTGTTTTTTTCCTGTGAAAGGTTGTAATTCTACTGTTTTGGTTTGCCTTGCCCAGGAAAATGGACCCAGGAAGCAACACAACTTATACAGTAGATAGACATCATTCTCCTACTTGCCAGATGAGTTTGAAGAGATTGTTGTTATAGAAACATGGGTGACAATACAACAAACTGTACGTAGCTCACACACATTTTCTCCTCCTGCCCTCAGTTCTCACATAGTCCACTCCCTGCTCCGCTCTCTGTGCTAGTGCAACCATTTCTTTCCATTTCACACCCTGCTAGGTCAAAACAAAACAAGGGCAGTGTTGTTGTAAAAGACATGCTTCTTACAAAAACCTCAGTAAAACCTGTAGAAACCACCTGCAAAGCTCATTGCATTTCTTACAGCTCTTGGCAGGTAGAATAAGTTAATTTGCATGGAGGAAACAAAATGGCTGGAAGGTATGAGATTCTTCCTTTACATCTACTTCTCTCTGCTGGATCTTTGTCAAGAATTCTCTTTCTCTCTCCCCACTTTTCTGTTAGATTCTTTAAAAAAAAAGTTCTCTTTACATAAATTTTTTTTCTTTGCTCAAGAAATTGCAGCGAAATTATCCCCAAACTGACACATTTCTGCTTGAGTTAGTTGAGCCTTATATTTATTTATTCAATACAAATTAAGCAAACACTTCACTTGTGCCAAGCCCTGTGATAGGATCTGGGGTACGCACAGAGAAAACTCAATTATTTGCCACCTGAAGGTGCATTGTTGCAGCTAAACCAATACACCCAAGTGACGACATGGCACAGAAGTGCCTCGTGGGTAAAGATGTATGTGGGACACTCTGGAGCTTGGGAGGACACACAATCCAGTGCTACGCCCCTGTGTGTCAGCGAGGCCTTGGGGGTGGCTTCTAAAGTCATCAGCTATGTGAACTTAACTGCTGCTTTGCATTGTTAAAGATACACCTCCTTAGGTTCTACAAGATGATTTATGCAGTTGACTTTCTAGAGCTAAAAATCAAATTTTTATCTTTACCCTCTCCCTTAAAGATAAATCAATGAAGCTTATTTTTCAAATCTCAGGTCACGTGGTTGACTTACTATGTCCATTTTTCTCTTGGGATGACGTTTCTTCATTATTTGATCTTGATCTATAACTTTCTAGAGTGTGTTCTGAAATTTCATTTTCTGTAAGAAAAAGCTAAGTTAGTAATTTCAGATACCACAGATATCATTTCTATGTAGAAAAGTATGTTTGAATAATATGGTACCTTTGTTTTCATACCACAGTGGACTTAGCATTCCCCCTCCCATACCTCATGTCCTCATTCATTCAACAAATCCCTTCTCACTCTTTACTATGAGTCCTACAGGTAGATGCTAGGCAGTATAAGAATTGCAAAAGTCAAGGATAGTAATGAGAATCAAATGGTGTCCTCTAGAAAGGAGCAATTTCAATACCCTTAAAGAACTCTGGGGGTGAAGCATTAATGGGAGGTTTGGAAGCCATACTACAGCATTTCCTATTGTGCAGGTGCACTGGAAAGCCAGACCCTGTTTCTAAGTCTACTTATCATGAGAATCCCAGTCCTTCTGCATATCTAGAGAGGTTGGCCTTAAACTCCGAGAAGTGGTACTTGTAAGAGGGTCAGAGCTACTCAAAGATGTAATATTTCACCTTGAGACACAATGAAGTCTCTGTCAGTGGAGGTGCTGGAGCCCTATGAGGCTGAGTCAGCACCGCCTAATAGCATTATAACACAAGGCACACATGTAACTTTAACTTTCCTAGCAGCTGTGCTCAAAGAGTAAAACAAAGCAGGTGAGATTAGTTAGTAATATATTTCATTTAACTAGTAGACCCAGTATATTATTATATTATGTTCTTGTGTGCATGTGTGCATGTGTGTGTACTGAGTCTTCAGAATTGGGTGTGTCCATTATTCTTACAGCTAAACTGTGGCTACTGTGTTGGCTGCATAGGGCTAAATAACCACTCCGAACTAAAGCGGGGGCTTAATCCTGACACATATTTATGGAACAAATTAAGTAGATGGGTTATTCTGGACAGCTTCTAAGGTCCCTTCTAGCTCTGATAAATGTTGAGTCTATGTATTTTAATAGGTATTTTCTATGCTAGTTATATATTTTTGTTTCTAACAATAACTTTTTAATCAGTATGCTTAGGAAAAAATTACGTATTATGGTCAAGGGAAATTGAGTGTATTTTTTCAAAGTAAAAATGAGACTGAAATAGTCCATTATGTTGTACCTTTGATTGACTACTCCTAGAATTAGAACTTTGACAGTAGGGGCCTGGTCTGTCTATGGACAGACAGATCCCCAGGGCCTGGAACAGGGCAGGACATACAACACAGGCTCAGTGAATGAATATTGAATGGATGGGCAGATGGATGGAGGAGCTCTCTATTTTGGATCCTTTTGTGAATATAAGCTTCTATAATATAATTCCAGTTCTTGGAGCTGCTCTAGTTTCCCTTGGTCTTGCACTCTTTCCCTATAGTTCCTGCAGATTCACATCCCTTGTCTACCGTAAAGCAAACAGTTGCTTATTTGAGTGACAACACTTAGCAAATAGATTTGTGCATCATCTAACAGAAAAGCCTTAGCAGACAGAATTTTCCTCTTTGCTCGCCAGTTGGTCCACATCTTGTAGCCTCTATCAGGTTCTCTGTCTGCTCACCTTTTTTCCATATCACGTGTGCTTTCCGAAGCTTCATGATAAAGAGCTGGACGATGATGAAGAGTATGAAAAGGAGAAAGGACACAAGAGAGAGCAGCAGTACGCCACTTTTCTTCCTCATCAATGCTTGATACTGAGGATTTGCACCTATGAGGAAAATGAAAGGAGTTTAGATAGTTTGAGGGGTTTTCTCTGCTCACTGAGGAGTATACCCAAAACTTCCAGAATATAGTGCAGGCTAACAGACAGCCAGGATAAAGAGATGAATAAGAGGTTTACCCTGAAGGTAAAAAGATTCATATTCTTTAGTCTCTGAAAACAAGAATACAAACAAATACATTTTGTGGGATGATTTGAAAAAGGTTTTTAAGGTATGTGGATATTGAATGTTATTTTTCACTTGTGAAGAAAACATGTGAGAATATTGACTTAAATTATAGTCAGGGGGTTCAAAGCTATAAGGAGTAAGGTTTTTTTAAGCAAAGTGTTGTTTCGCAAAACAGGTTGTTAAGAAGTTTGAAAAACTATACAAATAAAAGGAATATTTATTAATCTTGGCTAGGTTAAATGTGGTCTCACATGAAGGCTTTTGGAAATAGACTAGTTGAGCCCCTAAAGGTCTTTCTGAACCCAGACTTCCACAGGCTGACCTGGCGGACGATTCCACAGGCTCTAGCTTTACTAACTGTGCTGCTTCCCTCACTTTAACTGCGAGTAATCAAGGGGGATCCAGCTGCGTATGGACATCAAACGTGGAGCTGCAAATGACATGATCCCTGCTGTTTGGGGACACTTCCCTCTATGTATAAACAAAGAGAGGAATGCAAACAAACAGAAGATATTTATGCCTAATTTTAGATCCACATTGTTATAGACACAAATTTTGTACATTACTATAAAGACACAAATTGTGTCTTTGTTAATACATGTCTTAATATTAACATATTAAGACACAAATTTTGTGTCTTATTGTAACAATGTGTTCAGGAATTCAGAGGCAGGAGTGGTCCCTGAGTTTGTCAGGAAAGTGTTCTGTGAAGATACTGATATTGAAAAGGGGGTAAGAAAAGGACTGAAGAGGATTTTATTTTCATCAAGGCCAGTTAGAATAAACAAGGGCAGAGCAATCAAAATGAAATGATGTTTACAGAAACAGGTATTCTTGTTAGGACTTGGGAAACAGAATGGCAGAGGGAGCTGGCAGAATGTACCTTAAGTGGGGGTAAGGCTCATGCTCTGCATTGTAGACTATGGGAAGCCATTGAGGTTTTCTGAACACAGGTGTTAAGAGGGATGTCTGGATAATAAGGTGCTAAAAATGGACTCCAAAAGGAGAAACAGAAGTTACAATACCGCATGCAGGAGATGACAAGGGTCTGGATCAGAGTGGTGGTGCTGAGAGTGGACAAAACACCTGAAAGCAAAGACTCCAAAGTCCTTGGAGACGGACTGACTTCACATGTTTGTGTGTGTGCACATGCATGCACAGACAGTAGTGAAGGATGACACCGAGGTTCGGGCCTGCTTTAGACAAGCTGGTTTTGTGGGAAAAAGATGTTGTTCAGTTTTTAGCAATGTTGAATTTGAGGAGACAACAGAAAATTCAGCTATTAGATACATAGGAAATGGAATGAAACAGGGACTAATGCTCAGGAGAATGTTCCAAAAATACAGGTATGAAGTCTATGGCCTGGTGGCAGCAGGAGCAGTCTTGGGAATGGGTGCCCACTTTAAGAATTCAGGAAAAAAACTTTATTCTGGACTTCTGGCCAAGATGGAAGTGTAGGTAGATACATTTTGCCTCCTTGCACAACCAAAAGAAGGACAACAACAAATTTAAAAACAAAAAATACCAGAACTTCTAGAAAATCAAACTATATGGAAGTCCAACAACCAAGGAGTTAAAGAAGAAACATTCATCCAGACCAGCAGCAGAAATGGGTAGCCAAGAAGGAGAGGACTCGAGGCAAGGTGGTGGCTAGAGGGCTGGGGTGAAAAGGGGGCAGCTGGTAGACTGGGCAAGGCAGCAGCTGGTGAACCAGACAGTTCCACATTTGCATGTGGATAAACTGGGTGGAACAAGTGGGGAGCAAGTCAGACCTCACAATCCAGGGCTCCAGCATGGGGAAAGAAAGCCTCAAATCCTATGACTGTAAAAACCTATGGGGGTTGTGGTAGCAATTGAAACTCCCAGCCTCATAGGAGAGTTCATTGGAGAGACCCACAGTGTCCTAGAATGTACAGAAACCCACCCACCTGAAAATCAGCATGAGAAGGGTCCAATTTGCTTGTGGGAAGTGGCGGAAGTGTCTGAAAGATAGCTGAGAGCCAAGCAAGTGGCTTTGTTCCCTCTCAGACCCTGTCCCCACATACAGCATCAAAACACAGCGATGTGGGTTGCCCCACCCTGGTGAATACCTAAGGCTCTGGCCCTTACTACATATCATGCCCACTGAGACAAAAACCTATGGCCCAAATGAAAGAAGAAATCAAAGCTCCAAAAACAGAACTAAACGATGAAAAGATAGCCAAACTATCAGATGCAGAGTTCAAATCACTGGTAATCAGGATGCTCACAGATATGGTTGAGTATAGTTGCAAAATAGAGAAAGAAGTGAAGGCTATGTAAAGTGAAATAAAGGAAAATGTACATGGAACCAACAGTGAAGGGAAGGAAACCAGGACTCAAATCAAAGATAGCAGAACAGAATGAAGAAACAAGAATTCAACAAAATGAGAAGAGGCTTAGGAACCTCCAGGACAACTTGAAAGGTTCCAACATCCGAATCCTAGGGGTGTCAGAAGGAGAAGAGGAAGAGCAAGAAATTGAAAACTTATTTGAAAAATAATGAAGGAGAACTTCCCTAATCTGGCAAAGGAAATAGACTTCCAGGAAGTCCAGGAAGCTCAGAGAGTCCCAAAGAAGTTGGACCCAAGGAAGCTCACACCAAGGGACATCATAATTACATCACCCAAGATGAAAGATAAGGAGAGAATCTTAAAAGCAGCAAGAAAAAAGGAGAGGGTTACCTACAAAGGAGTTCCCATTAGGCTGTCAGTTGATTTCTCAAAAGAAACCTTACAGGCAAGAAGGGCTGGAAACAAGTATTCCAAGTCATGAAAAGCAAAGACCTACATCCAAGATGACTCTATCCAGCAAAGCCATCATTTAGAATGGAAGGGCAGATAAATTGCATCCCACATAAAGTCAAGTTAAAGGAGTTCATCATCACCAAACCCTTATTGTATGAAATGTTAAAGGGACTTATCTGAGAAAAAGAAGATGATTAAAAATATGAGCAGTAAAATGACAACAATCTCACAACTATCAACAGCCAAACCTAAAAAATAACAAAAACAAACTAAGCAAACACTAGAATAGGAATAGAACCACAGAAATGGAGGTCACATGGAGGGATATCAGCAGGGATGCGGAGGGGTGAGAATGTGGGAAAAGGTACAGGGAATAAGAAACATAGATGGTAGGTACAAAATAGACAGGGGGTGGTTAAGAATACTATAGGAAATGGAGGAGCCAAAGAACTTATATATATGACCCATGGACATGAACTAAGGAAGGGAATGCTGGTGGGAGGTGTTGCAGGGTGGAGGGGGAATAAAGGGGAAAAATGGCACAACTGTAATAGCATAATCAAGAAAATAGATTTTTTAAAAAGAATTCAGGAAAGAACCAATGACAGGAAAGTCCAGTTAGAAGCACATGTATGTGTATATTAGCAGTGAGAGGAGAGAGGGAAGTTCCCTCATGGACACAGAGAAAGAAGGGTCAGCAAAAGTCACAGGACCGGCAGAGTGTGTCATGGAAGCCAGGGGGCTAAGTCACAGCACAAGGGAGTGATTAACCAGCAGCAGGTCAAGAAAAATGAGGATTGAAAAACACTATTGGACTCATAAGAGGTGAAAATGTCAAGTATTTACTCTAAAATGCAGTGGGGGACACTCACCAGTGGTCAAGTCAGGGTCTTGAGTGGTTTGTTCTTCCTCTTCTTTGTCAGTCTCCAATGTCCTAAAATCTTCCATCACCGTAACTAAGGTGGAAGAAACACATGATCTACAAGCCATTGTGTATGCACCGCATGTGTACACACAGAAAAATCCAAAGCAGCAAAGCAGCTTGGAAGCCAAATTAAGTGATCCTCCCTAGAAAACAACAAGGTTCTTTTGGAACTTCTGACTTCTTCCAAAATTAGTTGCAAATGGTCTGGCTTGCCTGCCTTATTCTTTAAGGTAAATGTTTATTGGACATTTACTCTGTTCCAGGCCTTAAACTGAGCATTTGGTATATGTTATTTCTCACCACAGCCCTGAGCAAACAGTTTCTGAGAAGTTAAGAAAATTGTCTAAAGTCCTGCTGCAAATCAGTGGCTGAGCCAAGAAACTCAGAACCTGAAATTAAAACTATCATTTTATACTTCCTTCCTGAATCAGGCCTCTTAGTGAGAAGGTCCTCAGGAGGCTTCAAGATAACAATTGAACAGTTAGGAATGGCATCCCGAGCTTTACAGAAGGAAAATCAACAGCCTGAAATGTACAAAGTGATGACTTTTATGTTGAAAAGAAGGCTCAGTTGTCATTCAAACCTATGCTTGCCCCCTCCCACCCTCCCCCAGAAGTGGGATATACTAAAATGTTTTTCTTACATAAAAAAATTATAAAAGTCACAAAAATCTTTTCTGATTTTATTGTTTTTCCTCCATGTTTTTTTTTTTTTTTTTTTTTCTGTTGCAGTCTCTTTCTTCTTAGCCCATACATAGGGGCAATTGAACAGCTGGGAGACGCCTGGTACTTCCAGCTGACACATGTAAAGAATTACAGATCAGCAAATCTATTAGTGTGCAATCAGTTTATTAGTGATCCATTCCCATGGAAGAAAATGGGACTAGCTAAAGTCGGGGTTGAAAGGCAAAGTTTCAGGGCAATGCAGGGTGGCAAAAGTTAAGAGCGGCTGAAGACCAAGGGTGGCAAGCCTCTGGGTGGCCTGAGGCCGGGTGGCCAGAGGCTCAGTGGCCTGAGAGCTGGGGGGGGGGGGGGGGGGGGGGGGGGGGAGAGAGAGAGAGAGAGAGAGAGAGAGAGCGAGCCCTTTGTTCTGAGGACCTATATAGTTGGCTGGATAGGAGAAAACAGTTACATATTGATCAATGGTTAAATGTGGTGCCAGCTTTCCTGGGGGGATGTTACAACCTAAAATTAGGCATGTGTGGGGGTCTGTTAGCCTGAATCCTTATCTTGCTCAAGACTCCATTTATTCATCTTGTTGTAAAACAAATATGTGACAGGAGGCAGTTAATTAAAATTGGGGCTCTTTCTGAAGTTATTTATGGGCTACTTCTTTGGGCACGGAGACCTTCTCCTGCATTCCAGGCCTTGGGATGAAAGCACAGCTTCAAGGCTTTCTTTCCCAGAGAGTGGAAATGCTACATAGAATTTCAAGGACTTCCCTTTCTTGCTAATGTAGAGTTTTTTGTGATGTTGAGAGACCTGGCAATATTATCAGACCAGGCTCAGGGCTGCTGAGTTAGCATGTGAGACACATCTCCTTCCTCCCCCCTGCCTCAGTTTACTATTCATTCTATCTAACTGCTAAAGGTGTTTCCTGGCAACCAGGATGCTAGACACTGGCCAGTAATAGCAGCACAGTCTCAGAGTTCTTCCTTTGCTGTCTTCTGCCTCAAAACCAGACATCCTCTATGGAAAATGGGTATTATTAATGGTAATAAAGTTGTAGGAATTAAAAGCTGAAAGGAACTTTAGAAACCATATTTTAAAAACCTTATGTTATATATGAAAAAGAAGAGCAGATAATTGAGTTGCTTAGTAGTGGTATAAGCCAATTTAAAGGCAACTAGAGTTTAAACATTTGTAAAAATATTGGATTATTAAAACAAGTAATGTGGCTGTTTCACTTTGCAGTATTTTCAACTTCCATTTTCAATTTCCATTGTCTATACTGGACAAATTATATTTATCAGTTTTTAAAGCCTCCAAACATTTACTTTTAAATACTGTTCAAGATATAAAATGTTAAATGTGATCTGATACTCAGAACAATGAACATGGCAATGACATGAAAGCCCTTTTCCGACCAAATCAAGTTGTCCCAGACACAGTGTCTGAGACAGAGCAAGGGTAGCTAGGAATTCAGTGCTTGCTGGCCGAGGCTGACAGGCCACTCTAAGTGCCCGACAACTGCCTGCGTCTGCCCATACACTCGTCCACATGGCATTTTCTGAGTACCGCCGGTGCCAGGGACTGTGCTAGGTGAAATACAAATATAAATGAAATATAGGATCATTATCCAGAGTTAACCATCTAGTGGGTTTGCTGTCTAAAAAACTGGGATTATAATATAGGCTTTCTAATTTTTTCTGCATTTATAGTTCAATGCTGTCATCAAAAGCTATCTGAGTTCTTACAACCAAGTAACTGATGAAACTTCAAAGGTGAGTTTGTTATTCAAGGACAAAACACCAAATCTCCAGGTCCTGCTTCATTGCTCTTTATTGACATGAAGTCTTTATTTTGTGTTCGGTCTATTCTAGATGGACAACAAAAGAAGTCTCCCCATCAGTGAATTCTACTTTGCCTTTTACCACAGTGGAAATGCCAGTGTCACCATTGTGTGTGTGTGTGTGTGTGTGCATGTGTGTGTGTGTGTGTGTGTGTGTGTGTGTGACAGAGAGAGGGAGAGGGAGAAGAGTGTTAGTTACTTGTGAACCCACTGAGTAGTTAACTACAGCACTTGTCCCGCTCATCACAAAGCTGGAGGGAGTCCTGCATGGATGGTCTTGGCACAGATTAAAAGAAAAAGTGTTCTTAAAACTTAGAATTGGAAAACTGACTTCGCAAAGAAGCATGATTTTTTTAAGGTTTTAATGATTTCAGCACTTACTGGTACTAGTGGACTGCTGAGGGTCTTGAGAAGGTAGAGAGCTGTTCTCCAGGGCGCCTGAAGCTGTCTTTTGAGCAGTAACTAGGAAAGGGGAAAAACAAAATTTTGCAACTACAGAGAAGAAAGAACGTTGCTCACATTGTGCTCAGTACAACAGGTTGGAGAATGGACTTGGCTGCTACTCAATGGTGGAGGTTTTGCGGAAACCTCCGAACTATGAGTTCTGGGGCTCGGGCTGCTCCGTGGGCCTGTATCCCGCTGACTGCCCACCTGCAGAGCTGCCTGGCTTAGATGCACAGCACGTGGGCCTCTGTTGAGTGGTGGTGCATTTGGCAGTCCTTGGCCAACGGTAGTCACTGCCTCTACTGCCTTGACCTGTCCATCCGTCTGTTTCTCTGTCTGTCACCCACTGACATGTCCAACTACTATAGCTGCCAGGTGGCTCTGGAGTCAGGTTCAGACTGGATTGAAGTCCAGTGCTGTTACTTGCTTGCTGATGAGTGAGTTTGAACAAGATGCCTAATCTAGCCGAAGCTCATTTATTTTTAATGCCTGTAATATGAAGATACTAACAGCACTTACCTCTTGGAGTTTTATGTGAAAATTAATGAGTTCGTTTGTACAACATGTTTAGCACAATGCTTAGCTATTGACTAAGCACAATGCTTACTAAATGTTATTGGGTGACAGAAAACCACACTTGGAAATGTTTCCAGAGGTTCAGCTCAGCACAGATGTGAGCAGTCTGTGTATGAATGAACAGGCTTGCAACCAAGAAGCATATAAAAAGGTGCCTGCTGATTTGCAAATGTGACTGATACGTGACAGTGGGTAATGTCTTTATAAAATCAACAAGTACTTCTCAGCTTTTTATTTAATCAAAGAATTTCTGTGGTTTTAAATTTACTGTCTTAATCAAACATTAATTTGTTTTAAATATAAAAAAAAAGTCTGAATTGCATGCAGGAGCTCTGAGAGGGGAAGAAGAACCGCTAAGGAAACATTAGGGAAATAGTAAAGTAGGTGATAAAGCTCACGTGCACTCTGTGACCGCACAGCCACCAGAGAAGGCAAGAGAGGAGAGTTACCGGAAATAAAAAGAGGAACATGCTTGAAAGGGAGTCAAGTAGAAGTACTAGTACTAAAAGCAAATGACAAGAAGAGCATAATATGACAAATATTGGAGACAAATAGAAAGATCTTCCAGAATAATGTATACTATGTAAATTTAGATAATTATATATTATGTACAAAACAAGTAATATATATAATTACATTATATATCCAACAACATATATAATGTATGTATATGTAAACCATATATACATACATATACAATATATTTTATAATATGTTTTGTTATACTATACATTTTAATATGTTTTATACAAAAGTGTGTGTGTATAGAAAGAGAGTAAATACAAACTCTAGTTTATATATAAATTAGATATATGTAGTATATCTGTATAATACATATATGTATATTATATATTATGTATTGTGTATTATGTATTATATTATAATACATCTATATACATGTACATATACACACATGTATATATACATATACGTGTGTGTGTATAAACTAGAGTTTGTATTTACTCTGACTTATCCCCTCCATTGACAAGCTGCTTGATAGATTTATTTAGACTGCTGTTTTAGTTAGGTGGATACTGGAGCATTGTGACTTATTTATCTTTCTAGTTAGTCAAAATGTTACAGCTCTCTGCTATCCAATTTTGTGTCCACTAGCTACAACAACTATTTAAAATTAGTAAGTATTAAATATTTATTAATATTACAAATATTAAATAATATTAAAATTTAGTTCCACTGTTGCTCAACTTTTTGTTTGTATTACCTCTTCAAATAAACAATAGGAAATCAAGACTCCTGGTTTGGACAAGGAAGCAAAATATAACCAGACACATTGAAATTAAAAACAAACTGACAGAAACCAGAGGGGAGGTGGGAGGGGATAATGGGGGGGAAAGGGGGAGGGTTTTCAGGGACATCTATGAAGGACACATGGACAAAACCAGAGAGGGGTAGGATCAAGGGTGGAAAGTGGGGATGGCTGGGATGGGGGAGAGTACTAGGGGGAAATGGAGACAACTCCACTTGAACAACAATTTTTTAAAAAAGTAAAAACAAAAGACTCCTGGTTTGGAACGCAAAACCCATGAAAGAAATCACTTTGCAGACCGTGCAGCGCGTCCCCTTCCAGACCGCCCAGGTGCGGGGCCAAAGTTATTGGCTCTCTTGTTTAAGAAACGGAACGTCCTTCAGAAGCACCAGATAAGGAAAGTCTCATTTTCTCCTTGGTGTAATAATCTATAGTTTTAATTTGAACACTTCACCTAAAATGTCACTTGGTATGCTTGAGTGTGATATTGTTATGTTACAGAATTGCACACTTATGATTTGGTGATAAACGATTCTGTAGTAAAAAGTGGTGTTGTTTGTGCCAGACCCTGTATAACCAGAGCAGGAAAGCCTGTGGCAGAGAAAGGGGACTATCGACTAGAGCAGCAGCAGCCCAGGCCGCCCAGGCGGCGGGTGGCCCACGGTGAAGTTCGTGGGAACAGATGCCTTTCATGATCAGTTACTCTATTTGACAGGGAGCTCTTCCAGCAAAGCCTTCGCCATCCAGCAGGCTCCTCCTTCACTAACGTGAGGGAGTCCTGCACTTTGGGAGTTAAGGACAGATGTGGGGAGTCATGCTGCTTAAGAAGTGAGAAGTACAGGAGGGTTCTTGGCTCAAAAGGTTTCATGTAGTTTAAAAATTATTTCTTTCACTTACGGTAAAGGAATCAGAGAATGGGGATTCTGAAAATGGAAGCAACTTCGCATAATAATATTAAAGCAACATAATATTTGATGTTTTGTTCATTTTTATTTTGTTTTGCTCAGAATATTAGCAT
This sequence comes from Anoura caudifer, assembly GCA_004027475.1. Classification (NCBI taxonomy): domain Eukaryota; kingdom Metazoa; phylum Chordata; class Mammalia; order Chiroptera; family Phyllostomidae; genus Anoura; species Anoura caudifer. The sequence goes on along the minus strand of PVKU01000668.1, from coordinate 294,947 downwards.
GGTTGAACTATTGTAAAATCTTCAAAACAGTTTTAACGAGATATATCTCAAGAATAATCATGACCTAATGTCACAGAGTGAGGGTTTTATGTTAACATAAAGTGATCTAGACAAGTTTAGTTAATATTACCCTCTTTTTGGTCAAATATAAAGATCATATGCTTTACATGATCTCTCCAAAAACAAGACTTCAGTAAAATGATGTAAGGTCAAGTTTCGCTAGCTGTCACTCTCAAAAAGCAGGCGTGACACTGTCCCCACATGGCACTGGGCCAGGCTCCCTGCGCAGCTGGGCTTCTTCTGAGTGCCGGAGCAGTTGCAGCCCTCCTGCCCAGCTGGAGAAATGTCAATCTGCTATTAAGGAGAGCTCTGCTGACAGTAATTTCACTCTGAAAGATTTCCCCCCTTCATTTAATTTTGTGTGATAGTGTAATACTGAGGTAAATTTAAAATGAGTATGGATGTCATCAGCTCTTCTTACCCAAATCTTCAAACCGGGAAGATGCTACCAGCTTCTGCCTTTGGAGGCCTGGGTGTCGGACGATGCAGTCCACGGTGGAGTCTCGGCCGTGTGCGTGCACTCTGAGTGTGCTGCTGCTGTTACACTTCTTCCCGTCAGTGTCAAATCGATGAGAGGTTTCTCCTGTGGGGAAATTTAAGGTGGTGGATGAGGCTGTGGCTATTTGATGCTATTGGATGGGTTTGGTTCTTCAAATACCAAGGATCTTGAGATCTTGGCAAATCTGTTCACCTTCTAACCTCATCCTGACTGCAGACCCCTGCGTGGTATGTGTTTGGCCCTTGCCACAAAGGGAAGCGGGCGAACAGCATGGCCAGGTTTCTATAAGCCCTTTAGGACTGAGACAATCCAAAGCTTGGAACAGTATGCCAGAAGGACAGCCTGGCATTGTTGCGAAATACAGACACAGATCAATCTGATTTAATAAATAAGGCAAATTAAAGGGAGATCTTTAATGCTGTAGACTTGGTCCTGGATGAGAACCAGATCTGGGTTTTAGGTGTATTTTGTCTAAATTCCATTTGTCCCTTGGTATAAAGGGTTCCTTCTAACCCTCAGGACCAATAATTATGTAGAATCAAATGTAATGTTTGTTGCAATATGAACAAATTATAGTTTCCACCTATGACAAGATAGTTATCTGCTTCAATCAAAATGTTCAGATCCTTTGTTACCATAATATCTGTATTTTTCATTGAGGGTATGACATGGCACTGCACTATATAAGAAAGATCATGTATTATATTAAATGTATTTTCAATTTTAAGCCGACTAAAAAGTTTATGCTCAGAGGTAATAGCTCTATTTTATCCTTTATTTAATAAAAATTTTGTCAGACCTAACGCTGCTAAAATAATATTACAACTTAGAGTCCTACTCTAAAGCAAAACATGTAACCATGTTATTTGCGATTAGCCTTTCAAGATTGAAATATAATATTAATTGGCCATAAGGATAATTTGTCACTTAAAAGACCTGATGAATTACTGAATGGTATTGTCTGGCATCTACTGCCACCAGAGGGCGCCAGAACATTGAACAATCCCCTGGATATTGAGGAAGGAAAACAAAGGAGGAGAGAACCCTTTCTCCACTTACCATAGAGCTCTATGCCATTCCCTAAGCGCCAGGTTATCTGTGGAGGCGGCTTGCTTCTTGTGGTGGAGCAGTTAAGTAAAACATGTTCTTCCCCGTTTTGCGTTCTGATGACTGATGCTTCCAGGGTTGACTTGAAAGGAGTTGCTAGAAAAAAAGTGGATTTTTTTGTGCTTACTCAGCTGGTCTATATATCCCAGCAAAGCACAGAGCCTAGGAATCTGCAGGGGTCATTGTAGGGAATGGTCTAAATTACCAGCATGTTTTTTTCCTTGACTTCCCCAGCACATGGTTGAAGGGCTGTTATATACCTGTAAAGGTATTTCTGCTATGGTGAGAATGTTTGTTACCTAGTGCATGATTAGTCACTGAAAATTCCCAAACTGACTGTTACCAAAGCACTTTTTACATTTGATACATCACTGTATTTTATTGGTTGAACACTAGGTGAGGAATAGGAACCTGAATTCTAGCTGCACCTGTGTCACCAACCAATTGTAAGAACTTGGGTTAGTCCCCCGATTTCTTGGTTTATCACTTCCTTGTCTGTGACATGAAGAAATTGTCTTATGAGTCTTGTCAGCTCTAAACTTTCCTGAGCCTATGACTCACTTGGAGGGAAGTTACTTCTGTCTTCTCCTAAACATCAAAGATGCATCTGTCTTATAAAGGGTTCATTGATCCCTTTTCTTCCTACTCCTGTGTTGGGAACACGTTTTATTGAAACTTCTTGTTCTTCCCCATTCTCCTTCACACTGTGGTCCAGGCCTGCACTCTTCCACATTTATGTGCTCATCCACCTGCCATGGAGACATTGTGAAGCCAGCTCCAAGTATGTACTCGGTGTATCAAATGCTGGCATTACAAATATGGAAAGGAAAAGGCCCTTAAAGGAACTAACAGTCTGGTGATAGACTTGGCCTCTAACCTGTTCATTTAAAAGCTCATGTGTTGAAGTGCAGTGACAGAGGTGCGCATGTGCATGGGTGTTATGATTGCCCGGAAGGGCATGCAGCCAGCCTGCACCAGAGTGCTCTTGGGGGTGGCCAGAAGGCTGGGGAAAGACAGCCCCTGAGCTCAGTGATGCTGGTCCTCGACCACCCCCAGGACCCACTCCTTTCCTGACACTTTGTCACCATGCCATTACTTTGTGGAAGGTACCACACTATACTACAATGGGAAAAAATAAAGGAATTCATGTGTGTGATATATGGAAGTATGTTATTCATTGAGCTGTTCTGTCACAAAAAAAGCAAAAACGTAAAGATAGTAAGACTTGAGCTGAAGCAAACTGACCATATCTACAGAATTGAGCAAGAGCCAGTCAATCAGGAGGCTGCCACTTCCTCCCTGTGTCTCCCACCCCACCCCCATTCCCAAAACAGGAGAGGAAATTGCTTTGGCAAAGGATGTGAGCTGATTGTCTAGTGCAGTTATGTCTGAACTCATCTGTCTTAGGATATGCTGTCCTAATATTCTACTTTATTCATATACATGTTTTGCCTTCCTACACTAGTGTGTGACCTCCTTGTGGGCAGGGATTGTGCCTCAGTCACCTCATTTCTCTAGAGCCTCATGCAGTGCCTGGTGCATAGTCCCAGGTCATCAAATAGTAATTCTCTTTTCTCAGTTCCTCAAAGAGAAAATGTACTTGATGCCAAAGATGAATTTCACGAATTCACATTTTAATCTAGGGCCTGCAACTCAAAATGCTCCTTTCTGTTTCCTTCCAACAAAAGATGGAAGGGGTGCCCAAGTAATAGCTTGCTGGAGGTCACATTTTTAAACTAAAATGTTAAGTTTAAAGTGATATCCCAGGTTCCGGGTGCACTGGCTTTGAGGCCCTTACCCAGCACAGTCACTTTCACTTCCTTTGTTCTCACGGAGTCGCTGTACTGTAAACACTTGTACACGCCTTCGTCTTGTGGGGTTGCATTCTGCACACTGATGGAGAGCTGGTTGGGGGAGTGATGAAGAAGCTGGTATTTGGTGTTTTTTAAAGCTGTACAGGGTGGAGGGAAGAATTGTTATGAAAAAAGGTATCAGATGTATGCAGACTCTCAGTGGATTGACTACTTTCAGGAACAGCTCTTGAATTTCATATGTTTAAGGAACTCATGCAGGCCTTTGACTGAGTTCACTTACTAATCCTACTTCCTGAGCAAGCCAGAAGCTCATTTAGGAAATGCGTTATTTTGATACTGGCATCTGTGAAATAAACAATTTGCTTCATTTGTGTTGGTAGGAAATTAAGGACACTATGCTGGTGGAGGGTTCAGTTGCAGAAGGATTTTAAAGAATTTATTTTTACATTATGAAAAGTGCCCCTATGTGATTTACTTTTTTGAAATCTGATTCATTTGATTTTGTCATATCAGAATGAATGTAAAGAATGGGTATAAATGCATTGATATTCATTGCTCCAGCTGGGTGCCTTTCATTTCTAATTTTTAAAAGTTCATTGATATTTGAAGTTCTCCAAAGATGATGATTTAGTCCTCCCAGTTGTTAGCTAATGGGGGATAAAAAAGGCAAGCTGAGAGTTCCCACCAACAGCAAGTATACCTCTTGATTCTCTGTTGACCTGGGAAGTTCATTTCAAGTCAAAGGTCCCTTAGCCAATAGAGGCTCCTGAAACGAGCAGATCTGTCTCCCTCTCCCAACCCCCCACTCTCTCCTGCCTCCCTTCCTTCCTGCCTTCCTACCTTCCTTCCTCCTTCCCTCCTTCTATTCCTTCCTTTTTTTTCTTTTCTGTTAAGGTTGATAATATAAACAAACCTAAAATAGTTAAACCTCGAATGGCTGATCAAGAAAGGCCGTTCCTCATCTGGAACCATGGTTGTGTGTCCTGATGTACATGAACTGGAATTCCCGAATTCTCATCCTCAGTACCACTGACACCTGACTCCATGCCTCCTTGTTGTGGACACTATTCTGTGCGTGGTAAGACATTTAACAGGGTTCCCAGCCTCTCTGTTGGCTAGGTGCGCAACCCTCCTCTCCCTGCGCCTCTCCCCAGTGACTGCAACAGAACTACCTCCAGGCATTGCCAGATGCTCACAGGCTGGCAGAAATTACCCTTGCCTGGAGCGACTGAGCTAGGTCAAGGCCTTCAGCTGTGGACATTTGTCAATGTCCATCTCCTTCAAGCTTTAAAACCCCCAAAACAAAACAACAAAAAGCATTATATAACACAAGTATCTCTCCTTAAAGTTTTCCTGTCAGAACTTTTTACAATCAGTATTGATTGTACTTTATTGGAATCCAGTATTAATAGTTAATTTAGCTTGAGATCATTAATTTAGTCATTTTACATCTAACATATCAATACTTAATAACGCTTTCAAAGCATATTACATTTTTTAGAAGCTCTGCTTTTCAAAAGCAGAATGAAATTTGCTGTTTTGAAGACTTTCCAAGTATGTGGCATTAGACATAGTAAATCAAGATATAAAGTAATATGTACTTGAACAATAAAATAATTTTTACAAAGATATAAAATGATCTCATTATGAAGGGGGAGGGTATAATAAAGTCCTGTTCAAAGAGATGAATTAAATAAACTTTTAAGAACCCTGCAAGAAAAAAAATGTAGCTATGCGAGGTAATGGGTGTTAACTAAAGTCATATTGAATATATACATATACCAATTCATTATGTTGTACATCTTACACTAATGTTATATGTCAATAAGATCTCAATAAAGCCGAGAAAAGGGCTCCCGTCCCATCGCAGGCGTCTAGGACCCACTTAAGGTGCCTTTGTGAAGAGAGGAGCCCCTGCCTCCCCCCCCCCCCCCCCCCCCCCCCCCCCCGCCCCCAGCAGCGAGCGCAGAGGTGTGGGCTTGGCTGAGGCCTACAGGGGCTTCGCAGCGCGGCTGTGAACAGCGCAGACTGCGCAGGTGGAAACGGACCAGCGGGTGTGGGGAGGGGGTGGCTCCGCGCGGTCATGCCTGCGCACAGGCACAGGGCCGTCCGGCGGCCACCTGCCACCACTGGCCGCTTCATGGTCACCGAGACTCAGAATGTGACCTGACCTGTGGGGGCGAGACAGGGGCATGACCGTTTCAGATCTGATGTGGCCAGAGACAAAGTAACGGGTGGGAGTCACGTGCGTCAGTCAGTGGGGTTGAGCACCGTCCCCCAGCCCAGCTTGGGTGACTCGCGCTGGCTTTGGGTCTTCCCACTGCGTCTGTCTGGAAACCCCCCAGACTGACCTCTGGCGGCAGCGTGTGTCTCTCACTTACCAGGAAGCTCATTCAGAAAGATGGTGAACCCCGACGGGGCTAGCCATTGCAGCGCTGCGGTGCCGGCGCGCGCGCCCTCGCAGTGCAGCGGCACCGGCTGCCCTTCCTCCACCGTCACCGTCTCCGCGGTCCCCGTCTCCGTCTGCTCCGGGATGAGGGCCTCTGCGGGGAGAGCGGGACAGTCAGCGAGCTCCAGCACACCGCCCCCGAGCGCAGGCAGGAACTTGACTGCACCTGGCCACGGTCACTGATTCCACCATTTACTGCGCATTTCTTACGGAAACAAGACAGGGATCGACGCCAAGCCGCAAGAAGGAAGCAGCGGCAGGGAGCGTGGCAGCCGCGAGGGCGACGTGGAGGGGCCTCCGCACGAGGCGTGGGGTCTTGGTGGGAAAGAAGGGGGAAGTGGAACAACATCTCTGGGGCACTTGCTCTGTCATATGCCAGGAACCATGTCAGGTCCTGTTACCTCCATTTAATTTAACTCTCAAACTGACCCTATAAAGGAAGAATTATTTCGCGCAGTCTCCAGATGAGGGATGAGAAGCTCAAGGTTACATGGGTCTTGGAGCTGGGATCCATACACAGGTCTGTGGGCTACAAAGTCCACGCCCTTGTAACTTGATTGCACTGTCTAAGTGATGAGCCCCTCAGGTGCCTCGGTTTATAAAATTAGCAACTCGTGCCTTCAAGTGCAAGTCTGGGTGTCTGGGAAGACAGAGGGTTACAACTAGTGGGCTCTTGTGAATCAGGTGCTGCCCTTCGGGGATAGTTAAGCTTCAGGTGCAGAAGAGCTTCCACACCCACACCGAAGGGAGAGCTTCTCAGACCTCTTCCAGTGTGAAGTCCACAGCAGCACTCTATCCGGGCAAGCGACAGTCTAGTCTCCCCATGTCACAACCCGGAGAGAGTAGTAAGCAATTGATTTTAAGCATCTGTAAGTTCATTTTCCCTAAAAGGATAGTGATAGAAAAGTAAATTGACCCATTTATTGCTGTTTGTTATTTCTTCAAGTTTTAAATTTAAAAAAATAATTTTCTGAGGATGACAATTTTTGTTAATAAAAGTACAGAACCTTCCTCAATCATAAGACTACTGTGGGATTACAAATTAAAACCACAATGAGATACCACCTCACACCAGTCAGAATGGCCATCATATACAGATCAACAAATGAGTGTTGGAGAGGATGTGGAGAAAAGGGAACCCTAGTGCACTGTTGGTGGGATTGCAGACTGGTGCAGCCACTGTGGAAAACAGTATGGACTTTCCTCAGAAAACTAAAATTGGAACTGCCTTTTGACCTGGCAATTCCACTGCTGGGATTATACCCTAAGAGCCCTGAAACACCAATCCAAAAGAATCTATGTACCCCAATGTTCATAGCAGCACAATTTACAATAGCCAAGTGCTGGAAGCAACCTAGGTGCCCATTGGTGAATGAATGGATCAAAAAACTATAGTACATTTACACAATGGAATTCCACGCAGCAGAGAGAAAGAAGGAGCTCCTACCCTTTGCAACAGCAATGATGGAACTGGAGAGCATTATGTAAGTGAAATAAGCCATGTGGTGAGGGACAAATACCATATGATCTCACCTTTAACTGGAACATAATCAACAAAAGAAAAATGCAAACAAAATATAACCAAAGACATTGAAATTAAGAACAATCTAACAATAGCCAGAGGGGAGGGGGAGGGGACAGAGGGGAGAAGGGTTTTTGGGAACTACTGTAAAGGACACATGGACAAAACCAAGGGGGAGGGTGGAAGCAAGGGAGGGAGGTGGGTTTGGCAGGGGTAGAGGGGAGTTGTGGGGAGAAAATGCAGACAGCTCTAATTGAACAACAATAAAGTAATTTAAAAAAAGAATCCTGTGGGGTTAGAAATTGTGAACAACAAATACCAGTTTTACTGCATTATTTTACATCTTGAAAAAAGAAAGAAATGAGAAGGGAGTTATTTATTTGTGATGAATTTCAAGTATTAGGAAAAGTACTTTGGAAAGCTCTGGAAACTAATTGGTACAGACTTTTTAGTTTGTTCCACTCCTAGGTCATTAATTTCAGTCTATCCTCTGGCAATAATAACCCAGAATTATTGTATTGTATTCATTCTGACTTTCCTAGAAAAACAGTTTGCATAAGTCCTAATGAAAAAAAACTCATATCATCAACCAATACTATAATGAACAAAGGGTTAATAAAAGAATTTGTTTTTTTTTTTTTTTTCAAAAAAGCACTGAGGCATAAGGCCAGAATTCTGCTTAGGCTGGGTCATTTAGAAATATTCTAATCTATCGAGGGTGGGAGGTGGGGATGGCTGGGGTGGGGAAGAGTGGTGAGGGGAAAATGGAGACAACTGTACTTGAACAACAATAAAAAATTTAATAAAAAAAAGAAATATTCTAATCTATAAAATCAATCCATAATGGAGTAATAAGGATAGTAGTAGAGAGGCTTTGAAATGAGAACAGAATTAAGTTCAAAGTTAAACAGCTTCTGAGCCCAGAATTTGAGTCTAGAACTAACTTCCATCATTTCCACAACCATTCTTGCTTTGCATCAGCTTGCTTCCCACAACAGACTGGAGTTTCTAGAGGGCACTGAGTATGTTTTATATTTCCCTAAAATTCATTCCTCACAGAAACTACCACAGTGTGAGCTTGAAAGGCAGTGGTTTGGTGCCGGCTTTCATGATGGCACTATAAACCTTTGCCCTCCTGCTGTGAATAAGAACACTGAGAGTCAGGAGGGAAGTTACTACATTGAATCAATGATTGAATAAAAAACTAGAATTAATCAACATGTCCTGATTTCATCCTTTGGGTCAGAAGTTGATATTTAGAAGTTTTGCCAATGTTCTTCTGTTTAGTAAAATGCTTGTCTAGACAGGAAGTCTGCATTTGAGGAGATGGGAGTGACAGTGTTTCTATGCAGCCTGTTTATGAATAAATGCCTTTCATTTTAAAGATGTATATATCATTGTCTCTTTCTTGGGGTGCATGCTTATGAATTACATTGTGTCATCTAATTCTTCAAATGTCTTAAAAATTGTGATGAAATGTGGTATGGCTTTTTAGCATGTGCTAAGTAATCGTATCTCCTAAGGTTAGTGTTTGCTCATGATGTTGATATTTCAGTATCTGGCTCTGGCCAGACTGACCACACTGATGATGCCTGAGGTTAGAGGGAAAGGGCTGTGCTTGAGGCATAGAAAATCCATTGTTTTCTTTCCGCTTTGCTCCAAGCCTTGCTTTTGGCTGTACAGGCCTATTTATCATTCAGAGTTACCATGCAGACCCTATATTTGATTGAGACATGGTTAATCATTGTAGAAAGAAAGACTAGCCTGAGTGAGAAGGCACCGGCCCACGTGGCTCCAGCTGAAGTGCTTGAAAATATTGTTCAGTGTGTCTAGGGCATGTTAAAGGGTGGGAGACAATAGCTGCACCTAAGTTTTGATGGCACATCTTCTAAGTAAAAGTTCCTCCTCATGGTCCTCTCACTGACACTGATAACTAAACTGGCACTCATCTTTTAAATTGTTTTTCACCTAAGTCTGGAGTCAAATTTTCACCTTATTCTTCAAAGGGATGGGGTGCAGGGCATCCTCTCTGCCCACCACTTCCTCCTGCAGACTGTAAAAACACGTATGCCTTTATTCACCCTTTCTTTTGTAGACCTGAGTGCCATGCCTACCTCTTCATTTTCCCTAGCTGGGCTTCAGTGTTCCCACCTTCAGAGTAGCTCTGTGTGGCTTTGCAGTGCTGAGCATTCAGAGCTCAGCAGTGAGTGATTCTGTAGCCTCTCTTGGAGTCACCACATAAGCATTGCTAGGTCAGTTCGCTGAGTGGACTATTGACTTCTGGGCTTGGTTGCTAGTCCATGACTGGATTCATCCATCCGTGCATGGCATGTGTGATGAGGTACTGAAGTAATGAGTTCATGAAGGCCATTGCTTGTGACTGGTTTGTGTATATGGTACCTGTGATCATCACCACTCCACCCCTGACCCCATTAACTAATTGTCCTAATAGTGGAGTGGCTTCACATCAAAGTACATGCAACCAAGCCTCAGGCCAAAGGGCAAGCAGCCGTCACAGCCACCTACACAGAAATAAAACCTAGCTAGTTTTAAAGATTCCTTGGTTTTTCCCAAGGTTTGGGGAGTTGTAGTGTGTGATCTCCACGTCTACTGTAGGTCTTCACAGGAGACTGAAAAAAGTATTCCTTCTTTTTTTTTACCTTAGTAGCTTAAATTTGCATATGATAAATTTAAAAGCTCCAGAACAGAGTCTGTCCTGCACTAAACTGGCCATGTCCAGTTGGAACTCATTTTTTTCTACTGCTCCCTGCATTATACACACACCTGACACAGATACATCACCTGCCTCATTCCAGCATCTCCTTGTATTCATGAATGTCATCACCAGCTACTGTACACCAAGTATCTGAGAGTCACCCTCTCTCTCCAAGACATCTCTTTAATCAATATATTCCTTTTTTTTTTAACTATTGCTGCCTTAGTTGAGACCGCCATTGTTTCTTTCCTGGATCATGGCAATTACTTCCTTCTGGTCTCCACTCGCTCTAATTTATCATCCTCATCTGCTTCCAGAATTAGATTTTCAAAACACAAATTTCATCATGTGTGTTCCTTTATTAGACTATTTTTTAAGGCTCCCATTGATAGTAAGAATCAGACCAAAATTTCAGGCTATCTTCTCCTCCAATATAATTTTCTGATTCTACTACTTAGTCATTCCATGCAAATGGCCATTTGCTGTTTCCAGAAAGTTCCAGGCTAATGAAGATATTTAGCTTTGGTCCATGCTGTTCTCTTGGCTCAGAATTCCTTGCTTATATCCTTCAAGATTCAACTCACATTACCCAACTTTTGTCAAACCTGCCCAAATGAGTCTTTGGGCTTCATCCTCCACACAATGACTTACCCACTCTCTCCTCCAGATCCCCAAAGGCTTCGAGTAGATTTCTATTATAGTACTTAGTACAGTACTTTATAATATTTGGTTACAAAGTAAGATTTTAAGCATTAGTTAATTTAATAGTTAAAAATGAGTAACTGCATAATGTATATATTCAGTAATAAGATGTTAACCTTGTAATTATTATATTAAATAATGAAGATTAGAGCTAAGTTAATTTTGTAAGTTAAGAATTAGTTAATTCTCAAATCAGGCCTTATTTACATGACTATTATGAGGTAGCAGGCAAAATGTGCTTCCATTAGAACATTACAAAAAGGAATAATTAGTGTTTCTAGATAGAATCGATACAGAAAATTACAAATATGAAAATGAATCAGCCCTGGCTGGTGTGGCTCAGTGGATTGCATGCTGGCCTACAAACCAAATGCTTCCCATTTCAATTCCCAGTTAGGGCACATGCCTAGGTTGTGGACTAGGTCCCCAGTAGGGGCCATGTGAGAGGCAATCACACATTGATGTTTCTTTCCTTCTCTTTCTCCCTCCCTTTCCCCTGTCTAAAAATAAATAAATAAAATCTTAAAAAAAGAAGATGACTCTAACTTTGTCAAAATCAAATTATTTCCAGTATAATTTGAAAGAAATTGTCTCAAATATGTGTCAACAAACATGTGACTTCTTCCTTGTCAAATGAAGAATCAACAAGACCCTACTCAACTTACAACTGTTCTTTCTGTTTCCTGTATCCTACCCTCCACTAAAAAAAAACAGAATAGAGGGTGCAAATTAGTGAATTTTCATCATCCACAATGTAGACCAATAGGATTAACTTTGAAAAAGCTTTTCATTCTTCCTATGTTTTAGCTAGCCATCATAGAGCTATTTATGCCAATGGTAGCCTTGAAAAGAGTGTAGGCTGCAACATTATGGGACTTTTCTGGTTTATAAATTTTTAGCAGCCTTAGAAGTTGCACCATAGAAGAAGGTAGAATGATCTTTCCATGATCCAATTAGCTAAAAGCAGCTGATGATTTATAGCGGTGCCAGAATTGATGATTTGCTGGCTTTTAACCAATAAGACAGCAACATGGTCAGCTCCTTTCTTATTGGGACTCTGATGGGCCTAGGCAAGATCTGGTCAGAGTGGGCAGCCCGTGCTCGGGCGTCAGTGAGACCGGGTGCCCGCTGGGCAGCCCTTAGAGTGACTTTTCACACTGGGACTTGTCAATAATGACTCTTCCAAGTCCTGCAAATCAGTGCCTTTCAAACTTGTGATCCACACTAAGAAACATGTTTTCTGTCACAACCCAGCACACACACACAAATTCATGAGAAAACACTTTTACTATGTGCTTTGTAGGATGATATTCACATTGTTATTTACTATTTGTGGAGACATGGGCAGGTTACCTAACTACTTAAGCTTCAAATTTTCTCATATGTAAGTTAGAGATATTAATACCTACCTCAGTATCATTGCTAGCATTAAATGTAATGAACAAAGAGTACCCAGTGCTGTACATTACACAATAAATATATTTCTGTTTTATTTATAAATAATATTTGATTACATTTCTAAAACTCCTGCCTTAGGTTTACCATAAAACATGGTTATTGCTATTTTTATTTAAAAACTTGTTTTTGTGAGGTATTTTGTTGAGACAATAACTTGAATCCTGAAAAAGTTAAGGTCATTTGAAGGCTCTAAGCTTTAGAATAATTGAAAGCATTCTAAAGCTGTCAAAATGTATTTTTTCCTGAATATAGTAGCTATTCTTTAAGCTAGTTATTAAAGAAACTAATATTATTTATACCAAAATTGAATACTTATCACATGCTTTAGGGTACAGGGATGAAACCCCAAGGCACATATTGAAGTGTATAAAATAAAAAGATTAAGAAATTGGTGTAAAATAAGAAATCTAGCCTTTAAACAACGTCTTTCTGATGCTATTCCATGGTGATGCAGATTTAGAAGGTCAAGTGCATTACCTGAAACAACTCCAGGCTCAGTATTTGGAAACACACACACAACAAGCAAGCAGTCCATTGTGTGGTTTCCTCTGCAAGAGTCGGAGGTGAGCTGCAATCACATGTCCAGGGACACCTGTGCCTCTGCCCTCGCTTTTGGGTAGGAACGCTTTTACCTGCACTCTAAGGGTAACTGAGCCTTTCTTTAACTTCCATAATGCTACATTAGAATTAAAGAACCAAAAATAAAATTTGAAAATTATAATAAACATAAGGTAAAACTGACTCTTAAGAAACAAGCACAAAGTTTTATTTGGCTCATTATTACCTCTGAACTAATTAAGAGTAGTTTGTCATTTTGTCATTTTCAAAGTGCCTTCACACTTGAAATTTGACTCTTGCAACAATCCTGGGAGTTTAGTGGATCAAACATGGTTATCATCTTCATTTCAAGATGGAGAGACTGAGTTTCAGAGAAATTACATCATTTGGCTAAGATTTATGCAGAGCAAGGAAATTTTTAAAATTCCAAACTAATGCTTGTTCAACTGGTACACTCTTAAAAGATCCAGAAGGCTTATCACGTTTTGCCATAACACAGACCCAAGACACACCCTTCAATGCTCCCCTCTGTGCCCTCTGTTAACTGAACAAGAGATCGAACAAATGCAGTAACATCCCTCACATGGAGTTCTGGTGTGATTTGGAACATATTAGCAAATTTACCTGGTAGTCTTCTGTAGTAGGTCCTCGGAGAATGCAGTTGATTAACCAACTGGTAGATCTGACAAAACACTGGGTGAACTGAGCAGCAAATAACATTAGCTCTAAGTGCTTACCTACCTTGTAAGGGGAACCAAACCAGCAAGCTGCAGACTCTCCACCACATACTGTGCTGTGCCGCTGACACCCTGTGTCAACTTCCTCTAGACTCTGCAATAAATGGGGCAAAGTGGTCTTTTTTGAAGGGGGAGAGACAGTAGCTCTGTGACCTCATGTGTCTCAATTCCTCCGCCTACTCTGGAAGCCCCCTCCGTACTAAGCTGCCCCCAAAACGCCTCCCGGTGGAACATTTAGTGGACCACATGTGTCATCTGGGTTGTGGAGAGGTGTGAGTGATGTGTTGGTGGCACAAATCATTTTCTATTACCCGTGGGTAGTACTGGTAAGTCATCTAGTTGCAAGACTTTGGGTGAGAGAAGGTGTGAGCAACAGATTAAAATGTCTCTGTGAAGTAATGCCACCTTATTTTTACTTTTTTAGTTTATTAAATAATTATGATTAGGCAAGTATTGCTGAAACCTTGGGAATATTTTATATTTCTAATTCTTACAACAATTTATAATGATTATCACGATCAGAATTCATTCTCTCACATATTTGCTCATTAAAAAATCTGTATATCTTCCCATCCATCATCCATCCATCCATCACCCATCCATCCATCACCCATCCATCCTTCCTTCCATCCTCTATCCATTCATCTATTCAGCCATCTAGTACACATCGTTATTTATTTATTTATTTATTTATTTTAATATATTTTCTTGATTATGCTATTACAGTTGTCCATATTTCCCCTCTTTGTTCCCCTCCACCCTGCACCACCCATCCCACCAGCATTCCCTTCCTTAGTTCATGTCCATGGGTCATACATATAAGTTCTTTGACTTTTACATTTCCTATACTATTCTTAACCTCCCCCTATTTTGTACCTACCATTTATGCTTCTTATTCTCTGTACCTTTTCCCTCATTCTGCCCCCTCTACCTCTTCACCGATATCCCTCCCATGTGATCTCCATTCTGTGATTCTGTTCCTCTTGTAGTTGTTTGCTCAGTTTGTTTTCATTTTTGTTTGATCACATGTTTCTTTCACCTTAGTCGCAGTGATGGAAGATTTTAGAACATTGGAGACTGACAAGGAAGAGGAAGAACAAACCACTCAAGACCCTGACTCGACTACTTTTGAGTGTTCCCCCACCGCATTTTAGAGTAAATACTTGACATTTTCACCTCTTATGAGTCCAATAGTGTTTTTCAATCCTCATTTTTCTTGACCTGCTGCTGGTTAATCACTCCCTTGTGCTGTGACTTAGCCCCCTGGCTTCCATGACACACTCTGCCGGTCCTGTGACTTTTGCTGACCCTTCTTTCTCTGTGTCCATGAGCGAACTTCCCTCTCTCCTCTCACTGCTAATATACACATACATGTGCTACTAACTGGGCTTTCCTGTCATTGGTTCTTTCCTGAATTCTTTTTTAAAAATATATTTTCTTAATTATGCTATTACAGTTGTCCCATTTTTTCCCCTTTATTCCCCCTCCACCCTGCAACACCTCCCACCAGCTCCCTTCCTTAGTTCATGTCCATGGGTCATATATATAAGTTCTTTGGCTCCTCCATTTCCTATTCTATTCTTAACCTCCCCCTGTCTATTTTGTACCTACCATCTATGTTTCTTATTCCCTGTACCTTTTCCCACATTCTCACCCCTCCCCATCCCCGCTGATATCCCTCCATGTGACCTCCATTTCTGTGATTCTAGTCCTATTCTAGTATTTGCTTAGTTTGTTTTTGTTTTTATTTTTATTTAGGTTTGGTTGTTGATAATTGTGAGATTGTTGTCATTTTACTGTTCATATTTTTGATCATCTTCTTTTTCTCAGATAAGTCCCTCTAAACATCTCATATAATAAAGGCTTGGTGATGATGAACTCCTTTAACTTGACTTTATGTGGGATGCAATTTATCTGCCCTTCCATTCTAAATGATGGCTTTGCTGGATAGAGTCATCTTGGATGTAGGTCTTTGCTTTTCATGACTTGGAATACTTGTTTCCAGCCCTTCTTGCCTGTAAAGTTTCTTTTGAGAAATCAACTGACAGCCTAATGGGAACTCCTTTGTAGGTAACCTTCTCCTTTTTTCTTGCTGCTTTTAAGATTCTCTTCTTATCTTTCATCTTGGGTGATGTGATTATGATGTCCCTTGGTGTGAGCTTCCTTGGGTCCAACTTCTTTGGGACTCTCTGAGCTTCCTGGATTTCCTGGAAGTCTATTTCCTTTGCCAGATTAGGGAAGTTCTCCTTCACTATTTTTCAAATAAGTTTTCAATTTCTTGCTCTTCCTCTTCTCCTTCTGACACCCCTAGGATTCGGATGTTGGAACCTTTCAAGTTGTCCTGGAGGTTCCTAAGCCTCTTCTCATTTTGTTGAATTCTTGTTTCTTCATTCTGTTCTGGTTTAATGTATATTTCTTCCTCTGGTCCAAAACATTGATTTGAGTCCTGGTTTCCTTCCCTTCACTGTTGGTTCCCTGTACATTTTCCTTTATTTCACTTTACATAGTCTTCACTCTTGCCTTCATTTTGTGAGCATACTCAGCCATTTCTGTGAGCATTCTGATTAGCAGTGATCTGATAAGTTGGCTGTCTCTTCATTGCTTAGTTCTATTTTTGGAGCTTTGATCTCTTCTTTCATTTGGGCCATAGTTTTTTTGTCTCAGTGGGCTTGATATGTAGTAAGGGGCAGAGCCTTAGATATTCATCAGGGCAGGGCAAGGCAAGGCATTTTGCTGTTTGTGGTGCTGTCTGTGGAGGAGGGGCTGAGAGGGAACAATGCTGCTTGCTTAGCTCTCTGCCAGCTTTCAATCACTTCCCTGGCTACCCACAAGCAAATTGGGCCCTTGAGTGCTGATTCCCAGGTGGGTGGGTTTCTGTACATTCTAGGGCCCTGTGAGTCCCTCTAGTAAACTCTCCTGTGAGGCTGGGAGTTTCTCACACTGTTGAAACACCCGAAGATTTTTTCAGTCAGAGGTTTTGAGGCTTTATATTCCATGCACTGGAACCCTGAGTTGTGCAGTCTGTCTTACTCCCCAGTTGTTCCTCCTGGTTTATGCAGATGGAAATGTGGGATTTCCTGCTCTACCATCTACTACCTTGTCCGGTCCTCTAGCCACTGCCTTGCTGCATATCCTCTCTGCTTCTGCTTCCCATCTTCACCCCTTCTACCAGTCTGGATGAAGGTTTCTTTATCTCCTTGGTTGTCAGACTTCCATACAGTTCAATTTTCTGGCAGTTCTGGCTGTTTTTGTTTTTAAATTTTTTGTTGTCCTTCTTTTGGTTGTGAGGAGGCACAGTGTATCTACCTATGCCTCCATATTGGCCAGAATTGCCCTAGCACACATTATTTTAAGATGGAATCTGATATGATGGATAAATCCTTGTTTTTAAGACAATGTGATGTAGTGGGGGTGACAATATACAGATGAACAATATTGGTATTTAATCCTCAATAATTGAATAAATTGAGATAGATAGACTTGATTTCACTTTTCCAGGGGCACATAGCAACATACTAATAAACTTATGTTTAGAAAATAGAGGCTAGTCTGTAATGTTTGGAAAATTGTAAAGGAAATGATATTTACTAGTTCTAATTGACATGAATGTTAATATTCTGTAAATGTGTCAGTCATTTGGATAGGAAAAATTCTATCCATCAAAAATGTCTTTAAAATATTTTACCTATTTCAACAGGTAGAAAGAGAATAAAAAGAGAGAAAAGAGAGCTTTCTTAAGAAGTTTAGCACAATCTAATATGTCTTAAATTATATGGTGATATGAATACCTTGAAATATCAGCTAAAAAATGCAGATTGCCAGAGTCAGCCTGGATTGATTAAATCAGAATTTCACTTGAATGAAGAGCTACCTGTCCATTTAATAAGCTCTCTAGGTATCTGTAGGGTAACTAGAGGCAGTCTGGCTTCCTCACCCAGGCGTCTGGGTAGCTAAGGGAAGCAGTGCTCCCATAGCCTTGGAGGGGCCTCAAAACCAATTTTCTCACAGCCTTGAGACTGGGTCTGATAAACTGTTCCCATAACATGAGATGGGCTCGCATGTGCAGAATTATGTTAGGTTATGTAATATTCTGGCAGTTTTCTGGCTTTGTTCCCCTCTAGTACTTAAACAGGTAGGGACTCCCTGCTGGGGGCGATGATGATAAGAGACACCCAAGGAGACAGGTGCCATGATGGGTGCCATGCTGGGGAGCAAGGGCCATGACATATGCTTCACAGAGACAGGCAGACAAACACTCAGCTTGCAGTGTGCGTGGCTTGCCCACCCATGAATAAAGGCATGCCAGACATCCCAACTGCCCCATGAATATTATTCCATCTGTGCAAATACCACGGACCTGCCTGGCCTTGAAGTGCGGCAACACAGTATCACAAGGGAAGTTTGAGCAGTACTGGCTGTGAGAGTGTTCTGGAATAGAAACCAAGGTCTGTGGGAGCTAGCCCTGACTCTGCTATTTGCTCGTGTGGCTAGGGTCACAGAAGTTTCTCCTAGCTGTTTGTTGACTATATCGAGATATATTGACTTACTTATGGAAGCAGAGAGTGACTGCGGCATTGAACCATTTTTAAAATAAAGAATTGAAGAGTTCACCTGAGGTAGAATGATGGGTCTGTGGCAGAACTGAGAGTAGAAACAAACACTTTTGAGTCTTTGGTCTGTTTATTATTTTTTCCTCATAAGATTCCACTCCATGGACTCTAGTTTCTATAGTTAAGGTTCCATGGGTGTCTGAGCATTTGATTTTCCTGCTAATGCCATGTCCCTGCTTTGGGGTGAGGCTTCATTATTGTGATCTGTCTCATACCACCTTAAGAAAGCCCAAGGATGGTGCACATGAGGTATCTCTCTGGGCCCCCCATGGGAAGGCAATCTCTCATATTCACACCTAGCAGAGTGCTGTGTTCTTTACAGTGTTTTCTAATACTTCCAGCCAGAGCACAGGAGGAGGGGGTTTTCCCTCCAGTTCTGCCAGGTGTGGCATCCTGGTGTCAACAACACGTCTGGACAGAGATGTTGACTGGTGTTTCAGATCTTGAGCTGATACAACTTGAATCTTGAAGGAGGTAAAAAACCCACTTTTACAAGAAAAAAAAAGTTAAAATGCCATCATGAGACTCTTTATTTTAAGCCAGTGAGGGGAAAAAGTTGAACCAATTTTGAACTAAATCCAGGTACGGGGACTGCAAAAGGGTCATGTTGCTTCTAATTGTGGTTTTCTGTAATTTTCTGTTGGGTAAAAAATACACAGAAACATAATGAGTACAGGACTTAGATGACCAGAGAATGAATGAAATATTCTGAGACTGAAACTTAAATTGGCAGTGCAATCTATCAAATCTATTGATTTGATGGGTTTTAATGCAATACCTATGAAGGATTCACATAAAATTTGCCAGGTGTTCATTTAACTGCAGACAGGTAGACTTTCTCTTTACTTTCCATTCTCTTTCTAAAACTCAAATTTGATGTTATTCTTCTACTCACAACTCTCAGTGGTTTCCTTTTACCTGAAGGCTATAGTCCAAACTATTGAGCAAGTCACTCAAGGCCACTCATACCCCCGGACCCCATCCACCTTTCCAGCTCCTCTGTCACCACTCCCCAGCGTGGACCCATAGACAACTCTGGCTGTATTTCAAGCACAGGTGTGGGCATACTGTGTTATAACTCACAGGTCCTCTCTGCCAGAAATGGCCTTCTCTTTCTGGGGAGACTTGATTCATCCTGCGAAGCCCAGATCAAATGTGGCATTTCTCAGAGTGTGGTAGTAACTAGTGATTGAGAACATGGATTCTGGAACCACAGCCTCAGTTTCCTCAACTGTGAAATAGGTGCAATGACAGCTCTCACGCACCAGGTGGTTGTGAGAATTAAAGACATTAAATGTGCTTAAGTGACTGGCACATAGTAAATACTGTGTGAGTTAGCTGTTTCTATCCTACATATTCCCAGAAAAAATAAATTTTCTACTTTTTCCCCCCACAATAGTTTTGCATTCAAATCATACTAGTTTTTATTTTGATTTGCATTATATTTAGTTGAATATACATCTGTCCCCTTTGCTAGACTCTGAGCTCCCTGAGGCCAATTCATTCCTTATTTACTGCAGTGCTCACAAGGCCTGGCACAGACACTTTCACAGTACAGTTGTCTTAAAAACAGCTCTATGAGCATCTATCTGACAGTGAGCTGCACATATTTGAAGTGAACAATTTGATAAGTTTTGACCTACGCTTACACCTATCAATTCATCATCACAATCAAATATCCATCACCCTCAAAAGTTCTCCCTTGCTTTTTAATTTTTATTATTTTTTAAAAGTTTAATGGGGGTAACATTGGTTAATGTAATTATACAGGTTTCAGGGGTACAATTCTAAAATGCTTCATCTACATATTTGTACTGTGTGTTCATTACCCCAACTGAAGTCTCCTTCCATCACTGTTTATCCCCTCTTCATGTTCTTCTACCTCTGCTACCCCCTTTCCCTTTGGTAATCACTGCGCTGTTGTCTATGAGGGTTTTTTGTTTGTTTGTTTTGTTTTTGTTTGTTTTTTGCTTAATCCTTTCACTTTTCATGCAGCCCCACAACCCCTTTCCATCTGACAGCTATTAGTCTGTTCTCTATCTAAGACCCCTTCTTTTAAACAAACAAACAAACAAAAAATCCTCACCCAAGGATATATCCATTGATTCGAGAGAGAGAGGAAGGAAGTGGGGGTGGGGTGGGGAGAGAGAGGAATGGAACCCGTGACTTTCAGTTTACAGGATGATGTCCAACCAACAGCCATGCCGGCCAGGGCCTCACATCCCTTCTTAAAACAATCACTGATTGGCTTCTGTCACTATAGATTAGTTTTAATTTTGCAGAATTTTACATGAATGGAATCGCACACTGTCTATTTTCTTTTGTCTGGCTTCTCTCACTCAGCACATGTATTTGAAGCTCCAGCTGTGATGCAGTGTATGCAGAGTTCATTCTTTTCGGTTGCTGAGGAGCAGTTCAGTAACGATTACGCCGCAGTCTGTTTACTCATTCATCTGTAGATGGACTTCTAGGTTGTTTACCATAGTATAGTTCTAATACTTGTTTATTAAATTAATTCAATTGCAGGAAAACTTTAAATAATGGGAAATGGGCATGTTCCCACACTTGCTTTTTGTGATAGTCTCCTAATTCAGTGGAAAAGGTCAAGGTTAGCAAAAGTAGTTAAATCAAATGCTGGTCTTTAGCTGGCATTTGGGGTATACACTCTGACGTACCACCCAGATTCTCTCTTGACCCCTCAGAGGCTGGAAAGATGAGACATGCCTGCTGGGCTCTGTTCTGAGAAGTCAGTGGAAGAGGACCAGCACACCCAAGGTCACGCATCCTCCATGAGGCACCCAGGGGGAACTTAAAGGTCCTGTCCCCTTGCCACAATGTGGAGCATCTCTGAAGGGAAGGTTCAAGCTCTAGAGCTCTCACGAGATCCTGATCAGTTGAGGCCTTTGTTGTGATTGCATTTCAGACCAGCTGTTCTCTCTGCCCGATCTTGCTTCCTTCACAGGTATTGTCCCTAGAGCAGTATCCGATGGGCTGGCACATGCAAAGCTGCCTCTCCACATCTGGCCCAGGGAGCCTGACCCACAGCAGCACTTGAAATATGAGTGAGTCACATGAACAAGTGAATGAAAGAATGAAGGACCTTTCCATTTGAGATATAAACACTGCTCTTTTTGCTCTGAAACCTAAAACAATGCCTGACTTTTAATTCTTCCAGAGCATTAAATAGAATCTTACTTTAAACTTCACTGGGCAATGATCAGTATATCTTTTTCATCCATGGGTGTGATATTGAACTGGTCACAAAATTTGACAAATGTCACGAGAGCTTATTGGACTCAGAGAATAAAAATGGGTTGTGGAGGAAATGCTGCAAGGCAGGCTTCTGAATGACATGCATTTGTGGTTTTTATGGTCTTTCCGACTCTTTCGTCACCCACACTTCAGCCTTTAGCCCATAGTGGGTTCCACAGGTGTAAGTAGCCAATGTGGCTGCTTAGCAGGGTGGAGGGAAAAGATGAGGTTGGAGCATAGTGGGCAAGGAGTGACCTTTTACCTATTCCTAATGGAAAAATGTCCACCGACCACCTTGTATGTTGGAGGCCTTGCAACTGACAGCCCATTTGTCATTTTGACCCCATTTCCTGAAAGCGTCATTTGAGGGGGTGGTGGCGTGGGGACAGATTTTAGAGAAATAAACAAACATACCCTTTATTCGCCATCATCACCTTGGTCAATGTAGATTGTAAGGAAGAAAAAATTGAAAAAGAAGACATTTATTAAATAGGTGAAACTGACTGCTTTAAGGGTCATGAAAGATAGGGGATTTCCCCATGTGCAGAAGCCACTGGGTTTTTGCTGCAATTATGAGAGAGATCTAAACTTTCTTTTTGCCCTTTCATGGCTGTGAAGAACCCATGGTCTTTCCCAAGGCCTGGGCAAGAAGGGGCTTCATCTGCATTTCCCAGCAGATGCTGCAAATGGCTCATTCACACCCAAGCCTGGGATTCTTGGGGCATTGCTCTAATTTCACACAAAGTGGCAGTGGAGTTTCTAAGCGAGAGCAGCAGCCTTTGTGATTAGTTAGTGATTGAGAAAAAGGCTTCCTAGGAGCAGCAGAGCCTTAGTGGGATGGGTACGGGGGTAGGAGGCAAACAGACCTAGGCTTGCCACCTGGGCCGTGTCACTAGCAGCCATGTAGCCTAGGCAAACAGCTTGTCCCTTGGTACCTGCTTCCTCTTCTGTGAAGTGGGGAGAACAAGTACTGCACAGGGTGACTGGGAGGTGTGGGTTGAACATAGCACCCAAAGTGCCTGGCACAGCGGCCCGGAGATCCCCCATTCATCAGGAGGCCTCAAATGCCTGAAGCTGTGTCGTGTCCCCACAGGGACTGGGTAGGTCAGATATGTCTGGAAAAGGACAGAAACTATACACTTTTGTCCTTACAGTTTCTGGCTAGAACTCATTCTAATTAAAACATCCCCGATCTGAGCTGATTTCAGAAGGACACTGTGGTGTATGTGGGAGATGCCCCCCAGGACAGAAAGGTCCAGTGCAGGTCTCACGCTCTCTCCCAGGACATGCCACTTCCCTCAGTGTCTCCATCGCAAACCAGAGGACAGCCTGAGAGCAGTGGTTTCCAAGCCGTGTTCTGAAGAACCCAGGTACCCCCAGTTGCCTCAGGGTTCTGCAGTTTCCTTTAAAATTTCTTTAGGAAAATACTTTAAGCTATTAATCCAGGCTCTAGAATCAGGCTGACAAGGCTCAAATCTCGGCTCTAACACTTACTAGCCATGTGACTTTGAGCAAATTGTTGAATCCTTCTAAGACTCAGCTTCTACTTTGTTTTAAAGATTTTTATTTACTTATTCTTAGAGAGAGGGGAAGGGAGGAAGAAACAGGGAGAGGAACATCGATGTGAGAGGAACATCAATTGGTTGCCTCTCACACACGCTTTGACCGGGGACCAAATCTACAACCCAGGCCTGTGCCCTGACTGGGAATCAAACCGGTGAGCTTTCACTTTCTGGGTTATGCCTAACCACACCACACTGGTCAGGACTTCAGCTTCCACTTTGATAAATTGGGAATAATAAGAGTATCTACTAAATAAGGTTGTTGAGGAAATTTAAAAAGTTTACACATACAAATGACTTAGAAAAGTGCTGATGTCACTTTGCCAGCCACTGGACACCACCAATCTATGAATTTGTTATACCAGGTAAACCAGCTTCTCTGCCCGACTCCTTGGACTTAGAACAAAATCTGAATTCTTCATCCTTGTCTACATTAGAGGTCAGCAAACTTTTTCTGTGAAGAGCTAGGTAGTGAATACTTCTGGCTTGCAGGCCACGTGGCTTCTACAACAGACTTCTGCCTTAGTATCTTGGAAGTAGCCACAGGCAATATGTAAATGAATGAATGTGACTGTATACTAATAAAATTTTATTTATAGACATTGGAATTTAGGTTTCATATGATTATCATGTGACATAAAACAATATTCTTTGTTTTTCAACCCTTATGATTGTGGGCCCTACAAACACGGGCTGTAAAAACATCCCTAGCTTGTGGGATGTCCAGACATGGGCTGTGGGCCACATTCTGCTTGCGGGCGACAGGCTGCCAATCCCTGCTGCGTAGGACCCCATGTCTGTGGGTCTCTCCAGCCTCTTTTCTCCCACTTCCTGCCATCCTTACCAAACTTTAGTTCCCTGAGCCCTTCTGTTCTAACCCAGCTGGCTCTTTCCACTTGGGGACTTCTGCACTCCCTTCTTCCTGGAACCTTCCTCATTTAGCTCTTCACCATGACCAACTTCTATTCAGCCTTAGCTGTCATTTAATTGCTACCTGCTCAGGACACCATACCTGCCCATCAGATCTAAAGTAGTACCCCCTGCCCCACATAGATATAGAGTAACAGGGAGTTACTCTCTATCACAAAACCCAGTTTTTTTCCCCCAGACAGCATTGATCAACAGCTGTAATTATGCATCTTGTCTACTTATGTGTTCGTTGTCTGTCTCTCTACGACGTGCGCACAGGTACGTTGCTTTCTTATTTGCTACGGTAGCTCCAGCCTGCCACCCTGCTAGAAACAGTGTTCAGTCAATACTGTAGAATGATGAGTAAGTCCACAACCCCAGTATCTTAGTTTCACATAACGAGTTAATAATAAGGGTTGACTTCCTAACCTTGTAAAATTCTGATGAGAATAAAATGAAAATGTGTTAAGACTTTATAACATTGTACAAAGGGAAGCACAGAACTCAACCAACAGAGCCACTTTCACTGCAGAAGCTAACTCATGGGGAGAATGGTAAAATGGGATTAAGTATGAGTGAGGCCATTTTCGTTCCTTGTCCTTGATATTCCCCATATCATGAAAATGGCTATATATGTAATTTTTATCTTAACCTTAGGAAAAGACCTTATTTATCAGCATGTACTACTAGGTCCATGTATTTGTTGTCCCATTGGATGGTCACAGCCATGCCGTAAACAGTCACTCTGCGCCCATTATGCAGCTGAAATGAGCCCAAGCAGTCCCCTCCGCAGCTGAGCCAGGACCCTCAGCAGCTGCGTCTGACTTCCCTGGGACTTTATCCGACTTCCCCAGCGACACACAGACCTTCTGAATTGCCCCATCGGCACATTGGCAACCAGCCAGCTGAATGAACCTTGGTGTCTTTTCATGGCCAGGAGCAAGCCCACTCTGGGGATGGGGGGAACATGTTGACTTCTGGCAAAATGAAGTGTTATCTTTCTTCAGAAGGAAGGCTTTTTTGGTCTTCAACTTAAAAAGACATTTTGTTGATTTTAGCTTAAATAAATCCAAAGCACGCTGATTTATTTTCTCTGGATGTTTGCAGGCAGCCTTTACATACATCAGGAAAGGACCAAACGACTTTGGGAACCCATCAAGCAGACAACTGAGAACCAGCCACAAGGCTAAACCTAGGTTGGCCTGTTGTCAGAAGTGAGCTTAACTGTTAGGTTTCTGCAGGAAGTTAGCCTACCAGGGCAGGAGCTGGTGGTGTCCATGAAAATCCACATTCCTTTCTGGGGCATCAGTTTTCACACGTGGTTTACTGAAAATCTATTAGCTTAACACACCCTTACTTTAAAAATGGGCTCTGCGGACGAGATGAACAACAATAACTACTGATGGAGTAGAACAGCTGTAACAATAGACTGCAATGAGTTATGTGGAAGGGAGAGCGGCAGGTCCACGGCTTTGGGGAGAGCTGGACATCCTTTCCTTCCCACCCAAATCCTCTTCTCTCCGCGGGTGGTTTCTGCAGGGCTTCGCAGGGGCAGGTTGGGTGCAAAGGCTCGCACACCCAGTGGAAGCCTCAGGAGCTTCCTTTCCACCCCGGTGCGGGGGCGGTGGGTGAAGGATGCCTGGCTGGCAGTGGCCGGGCCTCAGGGCTGTCCGAGCATCCTCCTGCTTCTGTCCGCAGCAAGGGCCCCTCAAGCCCTGGGCCAGGAGTTGTGCTCTTAGTGGACATTTGCACAACCGTAATGACCACAGTAATGTAACATGCAACCATGGTGGAAATAGAGACCACTAGGAATTTACCGTGAGATCGCTCTGGATTGACTGAGGACACAGTTTCTCTTTATTAAATCGCCCACGAGCCTCTTGGGTGGAGATGCGCCTGGGACAGGACGAACTCATCACACGCGGAAGGAGCTGAGCTGTGAGCGCCCGCAGCCAGGAAAGCACGGCGCCACAGGTGGTTTCCAGGTACCTTGGCAATACAAGTAAGCGTGGTTTCTCACCTACAGACCTCCTTCTTCAAATAAATACACCCGAATAACATAGGAAGAAAGGATACAATAGCCTTATAAAGGAGGAAGAAACCAACAGACCTCCGAGAACAGGTTTAGAACGGCCTGTGCGTTACTTGGAGGGTGTTCTCGTGTTGAGTGGCAATCAGAGAAAGGAGCAGTACGCGTTTCCCTTGCGTGTCCTGTACAGAGTCCAAGAATAGTTCAACAGCGGCAAAGTTTCAGTTTCTGTGGGAGTAATGGCAGCTACATCATGCCGTGTTAAACATTCATAAGAACTGACTGAATATTAAGTTTGACTACTAATCACTTTAGTTGTAAACCTACATGCACTGAACATATTACATGGACTTAAAAATAAAGTTATTTCTTTTGTACCATAGAGGCAATGCTTTTCCTTCCCTTGACTTTTTTCTAATGGCTAGTCACTTTACTAGGAAAATTCACTATGTTGAAGTATTAAACAGAAGCAAATCTCATTTTAATCCTTTGTTTAAAGATGAAAAGATCTGCCACCCCCCAAGGAAACATTTCCCCTTCACCTCTGCAAGTGAATATTAACCTCAATAGATGCTAAATCGCTGCTGCCGAGCAGGCGAGTTTCTTCCACTCCTCCTGGCCAGGCAGCTAGCAGCTCTAAGTCGTCACTCACTCCCGGGTGGGACCACAATTTAAATGCAAATAACCCTGTGCCCCATCAGCTGAGAAGTTCCTGCAGGGTAAGGTCCTGACGGTGCCTGTGAAAATGAAAGGAGGCTCATCTGCATTCTAACACATACTTTACTTAGAGTACATTCAAAAGAGCAGTTCGGTGCTGCTTTCAATTTCAACCCCTGGCGGCAGAGTGCCTGGATTACAAAGGAATGCCGCCTTTTTTTTAGCACACAGGGAAGCCCTTCTCAAAGGCGATGAGATAGGAACTTCTCTCACTATAGCTCTTCAATCAGTTCCCAATAACACCGGGCGAGTGAAAGAATAGGCTTTGTTTAACACGAACACAGCTAGTTGAGTAGAAAAGATATATTGTGGGGAAGCTGGACACAATTGGAGGGCCACATTCCAAACACCACTGACAGGAAAGTGACCGGGTCAGCCTAAAATGCAAGAAATTAGCAACAGTGATTTACCAAACTGACATCACTCCAGAAAATATTATCTTTTATTTTTTATTTTTGCAAAATCATCTCTCAAATATAAGGATATTTTAAAATAATTCTTTGGTTAAAGTATAATTCAAATAAAAAGTAGAAACTCCTGGAAGCCCTTCCTACAGGGTGAACAACACCTCCCTCTTCCAGCCACCAGATGGCCATTTAATCAGCCACTCGCACAGCACAGATCCGAACGTCAAGGAAAACACTGTGCTCTGAAGCCCTAGCCAGGGTGAAGCAGTGAGCTCCGAGCCACCCCTGTGGTGATGGAGATGGGGCCTGGGAACCTGAAACTCTACCTTGTACGTGAAAATGTGCGGACCGTTCTTGTCCAGTGAGGCATAGATGTGGCATTTTAAAATCACGGAAACCAAAGTCCCGGCGCTGACGAACGCCGGGGTGGGAGAGGACCGATGCGGCCCCTGGGACAAGCGGCAGAATGTTTCACTCTCAATCCCACATTAAGTCCTCTGGCTAATTCCATCTCAGTTTGTCTCAGACAATTTCCCACATTAAAAAAAAAAAATCCTCTCTACAAGAAACCATTTGGTTTTTGTATCTGGCATTTCCTTTCTCCCTTCCTTTCTTCTCACGCCCCCACCCCACCAACATTTGTCCTTAATAAGCACCAGGCTCAGATCAAAAACAACCAGTCTAAACTTCAGGTTGTAATATCAACCTAGAGCGTTTGGATGAGTATGAAATCATGTTTCTTTTATTGTTCAACATGATTTCCAAAGAATTTCTCATTTGGAGCTCAAGTTTAGTTGTTTAAATAGGCAGATGTGAAAAGAAGTTTTCTTATGAATTCAGATATTCAGGCCATTTTTTAAAAAAACAATCTGGATTATTACAGCAGAGGAATAAACTCTTGGTTTACTCAGGGTTTTCCACCCAAATTATTCAGAAAACCATTTCAGACTTCTGCCTCCTTTTGCTCATGGAGACAGCAGCCCAAGGCTCTGTTGCTTTAGACTAAGGAACATGGACATGGCCCAGCTACACTGACCTATCAGGTCACCACAGGACACAGACAACCCAGAGGGAGGGAGAGGATAGCCCGTTCTGAACTCTGTTCTGTGTAAGAACAGACACAGCCCAGAACGTACTGCTACTATTTTCGAGGAAAATGCATGAAAGGTATTCAAGCACAATTCTGAGCATTGAAAGATGATGAAAATTTGTGCAGAATCTAATAAACATTATAGATCTGATTCACTTCCTTACAGATAAAAGAATGAATGGCAGCAATGTTACATGAACTGTAATGTGATGTTTCTCTAAACCCTTTAATGAAAGTATTTCACCAATTTTAAGGTTAAAACATTTATATTAATGATATCAGCAGAGTTACTTCTATACTCAGAAGCTGGATAGTGTTTGTGCAATGTCAGAATAAATCAAGATTTGCTCCTTAAAATGTAAAATTTATGACATGTTTTTCTAAGTGACTTTTAAACCCCCCTGACTATAATCCTCCTGCTGATTAACACACACAAACAGCATCCTTTCACTCCTCTTCTTTCCAGGGAATCATCACATTCCCATTTCCAATAGGTGCATAGACCTATTATTTATTTATTTATTTTTAGAGAAGGGGGAGGGGAGGGAAAAAGAGGAGAGAAACATCAGTGTATGATTGCCTCTCTGTGCCCTGACTGGGAATTGAACTGATGACCCTTTGGTTTGCAAGCTGGCACTCAATCCACTGAGCCACACCAGCCAGGACTATTTTCTATACAACATATTTACCATATTTTATGCATTTGGGGTTTGAAGCTTATGCAATGCTACAATATATATTGATTTGTTTTGCACTAATGCTCTTTAAGTGGCTGGAATTTCATTTTGCACACATATGCTACACAGACCAGACCAGACCAGACCACTGTCTGCTGCCATCAGCACTCAGTTCACCACACAATCAAGTAGACATTGATAACTGATGTTTTGGCTTGATTGTCATTTATTTTCTTTAGCTAAACTCCCTCTCAATTCAGGAAGCAGGTGTGAAGGGAAACCACAGGATGTGCTCATCCCAACTTTCCTTAAGTTGCCCTACCTACATATTTAAAGTTATTATAGAAAAACAAACACAGAAGGACAGCCTGCGTAGCCGTGCCGTCGTGACCGTCATTTCCGTTAGCTCCCTGACTCCGTTATGCATCCCTGCTACAACTGGTGCATTTGTGGATGTCCTGTTATGATGAACATGTGCTGCATGTGAGTGGACAACGACCTGACCCTTGGTATGGTTTCTAGATGTCCATATTGCACAAGAATGAGCTTTTTGCTGACTCAAAAAATGTATGTCACACACATCCTTTCAAAACGTCAACTGCCTTAACCCAGTGACCATAGTCCAGACTCTAGGGCCAAGAACAAGCAACCACTGTAATTCGGACGTCAGTGGCTCTTCTGGTCGCAACGCGGTTAATTCAGAGTCACTTTATATTTTGCAAGTTCTGTGCTCCTACAGTTGAATACTTCACACATTCATCTTATTTTCCTCCTGAGTAGCCAAAAGTGCTTTGGAGAGCAAGTGTGCCTTGTCCCCCGTTTCACAGATACAGGCAGCTGCTCTGGACAAACCTGGCAGCGCCAGAGGAACATCTGAGTCCTCATGGCATGCGTCTGGACCCAGCGGCGCTAGGGGTCGCACTGAAAGCAGAATTTGACGCGTAACTTAGAACGATGCTCTGCAGGGCACGTTTTCTGAGAGCCTGATAAGAATCCTTCAGGGTGGTTTTGTCCGACCGGAACATGGAGTTAAAGAGAAAGTCCCATCTCTAAACTGGCAGCTCACTGTTGCTCCAGCTGGAGTCTGGACGCCCTCCTTCCTCGGGCCGAGCTGGTGCCCCCATGGGAGGGCTCAGGGACCTTGGTGGTGCACCAGCGGGAGGAAGGATACATCCTCTGCCTTAGCAGGTGCCTCAACTTAGGGCGATGATCCTCGAAAGCCTTGTTAGGTAGGTAAGAGTCCAGAGATAGAGAATGAATTTTATCCCTGAATCAAGTTTTTTCCTTATGCAGTCTCATCACAAGAATTTTAAAGCATCAAAGGAAGTATGCAAATTATTCTGAGCTGTCCGCTCATAATGGGGTGCAGACTTTTTCACTGTTCTAAACACACAAAAAGACACTTATCCAAAGGCGTTTTCAAGCCCTTTTCCTTCTTCATTGGTGTGGTTCAGTCTTGTAGCAAGGTCTCTCTCCAGTTGAAGCCCCCAGTTGGCCCATGGGTAAGAGGAAGGATGGGTGGGTCTGTCAGCTGCCATATTCCAGTTTCTCCCAATTCTTCACAGGAACAAAAGCCCAAGTATGGAATCTACAGTAAGAGTAGTAAAGAAGCGGAAAGTAGAAAACAGAGGTTTAATGCTTCCACTTTTACCTAGACACAAAGATCTTCAGGTGGCCCTCAAGATTAGGGAATATTCATAGGAATCAGTAGGGGCTTGATGGACAAGCATCCCCCCAAAATCCATAAGGAAAATGAAATGGGAGGAGCTGATAAGTTAGAGGGAAGATTATTTACATTGCAAGACGATTCACCAGAAGCATTTATTAAATGGTGAGCTCCTCTAGTGCAATTACCCAATTAGAGATGGCTTCTTAACAGTGGGAGAAAAGAGGGCAACATAGAAATCTAAGGTGCTGCGAGTTAACTCCTAATTTCCTATAAGTCAAGCTAAAAACACAGGGCAGGGGAAAGTGGTGGTGGGAAAGTGGAGACAACTGTACTTGAACAACACTATAAAAAAAAAAAAAAAGAATAGTACATGAAATGGAGAAGCCAAAGAACTTATATGCATGACCCATGGACATGAACTGGGGGGTGGGGGTTGCTGGAGGGGATGGGGATACTGGGCAAAGGAGAGCAAAGGGGGGAAAATTGAGACAACTGTAATAGTATAATCAATAAAATATACATATTTTTTTAAAAAAAACTGTAGCTTAAACACTTCTGACATGATACTTTGACAATGGGAAGGTGACTCAGTTTTTGAAGAATTGTTCATTTGTTTTACCCAGCTTTGTTTATTTACGTATTTCCATGTATGTCTGTAACACCCGAAGTGGGAGCTGTGCCCTTCTTCACCTCAGTGTTCACAGCATCTAAAAGCTTATTTTGTGTGTGTCCAGAGCTGCGTTTATAAACGAGACACAAATCTCTGCCCTCCAGCAGCTTACAGAGTAAAGGGAAAGACAGATACATAAATAAGCTTTTGAAAAATGAGAAGACTATTGCAATTGAGTTTGAGCCAGTCTCTGGGGGCATATGGAGGAATCATATTCATCAGCCTGGAGGGAGGTGTGTGGGAGGGAGGCTGACAGAGAAGGAAGAACCCAGATGTGTGGGTCAGCCTCATGGCCTCTGGCTCACTGCCCTGTTTCTGGGTTTGCCTTTCCGTCTGACATTTGAAATCACTGCTTCCTGTGGCCCACCAGCCAGGACCTCGCTTCCGGCTGGGCTTTGCCCCTACCCTCTTCATCCAATCCACAGTACTCAAGGAAATCCAGACATTTGCTTATAATCTTTAGCTACTTCTAAATTTTAACTCTAAGAAACTAGAACTAGGTCAAACGTGTCTTTTTCTCTTACATAGGCCTAATAAAGTGCCTTACACAGAGTACCACTCAGTGCTTCTTGGTTGAGTGAATCAATAAATGCACCTTCCCAGCTCAGAGCACATGCCTCAGAGAACCTAGTTATCAGCCAGGCAGTGAACTGTTCTAAAATGACTGGGCACCACAGGCCCCTGGAAAGCAAGTGTGAGTTACCTTTCGGACCATTTGTACAAAGTCCTTGGAGTTCTGAGGGGACAGACCCTGAAGTTGGCAGGTACACGCTTCGAGGGAAGATGCATGGGCCACAATCAAGATGTTATTTCCTGGGGGGGGAAAAGCAAGGACTAAGAAGACCATTTCTATACAGACATAGGTAAACTTTGTGAATGCTGGAAGCCAAGTGTTCTGGGGAGGGGCAAACAGTCTTGAGACAGAGACAATTTGGCCAAACAATATTCTGAAAATGCTTTGTATCTTTAGGGCAGCCTCATGTCATTAAAAAAACCATTAATCTTAAAATAATTATAGGTTCATAGGAGGTTACAAGTGTAGTACACTTGTATAAAGTTACTGTTAGCCCTTGGAAAACATGGGTTTGAACTGTATAGGTCCACTTACGTGCAAATATTGTTCATTAAATATTGCAAATGGATCTTCACTTTCTTAGGATTTCCTTAATAACTTTTTTTGTCTAGCTTACTTTATTGTAAGAATACAGTACAATACATAAAACACACAAAATATATGTTAATTCACTCTTCGGTAAGGCTTCCACTCAACAGTAGGCTCTTTGTAAAGTTTTTGGGGAGTCAAAGTGACATGTGGATTTCCAGCTGCATACAGGTTGTCGGCACTCGTAACCCTGGGCTAATCCAGGGTCAGCTTTATGTATTGTATGTTCACAACAGGGCTGTGTATGACATGTGCCATATGTATCATACTATGTATCCATACATAATGTGTGGGTGTGTACACAGAGTATGTACACCGCACATATACACATACTGGGAAGGTCCCATGCACCCTTTACCCAGTCTCCTCCAACGTCTCTCTGCTACTCTTAGTACAGTTCTTAGTGTTGCCATGTACACCTGTGAGCACTGGCAACGTTCTGGTTGGTAGAACATGCTGGGCGTCATTATAGGAGGGTCATGGAAGGGGAAATAGTGTGAGTGGCTTTGTGAGTGATAACTGAGAGGTGGGAATCATCCAAGTACTGTTGACCAGGGGTCTCCACTGTTAATAGTTCAGTGCATATAATTCCAGGCTTTGCACTATGAAGATGCATATTTCAACTTAAAAAAGCAATGGAAATTTTATATTCTTTTGCAACCTGCCTTTTTACAAAAAATTGTATAGTGAATAGTCAGTTTTACATATCATTAACTATTGTAGTTCAATGTTTATAAAATTCAATAGCAAATAGACTGGAGCCTTATAGAACACTTCCTGCTTAGTGGTGACAGTGGCGATTTGTGTGTTTGTGTAGGTGTGTTTGTGTGTAGATGTTCATGCTCTGATCAATTACAGGAAAAACAATGT
The DNA here is from genome assembly GCA_004027475.1 of Anoura caudifer. Classification (NCBI taxonomy): domain Eukaryota; kingdom Metazoa; phylum Chordata; class Mammalia; order Chiroptera; family Phyllostomidae; genus Anoura; species Anoura caudifer. Next base: position 261,701 of record PVKU01000668.1, on the reverse strand, counting down.
TAGGTTAAAGGACTTCTAGAAATTGTAACGGAACCTCCTTCATAAAGTGCAAGATAAAGAACTCTCATGTCAAAATCTAAGTTACTTCATTTTGAAACTAAACCTGCTGTATTCCCATGGAATACCCACCATTTTAGGTATTTAAGAGACTATTACAAATTTAACATGAAAGTATCTACAAGAGAGTCTGGAAATATTTTTTATTTATTAAGCAAGTCTGGCAAAGCAAGTTGAAACACCTTGAATAGCATTATTCACCATGATGGAAAAATGGTCACATATTTAGATACAGAGTCCAAAATAATACCACTTACCTTTACTTTTACATTCACTTATTATTTCTTTTGTTACTTGAAAACTTCTATTGATATAAGTGTCATAGGACTCTGAAACCACTAATTTGCTGACTGGAATATGAGGTCTGTAATAGAAAAATAAACAGAAGGAATAGAATACTTTGATCTTAAGACAAAGCGATTGATATTAGTCTTAAGTTTCATTTCAAGACCCGTCCAAATTTTCCCTAATTCTGCTTCTGCTTATGAATTTCCCGGGGAAAGGGAGGAGGTAGAGTATTTCCACTATATAGAAATGGGGTTGAAATGCACAAAATGTACAAATAAACGCCAAGAGTGCAGAGTGTCAGAGTGACCAGTTGAAGAATGAAGCATTTGGTGCAGGTTTCACATGCAAGATGATTCAAAACCAAGTCATTACAGACAATAGGAAGCAAAGCGGAAATTAGATCGTAAATATCTATTTAGAGCACCAGATATTCCTAAGCCTCTCTTCAGTAGCCTTACAAACAATAACCTGTAAGGATAGGCTTTGTTTTTAACATTTTCCAGCTTTATTGCAATATAATTAACATATAACATTGTGTAAGGTTAAGGTATACAGCATGTTCATTTCATACACATATATTACAAAATGATTATCACCATAGCCTTAGCTAACATGCCCACCATGTAACACAATTACCGTTTGTATTTTTGGGGTGACAACATTTAAGATGTATTTTCTTAGCAACTGGAAAGTATAAAATATACTATTAACTATGCTCAACATGCTGTACATTAGCTTCCCCAAACTTATTTATCTCCTACTGGGTAGTCTGAAGCCCCTGACCAGCACCTCCCCATTTCCCTCCAGTCCCTGGGAACCACCACTCGATTGTTGGCTCCTCTGAGTTTGGCTTTCACAGGGTCCACATAGGTGATGTGTGCAGAAAATATCTTGTTTGAGATCCTGTTTTCATTTCCTTTGGATATATACCCAGAGTTGGGATTGCTGGATCATACAGGAACTCTATTTTTAATTTTTTGAGAAACCTCTGTTCTGTCTTCCATAGAGCAACACTAGTGCACAATCCCAAGAATGCTGTAAAAAGGTTCCCTTTTCTTCACATTCTTGACAACACTTGACAGTTCTCTGGTTTTGATGATAAGCATCCTAACAGGTGTGAGGTGCTGTCTCATTGTGGTTTTGATTTGCATTTCATTGATTAGTGATGGTAAGCATCTTTTCATGTACTTGTGGGCCATTTGTATATCTCTTTGAAAACACACCTGTTTGGTCCTTCTGCCAATTTTTTACACAGAAGTTTTGTTTTTCAATTAGTTTATATTCAGTGTTTTGTATTAATTTTAGGTGTACAGCATAGTGGTTAGGCAATCATATGCAGACTTTACAAAACTGTCTACATGATATTTGCTATACCCAATTGGCACTGTACAGTTATTGAATATTATTAACTACATCCCCTATGTGGTACACCCAGTCCCCAACCCACTCCCCGTGGCAACGAATGGTCTGTTCTCTGTATCTATTCATCCTGTTCTTCAGAGCCTACAAATAAGTGAGGTCATATGGTATTTGCCTTTCTCTGAATGACTTATTTCACTTGCATAATAATCTCTAGATCCATCCATGCTTTCGCAAATGGTAAGATTCCATTCTTTTTTTATGGCTGAATCATAGTCCATTGCATACTAAGTACCACTTCTTTATTGACTGTCTATGGAAGGGCTCTTGGGTTGCTTCTGTATCTTGGTTATTGTAAATAATGTTGCAATGAATATTGGGGTATTTATATTCTTAGGAATTAGTGTTTTGATTATCTTTGAACATATGCCCAGAAGTGCAATTGCTGAGTCATAAGGCAGTTCCATTTTAAATTTTTTGAGGACCCTCCATACTGTTTTCCACAGTGGCTGCAACAACCTGCATTCCCACCAACAGTTACCGGAGCCCCCCTTTTCTCCATATCCTCGCCAGCACTTGTAGATTTATTGATGATAGCCATCCTGACAGGTGTGAGATAAGTCATTGTGGTTCTAATTTGCATTTCTCTGATGATTAGTGATGTTGAACATCTTTTCATGGTCATTTATACATCCTCTGGAAAAATGTCTATTCAGTTCCTCTGCCCACTTTTTAACTGGTTTTGTTTTATTTTTGCTGTTGACCTGTATGAGGCCTTTATAAATTTTGGATATTAACCCCTTATTCAATGTATCATTGATGAATATCTTCTCCCATTCAGTAGGTTGTATTTTGGATTTGCTGATGGTTTCCTCTGCTGTACAAAACCTTCTTAGTTTGATGTAGTCCCATTTGTTTACTTTGTCTTTTGTTTCTCTTGCCCAAACATATATATTAAAAAATATTGCCAAGAGAATGTCAGATATTTTACTGCCTATGTTTTCTTATAAAACTTTTATGGTTTTGAGTCTTACTTTGAAGTCTGTAATCCATTTTGAATTTATTTGTGTATATGGTATTTCACTTTTTTCTATGTATCTGTCCAATTTTCCCAACCCCATTTATTGAATAAACTGTCTTTACACGATTGCCTTCTTTTTCAAATATGAATTGACCACATAGGCATGAGTTTATTCTGTCTCCTCTCTGTTCATTGATCTATATGACTGTTTCTATGCTAGTACCATGCTGTTTTGGTTACTATGGACTTGTAGTATACAGTGTGATACCTCTAACTTTGTTCTCCATTAAAAAAAAAATTTGTTTTTGCTTTTCTTAATCCTCATCAGAGGATATGTATATTGATTTTAGAGAGAGGTAGGGAGAGAGAGAAATATCAGTCTGTTGTCTCCCATATGTGTCCTGACCAGTGATCAAATGGGCGACCTAGGCATGTGCCCTGACCGGTAACTGAACCCACAACCTTTCGGTGTACAAGTTGATGCTCCAACCAACTGAGCCACTCAGCCAGGGTTCCAACTGTGTTCTTTATCAAGATTGCTGTAGCTGTTTGGGTTCTTTTCTGGTTTCACATCAATTTTTATATTATTTCTTATAGTTCTGAGAAAAATGATATAGATATTTATATAGAAATTGCATTGAAAGTATTGATTGCTTCGGGCAGTATGCACATATTAATGATGTTAATTCTTCCTATCCATGAATATGGTATGTGCTTCCATTTATATCTTCTTCAATTTTTCTTATTGTCTTACAATTTATCTGAGTACGGTCTTTTACCTCCTTGGTTAAATTTATTCCGTGGTGCTTTATTTTTTACATACAATTGTAAATAAGATTATTTTCTTATTTTCTCTTTCTAATAGTTCATTATTAGTGTATAAAAATGAAACTTGATTTCTGAATATTTATTTTGTATCCTGCTGCTTTACAGAATTCATTTATCAATTCTAGTAATTTCTTGGTGGAGGCTTTAGGGTTTTCTATATACAGGATGAATCATGTTATCTGAAAACAATAAGTTTCATTTCTTCATTTCCAATTTAGATGCATGCTGTTTCTTCTTGTCTGACTGCTGTGGCTAGGACTTCCAGTACTATGTTGAATAAGGGTGGCAAAAGTGGACATCTTTGTCTTGTTCCCGATCTTAAAGGAAATGCTTTCAGTTTCTCTCTGTTGAATATGATGTTAGCTTTAGGTTTGCCATATATGGCCTTTATTATGTTGAGGTACGGTCCCTCTATTTCCACTTTGTCAGAGTTCTTATCAGACATGGGTGCTGAATTTTGTCAAATGCTTTTACTACATGTACTGATATGATCACATGATTTTTATCCTTCTATTAGTTTATATGGTGTATCATGTTAACTGACTTGCAGATATTGTAACAACCTTGAATTTCAGGAATAAATCTCACTTAATCATGGTGTATGATCTTATGATATATTGCTGAGTTAGGTCTGTTAATACTTTGTAGAGGATTTTTGCTTCTATGTTCATCAGGGATAGGGGGTATAATTTGCATACTTTGTAGTGTCTTATCTGGTTTTGGAATCAGGATAATGTTGGCCTTGTGAAATAAGCTTAGGAGTCTTCCTTCCTCTTGAAATTTTTGGAATAGTTTGAGAAAGACAGGTGATTGTTCTTCATTGAATGTTCAGTAAAATTCACCTGTGAAGGCATACTGTGCAGGAGTTTGTTTGTTGAGAGTTTTTTGACTATTGTTTTGACTTTGTTCATTATAACCAGTCTGCTCAAATTTTCTCTTTATTCTTGATTCAGACTTAGGAGACTGTATGTTTCTAGGAATTTATTCATTTTTCCAGATTTTTGATTTGCTGGCATATAGTTGTTTGCAATATTTTCTTACAATCCTTTGTATTTCCGTGGTATCAGTTGTCAGGTCTCTTCTTTCATTTCTGATTTTATTTATTTGGGTCTTCCTTTTTTTCTTGATGTGTCTGGTTAAAGGTGTATCAATTTTGTTTATCTTTTTAAAGAATAAGCTCTGTTTCACTGAGGTTAGTACTTTTTAGACTCTATTTCATTTATGTTTGCAATGATTTTTATTATTTCTTTTCTTCTACTTACTTTGGGCTTTGTTTGTTCTTTATGCAGTTCCTTTAGGTGTAAGGTTAGATTGTATATTTGAGATTTTTCCTGTTTCCCAAGGTAGGCCTATATTGCTGTGAATTTCCCTCTTAGTACTGCTTTTTCTGTATCCATAGATTTGGGGTTGTTGCATTTTTATATTTACTTATTTCAAGGTATCTTTTGATTTTTCCTTGATCTCATTGTTAACTTATTTTTTAGTAACCTGTTATTTAGCCTCCATGTTTGTGTATTTTTTAGTTCTTTTTCTTGTAATTGATTTCTGGTGTCATACCATTGTGTTTGGAGAAGATGCTTGAGATGATTTCAATATTAAATTTATTGAGGCTTGTTTTGTGACCTATGAGATCAATCATAGAAAATGTTAAAAAGTACCGTAGCTGGTGTGGCTCAGTGGATTGAGTGCTGGCCTGCATTAGTGATTCGATTCCCAGTCAGAGCACATGCCGGAGTTGCAGGCCAGGTCCCCCAGTTGGGGGCATACAAGAGGTAACTGATTGATATATCTCTTGCACATTGATGTTTCTCTCCCTCCCTTCCCTTCTCTCCAAAAGGAAGTAAGTAAAATATTATAAAAAAAGGAAATGTTAAAAAGAATGTACATTCTGCTTGCTTGGGATGAAAAGCTCTGAAAATATCAATTAAATCCATCTGGTCTGGTGTGTCATATAGGGCTGATCTTTCCTGGTTGATTTTCTTTCTTGATCTATCCATTGATGTCAATGGGGTGTTGAAGTCCTGTATTACGACTGTATTGTTGATCTGTCCCTTCATGCCTATTGGTATTTGCCTTATAGATGTAGGTGCCCCTATGTTGGGTGCATAAATGTTTACAAGGATTCTATCTTCTTCAGATTGATCCCTTCATCATTATGTAATGAGCTTTTATATCTCCTAATACATCCTTTGTTATAAAGTCTATTTTGTCTGATACAAGTATTGCTACTCCAGGTATTTTTTAGTTTCCATTTGTATGAAATACTTTGTCCATTCACTTACTTTCAGTTTGTGTTTGTGTTTTGATCTGAGGTGAGTCTCTTGCAGACGGCGTATATATGTATCTTGTTTTCTTATGCATTCAGCTACCATATGTCTTTTAAAGTGATTGTTGATAAATACATATTTGTTACCATTTTATTATTCATATTATATTCATTTGTTTTTTCTTGTTTTTTCTTTCTTCTTCTTAAATAAGTCCCTTTAAAACTTCTTGTAATACTGGTTTGGTGGTGATGAACTCCTTTAGGTTTTGTCTAGGAAGCTTTTTATTTCTCCTTCAGTTTTCAAAGAGAGTCTTGCTGGATACAGTAGTCTTAGTTGTAGGTCCTTGCTTCTCATCATTTCTAATACTTTGTGACAATCTCTTTTGGCGTGCAAATTTTCTGTTGAAAAATCTGTTCACAGTGTAATGGAAGCTCCCTTATAGGTAACCATCTGTGTTTCTCTTGCTGCTTTTAGGAGTCTCTCTGTCTTAACCTTTAGCATTTTAATCATAATATGTCTTTGTATGGACCTCCTGAGGTTCATGTTGTTTTGTACTCTCTGTACTTCTTGGACTTGTGTGCTTTGCCCTTAACCGGGTTAGGAAAGTGTTCAGTCATTATTTTATGAGAGGTCCTCAATCCTTGCTCTCTCTCTTCTCTTGGTACCTTTAGGGTTCAGATGTTGTTATGCTTCATGTTGTCCCAGAGGTGTTTTAAACTACCCAATTTTTAAAAATTCTTCATTGTATTTGCTCTCATTGGGTATTTTGTGCTACCTTATCTTCCAAATTGCTGACCAATCCATACTTCATCTAACCTGCTATTGATTCCTTCTGGTATATTCTTTATTTCACATATTGTGTTCTTCATTTCTGAGTGGTTCTTTTTGCTTTTTGTGTCCTTTTTATGCTTACTATCTCTTTGTTGAAGTTCTCATTAACTTCACCCATTCTTCTCCCAAAGTTCCTTGAGCATCCTTATAACAATTGTTTTCAAATCTGTTTCTTGTAGATTGCTTGCCTCCAGTTCATCTAGTTCTTACTTGGGGGATTTCTCCTGTTCTCTTATTTGGGGCATATTTCTGTGTCATTTTGAGTGCCTTTCTCTGTTTTTCTGTGTATTAGGTAGATCTGCCTTGTCTCCCCATCTTGGTAGCAGGTGTCCTGTGGGGTTCAGTGGTACAGTCTCCCTGATCACCTGAACTAGGTTCTCCCGTAATGTCCCTTGTGTGGGTTATCTGAGTCCCACTGTTGTAGTTGAGTGTCAACTGTTTTTGGCCCATCTGTTGGTGGGGCTGACCCACAGGCTGGCTGACTATGAGAACTGATCTTGACCACACTGTACTGACTGGTGTTCAGAGGATGATCCCATGAAGTGGATTTGCCCCAGCAAGGTACAATTATTTCATATTTTTTTGTTTTCTTATTGTGTCTTTCCTTTCTGATATTTAGAGCATGGTGGGTGAAGGTGGTGGTCAGTTCTCAAAGTGAATGCACACGAAATCTTGATTAGAATATATTACTCTGCTACTACTACTACTATTATTAGAAAGATTTACTGAGAGGTTCCCATGTGTCAGGCTCTGTGCAGTGTGCCTCCTTGCACTCTGAATATAGCCCTTCTAGCAACCCTTTTGCAAATCCTGACTTTATAGAAGACAAAACAAAGGCTCAGAAAGGCTACAGAGGACTTGCATATGCTTATATCATAGCAGCTCTTAGAGTCTGGATTTGAACCTGGGTCTGAGATCAATGCCTCTAAATGTGTTTTCTACTTGGGACCACTTTTAACAGCATCTACCTCACAGCTGCCTCTCTGTGCACTTGGATTTACTGTCCTGAGAGAAAGAATGCTTCTAGACCTGGAACCCTGAGCTCTGGGTGCTCAGCAACCATCCCCGGAACATTAGTCTTCCCCAGTAAACTCTCTTCTCCTCACTTTGCTTGGGTCTAGGCTTCTGCCTTGAGCCCCACACTGAAGTTTGATTCATTGCCCCTCTAATACAGCAGATCCATGTCCCCCTTCCCCACCCAGTGAAGACCTTATTCTGAAGCTCCATCCAACTGGTGTGTATATATGTCTATTTCTGCCTTGCTCCCTCCAGCCCAGCTCCCTAAGACTGGGGGTGTTTTCTGCACCCAGTTCCAATGCTGGGTCTTGCTGCCTGTACACTTGGATATCAGTCACTGGTCGGGTTAGTTTCCCTCAGCCCAGCTTCCAGTCCTGCCTCCCTGCTGTTCTAAGGTGGCAGGGCTCTTCAAACAGCACTCGCCTGCTTTCCATTACCCTGGCTATCACTCCTTGCCTACCACTATGTTTCTTCAGTCATCTGCCCCACGACTTGCTTCAAAAGGCCTGCTCACTTTGCCTAACTAATTTCAGAGGAAACTCAGCTCTAGGGGTGGCGGCTCTCACATGCTACAGTATGTGACAAGTCACTGACCTTAACAATTGATTTATAAAATTAGAAGGGGTTTAACCTTTTTTCCCCTCTTAAGCACAAAATGATTGAATTTTTATTTTTTTGTAGAGGAAAAGAAAAGCTGGAATAAAGACCATGGTCTGACCCCCAGGTTCCTGGAATTTATCATTCTGCCTATACTACTGATGGGATGTGTGGCTGTGTGCATTAAAAGGCTCAGTTAGAATGATTCTGGAGACATTTGTAAATCAGCTTGGGAAGAACTGCAGGACTCACTTAAGGGAAAAGCTGAAGACATGGTTGGCCCAAGTCGGCCTGGGAGGTGAGTAAGGAAAATCATTTTACCAGTGTTGGCAGCAGTCCACCCTCTTCCCAGGCCAGAAAGATGGTGGCTGATGGCATGGGGCCAACAATTTATTGCTGTTTTGCTCAAAGAATTAAAAAACATCGGCCAGAGTATGGACAGGACAAAATTAGTAGGGGATCTGGTTGATTCCATTTTATTTTTGAGCAATGTGAATTCTTCTAAGCAAGAAGTAGTGTACATTAATTTTTTTAGCGTGTTATTTGAGGTCTTATTTGTAAAGTAGGAAATTAAGCATGGGGACAAAAATGCAGTCAGAAACTGCCACAGCTTCATCCACATTGTGGGTAGGTATTTGCAATGAAAGGTCAAGGGAGGCCCCAAGGAAGAAATCTCTGCTTCTATTGGTCACTTGTTGCAAATTCTGCCCTAAGAAATATGGTGGCGGTGACTCTCTGTCCCTCCTCAAAGACAATTTACAAATGTCTGAGTATATTTCTGACAGTTAATTTAACTCTACTATCATAATTGGTTAATTCTTCATTGTTCACTTGTGAACAATGCACACATACTTCTTTCTGATGCTACCACTGTCTGGTCCAGTAGAGAAAAGCAAAGGACTGGGGATGAGGAGCCTGTATAGGAGATTACACAGCACTTTCCATGCACAGAAGGACCAACAAAGGCTAGCTATCGTTTCCGTCATTGTGATATGCGTCCATCAAATGCACAACTTTAGGCAAAGCCACTTGCATTCTCTTACATATAAAAGTGGCTTGTCTATACTCTGGGGTTATGGCAATGATACATGAAGACAGAGAAATCAAACATGCTTTGAAAAATTAAAAATGACAATTCAAGGTAAGACATTGTCATTTCATTTATCTCCCACAGTCTTGTGGAACTACATCACCATCTGCTGGTCCCTGCTCCCGGAATGCAAGATGGTTTTATTATTCACTGGAAGAGACATAATATGGTCAGGAAAGGCCACTGTGTGGGGAGATATCATCTAAAGTAATCTAACTACAAGGGAATGCTGGCTTTCTCCAGTTTGGGTTTTAGAAATCATAGCTTGACTTCCAGCAATATGGAGAACTGCCTGTGGGCTACGTCCAGTCTTTCATTTCCTTCAGTGGGCTGCCCTGGGGTGATAAAGGACTTCCACTTTGGCCCCAAGAAATAGCAGTTCCCGAGGTTTACCTGTAGGTTGTATCAACACTCAGGTTGGCTGCAGCTAACTCTGATGGAGGTATCCACGCAGGTAACGTGTTCCCAGCAACCCACTTTGTCCACTCAAACAAGCCAGGCTCTACACGGATCTTCAAGTGATTTTCTTGTTGTAAACCTTAGAGGGAAGATAAAATGAAGATGAAGGGAACATCACTATGTTCTCAGTGGAGAAGTAAATTAGAGGCCAAACTGTCATAAAAATTCTGGTAAATCTTCTATACTCTTTTCAACCAGATGCTACACAGAGCAAAAAGGAAGTGGAAACATGTGGGTTTGGACCAGGGTTTTAAATTCTTGTGTTACAAATATATGAGTTTAATAACTCTGGCCACAGCACCAGGATAGGATGTATGTGGGTTAAGGAAAAAACCCACAAGTCATTACCCCATAATTTATAGAGTTCTATGACTACTGTAATTCCTTTTTCTAAAGTAAGCCCCAAGACAGCCTCATGAAGAAACTTCAGACATTCTCTCAGTATCCATTAGTCTTCAACAGCTTACATCATATTTGAATATTAGGTAAATCATTCATTTTCTCTATCAGAATATCTGGGGTGGAATACTTAAAAGTGTGAGTACACAAGGTCCACACTTTATCACAGTGTAATGACCCTCAGAGTCAGAATGTCCCTGTGTAACTCTCTTTATATTGCCTTAAGCTGAGTTTTTCTATGCGAATTTAATATATAATGCATTTTAATAGATAAATGCATTCTGGTTTACTTAAGATTAATGAATAGCAATCTCAACTACAGTGTAAATTCTTTGTTGGCTTAGCTATGGCTGGCTCATTCATTTATTTTGTATAAGTAAACGGTCCAGCGTTTTTTCTTCTAGGTTTTTTTTTTTTTCCCAGTGAAATGAGAACGACAATTCCTAGAGCTCAAGCTTCCACAGATTTTAGGATCGAAGTTGAGTATCTTTATAACAATGATGTTTCTAAAGTCATGCCGCTAAAGAAACAGGAGAACTAAGATTTGCAGACACCTCGAAGCATCATCGCTGCTGTAAACAAGAGGCAACAGAGTAGAGCAGGAGGACATGACTTCACTGTTTCATGACGTCAGTGGTTCATGCTCTGTAGGCTCTGAATCATTGCCAGACAATGGTATTTTACATGATTACAGTTCATCCAGAAAAAAATTCAAGAAAAATATTATTTGTATACTTCCTTTCATAATGCTGATGCTGCTAGAGCATGGTTTGGGGACGTTCATAGAGATATCTTCTAAAAGAATCACTGCTAAAAATTACAAATTTGAAGCTTTTACTTGGCTATTGTCCCATGAGTCTAGGATGATTTAGGTGTGGGGCTGCCAGGAGACAGAGGGATGAACTGGTTGACCTTCATCAAGTCTTACCTTTCAAGATGTTGTATGCAGTCTGAACACAGCGCAGGGATGGGGAACAATAGATGTGGTCAATAATGGTGTTACTTTCTAATAAAGCTTCACCTGCAAAGAAAACCAAAGAGTGATCAATCTGATGGGCTCAGCCTCAGCCGGACCCTCACTGGGCAAAGATGCAGTCAGACTCTGCAAACCTCTCTTTGTCAGTGAGGGAATCACACAAAGTCAGCAGTCTCAGCCCTTTTTGTTTCAAACAAATCCCTTGATAAAGAGAGACTTATTTCTAGGAAAAGAAGCCAAGTGAAGACACTTTCTTGTCTTTTTCTTTCCTTCTGCCTGGTACTTAATAAGGGCAAAATGTCCACTTAGGAGAAACCTAGAAACATAATAAATAATGCTCTGATTTCAAGTTTGTGACAAAAGTAGGAGTGTTTAAATTGTATGCTGTGCTAAATAAAATTTCAGCTTTCACATTCTTGTCACATTCTTTACCAGAGGCAAATCTCAACACCTGATAATTCAACACTTTCCTCATGGAATCCACTTCCTTCCTCTACTGAATAGAGTCCAAACACCTTGATATAGAGGTCAAGGTCTTCCACGAACTTGTCTTTATTCACCTTGCCAACATCCTCTACTGCCCTGCTCATAATCTATGCTCTAGAAACAAGACAGCTGGTTTCCTCTACACTCTTGATGTGGTTTCTCATGCTTATGACTTTATGTTGTTCTTCCCTTCTCTTCTCCTGCTCCTTCTTACCCAGCTGACTTTGACTTCCGGTCTCAGCTTACCTCGCTTCTCTTATGTCTTTTTTTCTGCTCTCATACTTTGTTTTTTAAGTTAGAAGGGTGAAATCAATGTAGTGGTTTTTTTTTTTTTTTTTTTTAATTACAATTTATAGTCAGTATTATTTTGTATTAGTTTCAGATGGCAGGGTTTCCATTCAAGATGGCAGCGTAGGTAAACACAGCTTGCCTCCTCACACAACCACATCAAAATTACAACCGAACTACAGAACAACCATCAGAAATTGAGTTGAATGGAAGTCTTACAACTACAAATTAAAGAACCGCATTGAGACTGTAAGGAGCGGCAGAGATGCAGAACAGGCTGCTTCCATAACCACATATGGTGGGTAAAAATTGGGAGAAATATCTTGGGAGCAAAGAGTCCCAGCCCCACACCAGGCCCGCATGCCCAGGGTTCAGTGCCAGGAAGACAAGTCTCCATAACTTCTGGCTGTAAAAAGCAGTGGGGATTGAGGCTGTGAAAGAAAAACTACTGGAGTCTCAGGCAGTTCCTCTTAAAGGGCCCATGCACAGACTTACTTGGACATGCTCCCTTTGAGCTCCTGTGCCAGGGTAGCAGCTTGAAAGGCATTAGAAAAGTAACAGGAGGAACTGAATAGTCTGGCATCAGGGGAAGAGCTGGGGGACAGCTTTCTCCCAGACATAAATGCTAGCAGAGGCCACTGTTCCTTTCTGAGTGCTCCCACCACAAAGTCACAGAGCTAGCAGGTGGGTGCTGTATCTGAGACTCCATCAACCTGGCTCACACCATTTGCCCCACCCTGGTGATTCCCTGAGGATCCATACCACCCAGCTTTCAGGGCCACCCAGGCTGTTTCCAGTGGCTTTTACAAATGCAAATGGCTTCTCTTGGCTCATGCTTTAGATTTTCCTAAAATCTCTCAAACAAACAGCATCTAGCCTGGGCATGCCCCAAGCCTATTGCTAAGTGTCCCAGGGCATGGCACTAGCAGCAAAGCAGCTGGCCTTGGTTAACAGCTTGACTCACTTGGGCACATCCACACCTAGCACAAGTAGCAGCCAACTTCAGATTGCTTTGCAGCTTATTTGGATGGCCCTGGACAGAAAACAGCGGGTGGCTGACTTTGGTCTGCACCTCCCAGGAGGCCCCAGAGCCTGCACTCCCAGTGAACAGCTACTGACCACATCAGAGCAACACCACCCAACCACCTCTGCAAGCAACATACTCAAGGGGCAGACTTAGCAGGCACCACTGTGCTAAAATAAGTCCTGCTCTGTGGAGTGGGCCTCTGCACAGCTGATCCTCCAAGGTGGTTGGAGGTTGGTGGTCAGTGGTCAGTGCCAATCCTTGCTGCTGATTGGCAGTGGTCAGTGCCAATCCTTGCTGCTGATTGCTAATGGCAATCAAGGCTTGGCTGTAGGAAGGGGTGTACATAGCCTACACAGTGGGTGTACCTCCAGTGCTCAGCTTGGGTGATAGAGGAGGCTGTGCCCCTGGAACATATGGGACACTTACTGCATTAGGCCACTCTACCAAGCCAGTAAGTTGTGGCAATTCTATATATCATGTGCAAACAAACACTTGGGGGCTGCCAAAATGGGGAAACAAAGAAGCATGACCCATGAAGAAACAGAGCAAAACTCCAGAGGGAGAACTAAACAAAGTGAAGACAAGTGGTCTGCTAGACGCAGAGTTCAAAACACTGGTTATAAGGATGCTCAGTGAACTTAGAGAGGACCTCGACAGCATAAAAGAGGGCATGGAACCATGAAAAGACCAGTCAGAAATGAAGAATACATTAACTGAAATAAAGAACAATTTACAGGGAATCAACAGTAGAGGGGGTAGAGCTGATAATCAAATCAGTGATTTAGAATACCAGGAGGCAAAAGGCACCCAACCAGAACACAAGAAGATAAAAGAATCCAAAAACATGAGCATAGTGTAAGGAGCCTTTGGGACAACTGCAAGCATACTAACATTCACATCATGGGCATGCCAAAAGGAGAAGAGAGAGAGAGCAAGAAATTGGAAACCTATTTGAAAAAATAATGACAGAACTTCCCTAACTTGGTGAAAGAAGTAGACATGCAGTCCAGGAAGCATAGAGTCCCAAACAAGATGAACCCAAACAGGGCTGCACCAAGACACACCACAATTATAATGCCAAAGGTTAAAGACAAAGAGAGAATCTTAAAAGCAGCAAGAGAAGAGCAGTTAGTTACCTATAAGGGAGTTTCCAGAAGACTATCAGCTGATTTCTCAAAAGAAAATTTGCAGGCTACAAAGGATTGACAAGAAATAAAGTCATGAAAAGCAAGGACCTATAACCACAATTACTCTATCCAGAAAAGCTATCATTTAGAATTGAAGAGCAGATAAAGAGCTTCCCAGACAAGAAAAATCTAAAGGAGTTCATCATTACCAAGCCACTAGTATATGAAGTGTTAAAGGGTCTTCACTGAGAAAAAGAACATAAAAAATATGAACAAATAAAGTGGTAATAAATACATATCTATTAATGATTGAAGCTAAAACACAAAATAAATGAACAAGCAGAACAGAAACAGAATCACAGATATAAAGAATGTTTTGATGGTTGCCAGATGGGAGAGGGTCAGGTGGATGGGCAAAAAAAGTGTAGAGATCAAGAAGTAAAAATTGGTTGTTACAAAATAGTCATGGGGATCAAAGTACAGCTTAGGGAATATAGTAGCCAAAGAACATGTATGCATTACCCATGAACATGAACAGCAGTGTGGGGATTGTCTGATGGAGTGGGGAGACCAAGGGGGAAAGATTAAGATAACCATAATAGCATAAACAATAATATATAATTTTAATTAAAGAAATAGTTTCAGGTGTACAGCACAGTGGTTAGACAATCATATACTTTACAACTTTCCCTCCTATAGTTTCTGTACCTAACTGGCACCATACATAGTTATTACAATATTTTTTACTATATTACTTGTGCTGTACTTTACATCCCCATGACTGTTTTGTAACTACAATCTGTACTTCTTAATACTCTCATTTATATCACCCAGTCCTCCAACATGCCTTCCCCATGGCAACCATAATTCTGTTCTCTGTATCTATGAGTCTGTATTATTTTTTGTTCATTTATTATATTCCTTAAATTTCACATATAAGTGAAATCATATGGTATTTGTCTTTCTCTGACTGACTTACTTCACTTAGCATAACGATTTCTAAGTCCATCCATGCTGTTGCAAATGGTAAGATTTCATTCTTTTTTATAGCCGAGTCATATTCCATTGTATATATGTACCATCTCTTTATCTACTCATTTACTATGGACACTTGAGTTGCTTCTGTGCCTTGGCTGTTATAAGTAATGCTGCTTATATTCTTTCAAATAAGTGTTTCCAGTTTCTTCAAATATATTCCCTGAAGAGAAACTGCTGAGTCATAAGGCAGTTTCATTTTTAATTTTCTGAGGACCCTCCACACTGTTTTCCACAGTGGCTAAATCAGTGTGCATTTCCAAAAGTGCAAAAGGGTTCCCTTTTCTTCACGCTCTCACCAACACTTGCTTGTTGACTTACTGATTTTTATTGGTGAAAGTCATTCTGACTGATGTGAAGTGATATCTCATTGTGGTTTTAATTAGCATTTCTCTGATGATTATTGTCACTGAGCACCTTTTCACCTGTATATCCTCTTTAGAGAATTGTCTATTTCATCAGGTCCTCTGCTCATTTTTAAATTGGGTTGTTGTTATTATTTTTTGGTGTTGAGTTGTACGAACTCTTTATAAATTTTAGGTCTTAACTTCTTATCTGATGTATCATTGGCAAATATCTTCTCCCATTCAGGAAATTGGCTTTCTGTTTTGTTGATGGTTTCCTTTGTTGTACAAAAACCTTTGTTTCATATAGTCCCATTTGTTTATGTATTTATTTATTTTAAATCCTCACTTGGTGATACATTTATTCATGTTTCAGAGACAAAGGAAGGGGTGGAGGAGAGAGAAACATCAGTGTGAGAGAGAAACATTTATTGGTTGCCTTTTTATATGTGCTCCTACTGAGGATCGAACACACAACCAGGGTATGTGCCCTGACCAGGAATCAAACTAGTGCTATCAGTCTGTGTGATGATGCTCCAACCAACTGACCCACACTGGTCTGGGCTCCTTTATCAAATATTAATTGACATTCAGCCATGGGTTTATTTCTAAGCTCTATATTCTGTTCCGTTGATAATTCATGTCTGTTTTTATGCCACTACCATGCTGTTTTTATTACTATGGACTTGCAGTGTGTAGTGTGGTAACTCCAACATTTTTCTTGTTCTCAAGATTTCTGTGGCTATTTAAGGTCTTTTGTGGTTCCACATAAATTTTTGGATTTTTTGTTCTAGTTCTATGAGAAATGCCATTGGTATTTCAGTAGAAATTACACTGAACGTATTCACTCCTTTGGGTAGTGTGGACATTTTAATGATGTTACCTTTTCCTATCCATGAGCACGGTATATACTACCATTCATAACTTCTTTAATTTTTGTTTTCTTACAATTTTCTAAATGTAGGCCTTGTACCTCTTGATTAAATTTATTGCTGGCATTTTATTTATTTGAGTCAATTGTAAATGATATTGTTTTCTTAGTTTCTCTTTCTAATAGTTAATTATTAGTGTATACAAATGAAACCTATTTCTGAATATTTATATCCTGCTACTTTATGGAATTCATTTATCAGTTCTAGTAGTTTTTTGATGGAATCCTTAGGTTTCTCTATGTAGAATATCATGTCACAGGCAAATAATGATAGTTTTTTTTCTTCCTTTCCAATTTGGATGACTTTTATTTCATCTTATTGTCTGATTGCTATGGCTAAGACTTCCAATGCTATGTTAAATAACAGTGGTGAGAGCGGACATTTGTGTCTTGCTCCTGATTTTAAGGGAAATAATTTTAGTTTTTCCCCATTTGAAGTATGATGTTGGCTGAGTTTGTCAATTATGACCTTTTTTATGTTGAGTTATGTTTCCTCTATGCCTATTTAGCTGAGAGTTTTTATCAGACATGGGTCCTGGATTTTGTAAAATGTTATTTCTGTATCTATAGTGTGATCATGTAATTTCTATCTGTCATTTAGTTTATGTGATGTATCATGTTAATTGATTTGCAGACATTGTACCAACCCTGAATCCCAGGAATAAATCCCACTCGATCACGGTGCATGATCTTATGATGTATTGCTGAATTACGTTTGTCAATATTTTGTTGAGGATTTTTACATCCATCTTCATCAGGTATATTGGGGTATAATTTTTTTTCTTTGTAGTATCTTTATCTGATTTTGGAATCAGGTTAATACTGGCCTTATAAAATAGCTTAGGGGTCTCCCCTTGTCTTGAATTTTTGTAATAGTTTCAGAAGCACAGGTGTTAGTTCTTTCTTCTTTGAATGTTTGGTAAAATTCACCAGTGAAAGCACCCTGTCCAAGAGTGTTGTTTGTTGAAAGTTGATTATGGCTTCAATTTCATTAGTTGTTATTGGTATGTTCAGATTTTGTTTTTTGATTCAGATTTTGTTTTTTATTCAAATTTTCTGTTTTTCCTTGATCAATCTTCAATCATATTGTATGTTTCTAGGAATTTATATATTTTTCCAGATTGCCCCATCATTGGCATATAGTTGTTTGTAATATTTTCTTAAAATTCTTTGTATTTGTGTTGTTGGTTATCACTTCTCCTCTTTCATTTCTGATTTTATTTATTAAGGCCCTGTCCCTTTTTTTTCTAAATGTACCTGGTTAAAGGTGTATCAATCTTGTTTATCTTTTTAAAGAACCATCTTTCAGTAGTATTGATCTTTTGCATTTTTTTAGACTCTATTTCATTTATGTTTGTTCTGATATTTATCATTTCCTTCCCTCTCCTCACTTTGTTCATTTGCTAGTTCCTTTAGGTATAAGGTCAGAGATTTTTCCTGTTTCTTGAGGTTGGCCTGTATTGCTATGAATTTCCCTCTTAGGACTGCTTTTTCTGTGTCCCATAAATTTGGGGTTGTTGCATTTTCATTTGTCTCAAGATATCTTTTTATTTTTTTCCCTTTATATCATTGTATCATTGGTCACCTTTTTTTTTTTTTTTTTTTTTTTTTTTTTATTTTTTTTTTTTTTTTTTTTTTTTTTTTTTTTTTTTTTTTTTTTTTTTTTTTTTTTTTTTTTTTTTTTTTTTTTTTTTTTTTTTTTTTTTTTTTCTTGTAATTGATTTCTAGTTTCATACCATTGTGTTTGGAGAAAATTTTTCATATGACTTCAGTCTTATTAAATTTATTGAGATTTGTTTTGTGGCCTATGTGATCAATCCTGGAAAATTTACATATTCACTTCAACAGAATGTATATTCTTCTTGTTTGGGGTGAAATGCTCTGAAAATATTGATTAAATTCATCTGGTCTAGTGAGTCAATAAGGTCACTGTTTCTTTATTCATTTTCTTTCCTGAAGACCTATCTATTGATGCCAATGGGGTATAAAAGTCCCATATGATGACTGTATTATTGTTAATCTCTCCTTTATGTCTATCTATATTTGCTTTATAGATTTAAGTGCTCCTATGTTGGTTACATAAATGGTTACAGGGATTATATCCTCTTATCAAACTGATCCCTTAACATTATGTCTTTTCTGTTTCTTATGTCCTTTGTTATAAAGTCTATTTTTTAAAAAGATTTTACTTAATTATGTTTAGAGAGAGGACAACAAAAAGAGGAGAGAGAAACATCAAGGTGAGAGAGAAACATCAATCAGTTGCTCTCCAATGTGCCCCAGCTGGGGACCGAAGGTACAACCCAGGCATGTGTCCTGACCAGAAATTGAACCAGTGACCTTTCACTTTGTGGAATGACACCCAATGAATCGAACCGTATCAGTCAGTTCTATAAAGTCTGTTTTGTCTGATGTAAGTATTGCTACCCCAGGTTTTATTGTTTGTTTGTTTGTTTCCATTTGCATGAAATACTTTTTTCATTCCTTTACATTTATTCTGTTTTTTGATCCGAAGTGGGTCTCTTGAAGATGGTATATATATGGGTCCTATTTCTTATACATTCAAATACCCTATGTCTTTTTATTGGAGTATTTAAGCCATTATCATTTAAAATGATTATTGATAAATACATATTTATTGCCACTTTACTATTTATATTTATGTAACTCTGTTTTTTCTTTCTTTTTCTTTTGGAAGTCTTTTAACATTTCTTGTAATACCGGTTTGGAGGTGATGAACTCCTTTAGCTCCATCTTTTTGGGAAGCTCTTTATTTCTCCTTTAACTTTAAAGGAGAGCGAGCCTTGCTGGATTGAATCGCTTTGTTTGTAGGTTCTTGCTTTTCATCACTTCCAATACTTTGTGACAATGCCTTATGGCTGGCAAATTTTCTGTCAAGAAATCAGCGACAGTCTTATGGGAGTTCCCTTGTAGGTAACTGTTTTTCTCTTGCTGCTTTTAAGATTTTTAGTTTCTGTTTAACCTTTGCCATTTTCATTATGATGTGTCTTGGTGTGAGCCTGTTTAGGTTCATCTTGTTTGGGACTCCCTGTACTTCCTACATTTGTGTGTCTTCTTCCTTCACCAAGTTAGGGATGTTTCCAGTTACTATTTTTTCAAAGAGGTTCTCAATCCCTTGCTCTCTCCCCTCTACTCCTGGTAACCTTCTGATGCAGATGCTGTTACAGTCATGTTGTCCCAGAGGTCCCTTAAACTATCCTCATTCCTAAAAATTACTGTTTATCATTGCTTCTCTCATTGGGTGTTTCCTTGTCTTCCAAATTACTGATTTATCCCTGATGCATCTAACCTGTGGTTGATTCCTTCCAGTATATTCTTCATTTCACATATTGTGTTCTTCATTTCTGAGTGGTTCTTTTTGCTTTTTATGTCCTTTTTATGCTAACTATCTCTTTGTTGAAGTTCTCATTAACTTCACCCATTCTTCCCCCAAAGTTCCTTGAGCATCCCCTTAACAGTTGTTTTGAAATCTGTTTCTTGTAGATTACTTGCCTCCAATTCATCTACCCATATTTTTTGGACTATAAGATGCATCCCACCCCCCAAATTTGGGAGAAAAATGCAGTGGTGACCCTGCTTCTGCCTCCTGTGACCCCACTCCACTGCCCCCCCCCACCCAAAGCGAGCCAGGCAAGCTACATTCAGACTATAAGATGCACCCCCATTTCCTCCCAAATTTGGGGGGTGCATCTTATAGTATGAAAAATACGGTAGTTCTTTTTGGGGGGATTTCTCCTCTTCTCTTATTTGGGGCATGTTTCTGTGTCTCCCATTTTGAGTGCCTTTCTCTGTTTTTCTGTGTATTAGGTAGATCTGCTTTGTCTCCCTGTCTTGGTAGTAGGTGTCCTGTGGGGCTCAGTGGCACAGTCTCCCTGATCACCTGAACTAGGTTCTCTGGGAATGTCCCTTGTGTGGTTTATCTGAGGCCCCCTGTGGTAGTTGAGTGTCAACTGTTTTTGGCCCATCTGTTGGTGGTTGACCCACAGGCTGGCTGACTGTGAGAACTGACCTTGACCACACTGTACTAACTGCTGTTCAGAGGCTGATCCCATGAAGTGGATTTGCCCCAGCAGGGTCTGGTGTCTGCTGCAATCTCCCTATTGATGTGTTACTTGCGGATCTTATTGGTGTATACTCTGATGTCATTTGAAGCCCCCTACTGTGTGTGCTGGTTCTGGAGCCACTTTGGAGAGACTCTAGTGCAGATCAATATCAGATGCTACCTGTGACTGACCCTGGATTTCCTGTTTGGACCTACAAAATGATCCAGTTTGTGGCTTCCTCTGATGGACCTGGGTATGCATGGGAGGGGCTAAGCTCTACACCAAGGACACTTCAGCCATTATTGAACCCTGGAGAAAGGTCAGCAATAGGTCCAATTACCTTCAGACCTGGCTCCACCTGCCTTTGCCTGCAAACTGCTTGTTAGGCTGAGTCACTGAAAGGGCCTCCAGCAGTGTGTGAGATGAGTGACATTCTCAGTGAATCAACAGGTAGGTGCAACTGGTGTTGATCAGACTGATGCAGATTCAAATTCAGCCCTAGTGCTGCATCAGAGGCCACTCAGCAAAGGATTCAGGGTACACCAAGGCTAGTTGCAACATGTCAGGCACGTGTTGACGTTTGAGTTGAGTCGTAGTTTCAAGTTTATAAGGGTGAGGCCAACAGGTGGGAGAAACTCTCAGCCTCACAGGAGAGTTCATTTGGGTCCTAGAATGTACACAAACACACCCACCCAGGAATCAGCACCAGAAGGGCTCAATTTGCTTGCAGGTAGCAGAAGAAGTGACTGAAAGCCAGCAGAGAGTCAGAGCAAGCGCATTGTTCCCTCTCTGGCCCCTCCCCCACATACAGCACCACAGTGCAGCAACGGGGGTTGCCCCGCCCTGGTGAATACCTAAAGCTCCGCTGCTTACAACATAACTGGCATTCAGAGAGAAAATAAATATGGTCCAAATGAAAGATCAAATCTCAAAAATAGAACTAAGCAATGAAGAGATAGCCAACCTATCAGATGCAGAGTTCAAAACACTGGTAATCAGGATGCTCACAGAAATGGTTGAGTATGGTCACAGAATGAAGAAGTGAAGGCTATACAAAGTGAAATACAGAAAAATGTACAGGGAACCAACAGGGAAGGGAAGGAAACCAGGACTCAAATCAACAATGTAGAGCAGAAGGAAGAAATAAACATTCAACCAGAACAGAATGAAGAAAACAAGAATTCAAAAAATGAGGAGAGGCTTAGGAACCTCTGGGACAACTTTAAAGTTCCAACTTCCGAATCATAAGGGTGCCAGAAGGAGAAGAGGAAGACCAAGAAATTGAAAACTTACTTGAAAATATAATGAAGGAAAATTTCCCTAATCTGGCCAAGGGAATAGACTTCCAGGAAGTCCAGGAAGCTCACAGAGTCCCAAAGAAGTGGACCTAAGGCAGTATACACCAACGCACATCATAATCACATTACCCAAGATTAAAGAGGAGAGACTCTTAAAAGCATTAAGAGAAAAGCAGAGGGTTACCTACAAAGGAGTTCCCATAAGACTATCAGCTGATTTCTCAAAAGAAACCTTGCAGGGAAGAAGGGGCTGGAAAGGAGTATTCAAAGTCATGAAAACAAGGGTCTATATCCAAGATGACTCTATCCAGTAAAGCTATCCTTTAGAACGGGAGGGCAGATAAAGTGCTTCCCAAATAAGGTCAAGTTAAAGGAGTTCATCATCACCAAGCCCTCATTATATGAAATGTTAAAGGGACTTATCCAAGAAAAAGATGATAAAAAATATAAATAGTAAAATGACAACAAACTCACAACTATCAACAACTGAAACTAAAAAAACAAAAACAAACTAAGCAAAGAAATACAACAGAAACAGAATAACAGAAATGGAGATCACATGGAGGGTTATCAGTGGGGAGGGGGTGAGGGAAGAATGGGGGAAAAGGTACAAGGAATAAGAAGCGTAAATGGTAGGTACAAAATAGACAAGAAGATGTTAAGAGTGGTATAGGAAATGGAGAAGCTGAAGAATTTACATGTACGACCCATGGACATGAACTAAGCAGGGGTGGGGGGTGTGGGTGGGAGGTGGGTTGCAGGGCAGAGGGTAATAAAGAGGGAAAAATGGGACAACTGTAACAGCATAATCAATAAAATATATTTTTTAAAAAAGTGAGGCCAGCATAGTCATCAGGACATGGCCATGTGAATGTTACTCTGCACAGGAGAAACAGCACCAGTGAGCGTGTGGGAGACAAGTGGCCCCTGCCATGGAGCCATACAACTCAGTATGTCCCTTAGGCTGCCCAGACCTCCTCGGGGCCATCCAAGAGAGTCTGCACTGAGGGCCAAGGCAGGCCTGAGCTCATCAGGGCTGGGCCATAGGGAGTCGGGAGAGTGAGACTCTTGCATCTCCCTATACTGATGGTGTATGGAAGGGAGTATTCCACCCAGGAAAGATGGCATCTGCGTGTGGTGTGGGAGAGGAGATCAGCGCAGGGACCCTGGCAACTGTCCCTTTAGCCCTCGCCCCGAAGCCACATAGCCCAGTCTATCCTCACACAACTACAGTTTGCTCTGGGCTGCCCTCCTTCTGTGGGAGCTCTCAAGGTAAGTGCCTACAAAGGAGATTTTGTGTGTTGGCCCTTTAAGAGGGCACCTCGGTCTCTAGCAGACTCCTCTCTCTTTCTGGTGGACAGAATTCCTGCTGATTTTCACTGCCAGGTGTTATGCGGGATCTTCTTCCCAGCTCTAGTGTTCTGGACTCGGGAGTCCAGCATAGGGTTGAGGCTCCAAACTCCTCAGAGGCAACCTTTGCAGCTCAGATATTCCTACAGATTCTCAACTACTGCACTTGGGTGAAGGGCCAGCCCTTTTCGCTTCTCCATCCTTTCTACTAGTGTAGATGTAGCTTCTTCTCCAAATCCTTGGTTGTAAGACTTCTGTTCAGCTAGTCTTCAGCAGGTCATTCAGGTTGATTGCTCTTTCAGGTATAATTCCAGTTTGGACCTGGGACGAGGTGAGTGCAACTTCCACCTGCTCTACTGCCATCTGGATCTGCTGTGCTTCTGTAATTCTGTGTACACAGTTTGTCTTCTCTCCTGTGCATAGTTTTATTTTTGAATACCACATTGTAAAATATGTATGTACTTGTAAGTTTGTTTCCCTGAGGGAGGGGGACTCACGCTTGGATCCCCAACACTAGCATAGTCCCTTCACAAAGAATTGATCAATTGACGCACATTAGCTAATTGAATAGGACAAGGTTCTCTGAAAAGAACTGGGCATCTTCAAAGGGTTAATTGGCCTCCATACATTTGGCTACTCAAGGTTCCCTGCTCCTCACCATGTGCTAGGAGCTGACTTCTCTGCCACATCAATCCTGACCTCACCCCATCAGTGGACCATACGCCCTTCACAGAAATCACACCTCATTCATTTTGGTAAACCAACCCTGCGCCAAGCACAGTGTCCTAAACTAAATGGTCACATAAGAAATCCCTTGAGGAAACATACCACTTGTAGAAAAGTTATAGAATCCCTTACAAAGTGTCTTGTCACACCCACTGGAACTAGAATTCTGAAGATGTGGCCAGGAGTGGCTGTGCAATTACTCCCAGACACTTACCCACTAGTCTTGCTTGCATACATCCAAACACAGTGATCGGAGCATCTTTCTCATAATCCCGGAAACCACCACTCCGCTGAGGTAAGCTATGAGGCATGTTCAGGTTGGTGCGTATGTAGCGGCCTAGGGAAAAAGTCATACGAAGGCTATGTGAGTTTCTTGTATCCTTAGGATCCTGACAGCCTCTCTATTTCCATTGCTTTTTGGCCAAAGAGACTAAATTGAGCTCTTTAGAAAATATCAAGGCTGATACTTTTGCTTTGTTAGAATGTCTTGGAATCCACTCTTCTAATCTTCTGACAAAAGTGAAAAGAAATAGGGGATTTTAAAAAAGATTTTATTATTTAATTTTAGAGACATGGGAAAGAAGGGCGAAAGAGAAGGATAGGAACATTGATGTGAGAGAGAAACATTGACTGGTTGCCTCTTATATGTGCTCCGACCAGGGACCGAACCCACAATACAGTCATGTGCCCTGACTGGAATTGAACCAGTGACTTTTTGCTTTGCGGGATAATGCCCAACCAACTGTGCCCACTAGTCAGGGCAAGAGATAGTTTTTAAGTAAAAATAGCAAGCAGACGCTCTAAAACAGGAGGCTTCTCTCGGATATAAGTCTCCTTATCTTAAACAGGTTACTTGAAAGAAAATAGAGCCAAAATGAGTCAGGGTGAATTGATGCTGGGACATCTATCCCTGCCTCTGATGTAGCCATATGACCACGAGCAAAACATTTGCCTTTGGCCCCTGGTGTCCCAGTTTATAGGATACACACAAGAATACTCACCTCTTCCCTAACATGCAAGGTAATCCAAGAAGGACTTATGAATGTAACACATTACAGGCTTTTTTACTGCCCACCTAACCATAAATGCCTCCATCTAGATAAATATAGCTTGACTGTGCCCCCTAGAGGCAATAATAGGAATAGCAATGCTGAACAGGCCAACCAGCTGCTCACCTTTGGCATCAAAGCACTGCGACAGCCAGTACTTCCCAAACACTACATCCATCCTCTCCCCATGCCGACACACAAACAGGCATCTCTTTTGGGGGCCAGGCTGGCTGCTGACCCTCAGAGGCTGCAAACACAGAAACGCTATTAGTGGGGAAAACATGAAAAAGTAGACATGTCTTGGTACCAGGTGACTGAGCTGTAGAGCAGGCTTTGCTAATGTACAATGTGACTTGGCCTGTCTGTAAAATAGGGGGTGGCAGGACTCATCCTACAGACCTCAAGTTATTTTGAGGTTCAGATGAAATGAACTTCAGGTGCTTTGCCATATAAGAAGGGTTATGAAAATGGTATTATCATCTCTACTGCCGTTGTTAGTAAGAGTGGTGTTTGGCCAACACTAACATGAACACCTCTTAGCTGCAGCTCAGAGGTAAAACTAGCTAGCGTGTAAAGAAAGCCATCTAGTGGGACAGTGCCCTCCCCTGAAGAGATGCTTCATCAGCTTCTCAGGGAGTGAGAACTTTTATCATCACAAATACATCTGTCTCATCTCTGATGTGCGGTGGTCGGACCACATGGCCCAATGGTCTCTTCCAACAGTGAGGCCCTGCTTTGCCTATTCGAATCACAGTTTTTAGGCTCTGTTGTCCAACTACGAACATGCTGGTGCTCCCAGAAATGGTTCTGGGAGGACAACTGCTACTTCTGGGTGGTGAAATAGGCAAGTGTAGTCAAAGGCATGTCCAAATGACTTTGGTTTTTTAACTGCCAGTGGAGTGCTATAGATATTTCCACATCTTCTTTCTGAGAGTCAGCTGCTCTCAGTTTCCTTAATGCTGCCAGCTTCCCATTGGCAGCATGTTCATGAGCTTCCAGTTGCCCTGGGGAAGTTACTGTATGGGATGTGGCACAGCCTTTCCATCTCTCCTCTTTCTCTTCTCCAATTCAAGCCCTGGGCTCCGGCCAAAGTGACCTAGCCTTTTAATTCTCAACAAATTTGAACTTTCAACTTGCCTTTTTATTGTTCAAACTGCTTCTCCAACTCTTCATTCTGCAATTTCTGGCATTATCAAGTATACATACACCGAATGCTCACTATCTACCAGGTACTGTGCCAAGAGCCATGTTCTTATTATTATTTCCTTTAATATTTTTCATTAAAGTATAGTGGACATACAGTATTATATTACTTTCAGCTGTGCAATACAGTGATTCGATATTTATACACCTTGTGGTATGATCACCATGATGTATCTAGTACCCACCTGCCACCATACAAAGTTATATTATTCACTATATTCTGTTTTATATTATATTTCCATAACTTGTTTATTTTATAACTGGATTTGTACCTCTTATTGCTCTTCAACTTTTATTTCACCCATTCCCCCACCCTACTTTCCTTTTACTTTCACAATGACCTATGAACTAGAAGAACTCTTACTACTGTACAGATAACATGTTCTCCTCTCTGGGAAAGAGCCTTCCTTACCAGCGTAGGTCCAGATGCTGGAAGTCATAGTCTTGCATTTTTGTATCTATAGGCCTCATACTAGTCAACAGGTGCTCAGTGAACCTTGAGTGCCACTGAGGATGGGATCTGGCAGTCTGCCTTACCTGCGCAGGCTGGCAGATAACAGTCAGGGGTGCCATCTCCCCCGAGCCCTGGTCCTCATAAGACCGCCGCTCCAATATGCCATCACCGAATGAGAGAGCAGGGGAAGGTGCTGTACTTAAGATTGAGTAAGAACTGCAGGGGAGGGGAGAAAGATGTTAGCGGCTTTGCCCTGGAGTCACCAGCACTTTGCCCTGCACAAACAGGAGTGTGGGGGTCAGCCAGAAATGCTCCCTGGGCAGTGTGATGGATGGGAGAGTGGGCCTGGGGTGCCTCTTCCTGGGGAAGGGCTTCTTGTTTTATCCTGAAGTCTTGCAGTATAATTAGGGGTAGAAGGATTTCTCTACTTGGAATAGATGAATTCATCCCTCTGGGCAAGGACAGCGCCTCTGAGTTTGTGCTTATTAAGATGCCACAGGCATGGTTGGCAGTAAAGTCACATTAAATAATGAAGGATCAATTTTGTGCTGTTGTTTCCAGCTGTTTTTCTGGCTCAAAAGAAATAAACAATTCCTGTTGCCTTTAATCTTCTCCATGGTGATTTCCAACCAAACTCACACATTACAGGGAGCATTTGCACTGCCTCCACCACTTTGCCTGAGGCTCCTAGGGGTCCGGGAAGCCTCGTGGCCATTATCCCCTGTTCCACCTTCTTCAGTCTCAACACCGCCTCCAGCAAGATCATGAAACGCAGACTCATTGTAGAGGACATCGTTCTCATGAGAGGTGAGCTGCAAGCCAAGAACTCATTTCCGGGTTTAACACTGTAACTAGAGAGGCCCCAGGGGTCTTGCTAAAAAAAGGGAGGCAGCAGATCATGCCATGTTTAAATCATTTTGATTAGTTAAGACCTCCAAAAAGCTTTACCTAATAAACATTGCCATCTAAATATGGTCGTTGGATGAATCCTGTAACTATCTCCTTCTGCCTCACTGGACAGCAGCAAGGGATAATCTCGTAAATTTTAGACTTCTTGCTTCTTTACAACCAGGGCGGCCATAGGCCCCAGTCTGTCCAGCAGAGTCCCGGTTTACATCTGTTGACCCAGCAATCTGTGCGGTTTCACATCAGTTCTGGATTGTTCATTTTTAACACATTATTCTCTGAATTTTAATCTTAAAAAGAACTTTTTACAGTTACTAATATAATAAAGCTAACTGGTTAATAAGAATGCTTTCAGAAAAAATGTATTTTAATAAGTTTAAACTTTCACCCTCCAGGGTGTCTCTTTCTGTAACTGTAAACAGACTCATCCTGCTTCTATACAAAGGTCACAGAAGCCTCAAACCCTAAAAAAGTGCTGCCTCAGCCGGCAAGGGTACCCGACCCCGGGGCCCCACTCCTCATGGATTCAGCAGGTCTCGGGGTGGGATCCAGGAAGCCACGGTTTCACAAAGCTCTATCAGTTCCGTGTGATGCGTGTCCAAATGGGACCTATTTTGGTAAAACTAAGCAACTGTAAATCAAGGAAATCTTGTGCCATTTACACAGTCTGACAGACTGGCTGTTCTTTTTTATTCTAAACTGAGACCCTCCCAAACATCACACAGTTAAAGAAAATTCAATTTCACTCTCTGACTCATCAAAGATTTAGGGCCTAAAATGTCTGGATGGAATCATCCCAACATTGTGCGGTATCTGCCCCATAATTTCCTCATTTATCATCGCTGTGAAGACGTGGGGAGAGTCCCTTCTCTCTCTCCTTCTGCTCAGTTGGCAGGAGAAAGCCACTCTCTTTTCCTTAAGTGTCACTGTGAGCAAATGACCTGATTCACTCTGAGACAGTTTGGGCATCAGCTCCACTAAGACAATAAACAGTCAGATACTCCGTGTCAGGAGCAGAGTAAGGGGGAAGCCGAACCTTCTCAAGGGCCAGGGGGGGCAGTGGCATGGCCCTAGGACACACCAGCCCTGAGTATAAGCCCCGAAGGACCAACCAGCCCACCCTGATTCCGAGCATACAGTGGGGCTCACAAACTGACAGATATCTAGGGATACTTACAACCAGGCAAGATTCTCTATTAAGGGTGGAAGGACAGTATTTTTAGGATGGACTCAGGAAACAGAGGACAGGGTGGGAAGAGCTGTGAAGGGTCACAGGCCCCAAGTCTCTAAATGTTGCTAGAATCCCCTCAGCAACTTCCCATCTGCCAGTCAGGTCCTAAGCAAGCACCCCAAGGCTCTGCCTCCTCAGTCTCTCCTGGGTCAGAAGTGAGAGAAGATCCTCCTCCCTGAGTCATTTCCACTTCTGGGGTTAAGTAGAAAATAACCGTTCTACAGG
The DNA here is from genome assembly GCA_004027475.1 of Anoura caudifer. Taxonomy (NCBI): domain Eukaryota; kingdom Metazoa; phylum Chordata; class Mammalia; order Chiroptera; family Phyllostomidae; genus Anoura; species Anoura caudifer. The sequence continues at coordinate 232,768 of PVKU01000668.1, read as the reverse complement.
ATCCCTTTTGTAGGAGAGACATTTGATTTGCTGAGCGTGTAAGAGGACTAGAAAACACCAGTTACAAAAAAAAGGAAAATCGCAGAGGCTGACGACTACCCTAGGTCCAGTGCCCTTGCATATGCGGAGCTGATCCATGTAAAGCCTAGTCCTCGACTGCAGTCTTCGTAACACCCCTGTGAGTTAACTGCAACTAAGTATCATCTTCATTTTACGGACTTGCAAACAGAGGCTCAGAGAGGTTAACAGAGGTAATGTCACTTAGCCAAGACCACACAACTGGGGAGTGGGAGAGCTAGAACTTGAACTGAAGATTATTGGAATAAAAAGTCAAATTCTTCATTACAATGTCCTAACACTTAATGTTAGTTATTTCCCCACTCTCAGCAGGGCTGGCTGTGGAAACTGGTGGTTTAGTTTCGGACGTGGTTCCTAGGTAAAGGGTGTCACTGGTAACCTCCCTGCATAAAAGGAGAGGACACACAGGTTCACCTGCGGCTCACCTGAGCTCTCATGGGGCAGAAGCGGCTCGCACGCCGCTGTCTGACACCAGCAGGCAGAGGTCCGCACCTGCTCTCTCCCGCAGGGAGCCCGACTCCTTTTATTTTTTTAATTATTTAATTATTTATTTAAATTTAGAAATACTTTTATTTTGTCAATGCAATAATATTGTAAGAATACAAAGGTGTTTTCACAGGAAATATAAATGACTTAATAAAAATAACTTCCTGATCATTACAAGATTCATATATATTGTTTAGCAAATTATTTTTTTCTTCATTTATTTTTTTATTTTAATTGTTGTTCTTATACAGTTTTGTCTTCCACTCCCATCCCAGCCCACCGCCCCAGCCCTCCCCGGCTCCCTTCCATTTCCACGCCCCCAGCTTTTGTCCGACTTCTAAGAACACGTGAGCTAAGAGCTACGCGTAGTCAGAGAATCTTTTAGTTCTCAATTTATTTATGACGTATATTAACCTTCACTTGTTTTCATAGGGATAAAAGGGTAACTTTGGAAACCCAACTATTTATTTTCATATTCAGAAACTTTTCTGAAAAAGCCAACATTTGGGGAATGTGAAACAGCTTCAAGCTTCCAATCTGTGCCACAAAATACTGATGTTCTCCAGGTGGGGGTGGGAGGTGCACCAGCAGGAAGGGCGGGGGAGTTGCTGGGAACTGAGCAATGAAGGAGGAGGATGTTCTTTCCCATCTCTGGGTTTGTGGTTCGTCTGCTTGCTGCAAACCAGGGTAGGGGAAATTTTCTTCTTTCCTCCCTCCAGGAAAAACACTCCCTGAAATCGCCCCGTTCTGCTTCTCCTTTGTGGTGACAATAATAATGTTAGATTCTAGCAGCTGCTGCTGAGGCCCCCAGCTCTGAGCCATGGTGGCACGTGGCAAGAACACCAGGGAGGAAAAACACCCAGCATGTACACACTGGTGAGCCGCCTGTGTGTGCCAGGGAAGAGCTGGCTTTGAACTGGTAAAGAAACAGAAGGTGCCTTTTTATTTCTGGTTTATTTACTGAGACAAAGCTATCCGTACTACACAGGGCACTCTGGACAGGGGAGCATTTTGTGACGGATCAGTGGGAAGTCATCACTCTAAAGGAGGTGGGGGGGGGACCCTGAGTCTTTCTAAGGGCCTGGCAGTTGCCCATTTCCTTAAACACATTCTGTCACCTAGGCATCTGAGTGCCAAGCCAGAGGACTTGCTCAGAGCCACCTCTTAAATGAGGGGCACTTAGGTCTCCCGATATTTGCAGACCCTTTCATCACTGGCCTGGCTGGTGTGGTACGAATCTGCCTAGCTGCTCGGGCAAGTGGGACCACTCTGAGCAGTGATGCAGGGCAAAGTGGACAGAAACCTGAAAGCCATTTAGACTCAGCACCAGGATGACCCACGCTTCAGTTATAAGACATGGACCCTAAAGCAGCCTCAATGTAGTCTCTGATCCGGAATTCAGACAGACAGCCAGGTGGGTGGGGACAGGCAGAGTGAAGCGAGGGGTCCAGGGCTCGCTGCTCCCAGGCCTCAGTCAGCCCTTCCTGGAAGTCTGGGACCGGCAGAGCTTTCTCCCCTCAGACCCTACTGACAGTGACTGCCACCCACGTGTCTAGAATCAAGTCTACTTCCCACTACCTCCGAAAGTCTGTAATGTTTCTCAGAAAACAGCAGGCAAAGAACTTGGAGTCAGCTCACCTGTGAAATACCCAGGTGCTACATTCATCAGCCTTGGTGATGTAATTCTCAGGCAGGAGTCCGGAGCAGCCGGTAGTTAAGGATGTGCCATAGACCCAGCCCTCACTGGTGCTGGTCTGCTCCATGGGGGACATGAAGATGAAGTCCCCAGGGACCAGCTCCAGCTCATCGTCATTCTGCGGGGTGTAGGGGTAGTTCACCTGCAATGTCTGAAAGAGAGGGTACGTGAGGCCCATGTCTGACCCATTCTCCCCAGTGTTGCCAGGCAGATCTGCGTGTTCTGCGCCCACATCCAGAGTTTGGCATTTATAGGGCCCCTGGGCGGGGGTGGGGGTGTGGAGGGGGGAGCAAAGGCTCCGAGGAGATTTGAATTCAGATCAGAAAGTATTTTCTTTTCTTCTTTTTTTTTTTTTTTTAGGGTAAGGTAGGTATATGGCAACTACTACTGGATGGTTCCAGACTTTCCTTTCGGAATATCTTCGCTTCTCTTCAGGATTCACATATGATTTTTAGAAATGTATCTCAAAGCCCATAGGCTCTTCTGTGAACTGCGGTACAAAAGGGGTTGGACCTGGTTTCTGCTGCTCAGTGCCAGGCAGGCACCTTAAGGGACACTTGGAACCCAGCTCATGAAAAGTTAAGTCTTCCACAAGGGGGGGTTATGCACAGGCCAGAAGCAGAGACTGCCAGCAAGCAAGGCTGTGGGGGCGAGCACGGCCCTTTCTGTGCAGCTCGGCAGCTTCAGCAAGGCTCGGGGCCCTGCCTCGAAGGAGCTTTCTTTAAACCTGCATCTTTACCAAAGAGCTTGAAAGGAAAGTATCTGTTACAACCATCAGTGTTTAAGTCTGTGTGACCAGCTTTCACCAGGGAGCAGATGAAGCACTTGTGTTCCTTTTCTGGGCTCAGAAAAAGCCTCCAGGGCCAATCACAGGCCATGCGGCTTGGCCGATTTATTCCATTGTTTGCCTCCTTTCCTGTGTATATAAACATCACAGGCACAGGCATAAAGATACTTTGGAACACATTCATTTTACTATTTATTTAATTAACAACAGGAGGCCTCAATAGTAAGGAAAGCATTTCCTATCCCGTTTGCTGCACAAGGGACACAAGGATGGATGGATATCCTGTAACAGTTTTTCTGATGGTCTCAAAGCCACTGGTGGCAGGCCCCCCAGCTTCTGGTTCCACTTCCAGGTTTTTAACTTTGGCCTCAGTTGTCTCATCTGTAAAATAATACCTGGACTACAAAAGTGAAAAGAGACAACCTAAGAAAACTCCTTAGGACAGAGCCTTGTGCACAGAGGGGGCACAGCTGTTTCCACGGAGCCATGATGCCTCGTTTTCCAGGTGTTGTCCTGCCTTCCAGCCGCCAACCTGGCCCCGGAACACGTGCTGGGAAGGCCTGTGAGTGATGGACGCAGCTCACCAGTGTCAAGGATACATCAAAACACATTTCCAAGGAAGACTTCACTTCTGGATCCCTCTGATGAAAGGAGCCAGTGAAAACGGGACTGTTCTCAGAGAATGAAAGTGGTAACACACAGAGCCTGACAGCAGCACCGGGTTTCTGACCGACCATCCTCTCAGTCAGGGCGGCACTCCTCTCCCCATGACAGCATCCCGCAGCTCGAGGTCTTCTGTGCCCCCGGCCACCTCTCCACTGCTTTCCCTTCCCACTGCCTCACACACGCTCCAACCACGTCCACAGACTACCCCGGGAGGTTTTCTGTGGGGTTGTTAAAACAACTCAAAGGAAAAAAGTATTCACAAGAGACCTCTGAGTCGGGTGTGGGACGATCCACCAGAAGGAACATTCCTTTTCCTGGAACAGGGTGAAGCGAGGCCCCAGGTCATACGGAGCAACTCCAGACTAAGCTCCTTCGGTTCCTTAGATACTCAAACATAGTAGAGTCTCGGCTAACAGCTGAGCCTTTGGTCCCGTAGTGCCTTTTCTCTCAGAAATCCTAAATGACTTCAGGGAAGAGCTCACTCCTCCTATGACTGAGGGGTGTTACCTCCAGGGAAATGCAAGCGCAGCAAAGGAGCCTCGGAGACAGGGTGTTCCAGGCAGAGAGCAGTCAGACAAGGCACATTTGATTTACTGAATAAGCAAAAAAAACCAAAACGAAACAACACAGAAGCACTGCAGCGAACCTGAACCTGTGAGTGGTGCGCACGTGCCCCTCATCAGAAGCACTTGAGTGAGGCGGCCTGAGTTCCAGAGAGATCAGGACATGGGCATCGACTCCCCTTTGGTTTGGCACCCACTGTAAGAGTCCTTGAGTCCATCTCAAGGATGCTTCATCTCCCTTTCCACACAGGGCTAAGCGTCCAGTTTGCCGACTAGGCTCGCAGGAAGGACAGTGGCATCCCTGTGTGATGACAGGGCTTGACCTTCTTTACCTTTGAAGCCCTTTCTCTTAGTAGCAGCAATAGCTGCAGCATCGGTCATTGCTGTTGCACACACTCTGTGCCAGGCCTCCCCTTAGATCCTTCTCTTTAGCCCACACAACAGTCCAGCAAAATACTGTTGCCATTTTACATGGGAGAAAACTAAGGACTGGAGTTACAGGAATTGCAAAAGTGACTCAGCAGCTGCTGGAGTGATAGAGCCAGGATTTAAAGCCATGTGTGCTAGTCTCCAGAATTTATGTTTTTTTGTACAAGTCTCTCCTTCCTCTAGATTTCTATTGCTTGGCATGTACAACTTGCTTGGCCCAAGCATCACTAACACGGCATTTCTGAGTCCCAGTGGAGTGAGACTCTAAACAGGAGGGGGATGAGATGCAGCAGTTTTCCTGTGTATTGCTGGCTGAGTGTCCTTGCCTACACCATTTGCTTCTCTTAGACGTCATTAGTTCATTGGAATGACCAATCAAACTTGCCTCCCAGGAACAGAAGAGGGAAGGCAAGAGCTGGTTTACGTTCTCAGGGGCTCAGGGGGAGACCTCAGAGGGAGAACTTGATCAGAAGGAACAGTAATAAACGAGCTTTAACAAATAAGAGATAAAAGAGGCCAAGTTATTTTTAGAAAATAATTCATGTGCACACTCACTGCCTCCTTCCCTCGGTGCCAACTGAGCACGATGTGGGTCACGCAGAAAAGCAATTGCCCTTTGGGTTAGCTGGAGGACAGTGTTGATTAGAAGAGGTTCCTTGTAAAATTCCATTGCCACCACCCTCCTCGTAGAAGGGCGACTTCTCGGAGTCCATTTGGATGGATGCAACACTTGATTTTTTTTTTCCTTTGCTCTCAGAAGGAAGGAGTCCAGTCAGCTACACCTCTTGTTATATTTAGGGCTCATTCTAAGCAGTTTCCAGGAGATGTCAGAATTCTTAAGTAAGATCAAGCCCAGTCTCCTTGTTGCATCTTCACAGAAACTTTCATCAAATGACTGAGAAGGAGGACATGCATTCTCACCAGAAGAGTCAGACAAAGCCCCATGTCCTTGAAACTCACAGGCCTCATGACCAGGCCTGCACCTCGGTGCATGGCTGGCTCTTCCTAACACTTCCCAATCAACGATGAAGTTGCCTAGTCTGGATCCTGAGGTTCTAACTATTTCTCATATTAAAAGAAATACCTAAAAGAGATGTTAACCTGGCTGGTGTGGTTCAGCGGATTGAGGACCGGCCTGTGAACCAAAGGGTTGCCAGTTGGATTCCCAGTCAGAGCACATGTCTGGTTTGCAGGCCAGGCCCCCAGTAGGGGGCATGCGTGAGGCAACCACACACTGACGTTTCTCTTCCCCCTCTGTCTAAAAGTAAAATAAATAAAATCTTTAAAAACAGAGAGAGAGAGATATTAAAAGGCTATATAAACTTTAATAAATCAGTTCTTCTGTTGAAAAACTAGGAAACAAATATGTGATGTTTAATAAAGTTAGTTAAACTGGATGACAAATTTTTCACCAAACTATAAGGTTCTTTTTGGGTTGGATGGCTCATCTTTATTGGTCAGAATATCTGAATTCTGGTTTCAGCACTGGTCCTAAATTATTATTTAGCTTTGAGCCAGCCACTCAAACTCTTTATGTCTCAGCTTCTCCTTCGGGAATCAAAAGGACAATATTACCCTTCAGAGATGTTTGTGCTTGTCCTGGAATGCAACGTCATTTCCCTCGGAACAATAATGCTAGGACCACACCAGCCTTTCCGCCTGCACAGGGATTGGGATTTCCCACTCACGCCTCCCGTGTGATGCCTACAAACTCTCACAGTGTTTAGTCTGTGCCGTCACTTCATGTGTGCCTGTTGTCTCTCCCCTGCTGGACTCAAATCTCCTCGAAGACAGCACCATATTTTAGAATTCTAGTATGTTCCATGGTACCTTGCATTTGTAGATGGTCAGCAAATAAATGCTGATTGTATGTTCACAGATTTTTTTTTCTTTATTTATGTGCTCTTTTCCTCAACTAAGATCAGGATGATGCCTGCTATCTTTTACCACCATGAATTACTAGAATATTTAAAATCTTCCAACATACTACTCTACCTACTCTCCCATTTCATTTCTGTGTCATTCTAATAAGGCTGGCTGGGTAGGAGAACCATGGGGCTTTCACACAGATGGGACACTTGGCACACAGAGAGGAAGGACTCAGGCTCAAAGCTACCTACTGAGTTGGGCAGAGTCCTGGACAAGGTCCTGGGCCACAGACCCCTGGTTTGGTCTTGCCTCACGGGCTAGGCTTGCTCTGGGGCCCACATCCCCGCTGCAGTGAGCTGCTGACTGCACCTGGCGGTGCTAGGAGTGGCAGGGGCTGGGAGTGGCAGGGCCGCAGTGAGACTTTACCTCATGGTTTGCAAATCGGATGTCCCGAGAGAATATGGTGGCCACCCAGTCACACCCTAGTTTGACATCAATGTTCTGGGCTAGTTTCTCTAGGGTGGGTAGGTGGCTGGCTTGGAAGTGGTAAGCCAGGGTCACATGCAGCTGCTTCTTATGAGGCTCCACATGGACTTCTGGAAGAAGAAGGAAACTGCCAGTTATTCGGAAATTGCCAGTGATCATGGCAATGGGGGACACTTCAGGAAGAACATGGAAATCAGCTCCCCAAAGGACGGAGTCGCTGTCAGACAAACGTATTTCTCTCCTTCACAGATGCAGAATAAAGGGGGCGGGGTGGGTAACAAATCCTGAATCCACCCGCAGTCTGAGAGAGAAAGAGCAGCATTTCTGTAGGAGCCGTGAACCAGCTGAGAGGTGACCATTGGGGTTGGCTGCTCCTCACAGCAACCCTCATGATCACTATCCCCACTGTTCACAGAGGCGGGAACTGAGGCCTGAGGGGATGGACAAATTCATGGAGCAATAAAGAGCAAGTTTTGTAATCATGCAATTCTCAGAGGTATATTGCCTTTGTTTTGAAATCAAGCCTCTCAGCTTCTGGGTGGCTCTGATGGAGAAATAAAGGAAAAAAATATTTTCAAAGTTTAAAACAGGGTTTCTCAAAGCATTTGCGTCAAATAGTTATTTGTTGTGAACTGTAGGGCTTAGCTGCCTCCTTGGCCTCCACACACCCAATGCATGAAGCACCCCCCAAGCTGGGACAACCAAAATGACTCCAGACACTGCCAAATGTCCGTCCCCTGGGGGCAAGACTGCCCTGGTTGAGAATCATTGGTTTAAAGCAGACAGACTGTTATTCTAAGACATCCTCAAAAACAAAATAAAACCAACCAATCTACCCTCAAAGGAATGGCTTTTATTTCTCTTTTGTTCATGTCTGCTGTCCAAGCTGGACATGGAGAAGATGCAACCAGAGGGAATTTGGGAATTTGAGAAATTAAGGGGCTCAAGTCATGCAAAGATGGAAGCAGGGGCTGGACTTTTTGGTTTTGAGGGCTTTTTCTGTTATACTGCACTGTATTTCTTCGGTGTGAGCCCCAAGAGGCAAGGGATTTGGGTCTTGTTCACACTGTATCCCAGTGCTCAGCACACGACAGGCTCTCAGTGCTTGTTAAATGAGTAAAGACACACATGCGTGAACTTCCTCAAAGGACCTACGATGCAGGACCACACTCAAGACTACTTGCTGAAGGGATCTGGAATACCAAGGCATAAGGTACAGGGCACAGTCAGGATGGCCTGCTCTCAGGTTGGAAGGGGCTGGGCCAGCTGCGCAGGGCAGTGCCCCCAGTGATCCCAGCCACCACCAGGGGGCGGGCGAGGGCGGAGGATCCAGCTAGCAGCCCAGGTAGCCTCAGCCGCAGCATCCGGAGGGGACCCTCGCCTCCTCCCCGAAAGGAAAGCATGCTGGGCCTGCCCGCTAGTTTCTCCCTCAGCAGGGCCTGGCGGGGAGCCGTTTGACTCATTTGTGAAGGGTTTGGGTTTTGTGGCTACAACGCTGGCTTTGGGTTTTTGGGAGTTGTAGTGGTTTTGACAGTAGCTGCTGAGGGATGACAGAGCTCTTTCCATGAGACAGAGGAGCAGAAGCAGGACGTCATTTCCCTCATTCGATGCCATTCTCTGAATAGCAAGCTCTTGCGAATGGACAGGCTCCCCCGAAGTCAGACGGCGCCCACAAGAGGGGTGCTGGGGAGGGGTCTTCGAGTCCCCCTTCCCCACACAGAGAAGCAGCCCTGCAGGCTTGCAGTCCTTCTGAGAGCAGAGACCTCACCCGGACTCGCTCAGCTGTGCCTGGCTTTGACCACACCCTCCCCACAGTCCTAAGCCCCATTTGGGTTTTTCTCGCAAAGAAGGAGGCCAAGCAGAAGGTCCCTGGTAGGGGATGAGAAGAGCAGAAAGGGACACAGGCAGGTGAGGTAGAGGCCGAAAGTCAGGAGGCCGGGGACACAGCCGGGCTGCAGTCAAGTCTTGCGTCAGTCCCCTGCCCGTCCCCGCGCAGGGCTGCAATCTCACGGCTGTGGCACCCTGTGCTCTGCGCACACCCTGCTCCTCCTGCTTGCGTCTCGGGTCCCACGCCCCGCGGTTTCCCTGCACCCGAGAATGGACAGGACCTGTCCTGTGAGTGCGTCTCCTTCCTTCGGTGAAGGGAAGCCCCCAACCTGCATGGCCCCTCTTTTCGCAGAGCACAGTTATCACAAGGTTAGGGCTGGCCTGGCGGCCGGGCTGGCCTGGCGGCCGGGCTGGCTCACCGGTTTTGGACGCAGCCTCCGCAGCAAAGTCTGCGGCAAACTTCTTGAGGCCCTCGGCGCTCTCCTCCTTCACGAAGAGGCCGATGAAGTTGGATGAGGTGTAAAGCTCCAGGGGTAGCGGGGAGGAGAACTTGCACCTCCAGCGACCAACCGTGGTCTGCAGCGCCTCCGCCAGCGCATCCACCTTGCTGTCCTCGCACTGCGGGGAGAGGGGCAGCTTCACTCAGAGGCCGGGGAGGGGCGTCCAAGCTGGTGAACACTGGGTCCTCTGCTCTAAGCAGAGGTTCCTAAACCATCACCTCCGCCTGGGAGGAGGGAGAAGAGCTGCAAGCTCCCAGGTATCATCTGGTAGGGGACTACCCAACTGGTAAATTAAACACGTGCAGCGGCCTACATCCCCACTGCCTCCCTGCTCCACCATGTCCCTCCTAACCGCCACACTGAGGGGCTCTGGTCCCTCAGAAAAAGAACGGAGGGAGGTCCTAGGAGAACACACAGTACCTAGGGCACATTCTCATGTGTTCTCTACTGTTGTGCGTCATCCGTGCTTTTCCTGCTCCTCTGGGTTGACTCTGCTTCCACCCCCGCGCCGTGGGGAAGGTGATGCTCACAGCGCTGTGGCGCTGCCCCACCCACCCCAGAGCGCTGGAGGGATTGAGTGTCTCTAAGACTCTGAAAAGTTGTCAGAAACAGCCTGGGTGACTAAGAGGAAATGATAATCATTTTAATTTTTGAGTGAGAAAGTGTTAGGAACATGTTTTTATGTAAAGAGAGGGAGGGAGGGAAGGAGCAGGACAAAGAGAGAGAATAAATGAAATACTATCTTAAAGAGCTAGCATTCTGCCTTGTATTGAATATACCTGTATAAATCAATTCTTCTGAATCTCCACAGAGAACTGAAGTAGATTAATACATTTATTATATAGGGAGAAGGATTTAGTTTGGCCATCAAATAAGCTTTGTGGTAGCTGGGATTATGGACTAGGTTACTGTGCCAGGTGAAAGGTATCTTTGCCATTTCTAAAAAAATGTACTGAGTGAAAACCTGTGAAGGGTGGCAACTGGCTCCTGTGGCTTTCCCTGTCTACAGACTACTTTCTCATTCCCAGCTCCCCAATTTCTACTTTCATTGTTGTGAGAGGGAAAAAGCAGACTACAGGTAAGTGTGAAGTGGGTCAGTGAAGCCATCCCCATGGTGGCTGCCAGACCATGTGTCAGTGAGTGGGTCAGGTTTGAACCTAGGGTCTTGAGGTGCACATCCCATCATGACACCTCACTGAACCGGGGGTGCTCCTGGCCTCAGCACATCAAAAGGAGGAGCTGTGGGCCTCACCGATCCCCTGAAGGCCCACCCATCACTGGGAGCCCATAACTATTTCTGCCAGATTCCCGAGAGTCTTCCGGCTTGAACTCCAGGTCCCAGAAGGTGGACTGGGATGGGGCACCAGGCTCACCATGAAGAACTGGCAGAGGGTGATGTGGGGGAAGATGTTGTGGGCTTTGTTCTTCCCGCAGATCTGCTTCGACTGTTGCCAGAAGTCGGAGAGCTTCTGTGCCAAGGGGCCTGTGGGGCGGAGGTAGAGCACGTACTCCCGGGGCAGGGGGTCATCCAGGAAGGGGTCACCCACATGGGAGAACAGCCTGCAAGGGAGAAGGACAAGAGCTGGGCAGGCCTTTCTTGCGAATGATAGACAGGAAGGGAGACCTCAAAGAGACAGGCCCGCCCTCCACATGCACTACATACACTCCAGGCACTGCAAGGGAAAGGGTTTCATTTCTGTGCTTTAAAAAAATCCACCCCTCCAAGCTCACACTTCGTAACCATCTTTCAGACACAACTTCTTTGCTGCCTGTCATACTGCATCCGCCCCCCACACCTCCCTAAAAAACCTGACGTCAATCTCCAGGAAGCATTCTCAGCTAAACCCCAAATCCTTTCCTCATCCACCAGCAGAGGTTCAACATGGCCTGGTCCTTCCATTCCCTCAACAATTAAACCAAGTGCTTCAAACACAAGGGAAACTTGGGAGGGTTACCTTGTAGGGTCTGTCCTGTGTACTAAGGTCCTGAAAGGTAAGTAGGTGGGTTTTTTTTCTAAACTGATTTGCCCAGCAGCCTCACACTTACATGTATCTTTAAATGACCAGAGGGAGGGCAGATTTGGTGATAGGGACTCTCTCTTAGAAATACTTTGAACTTCTTTAACCATTGCTAAAGGGATGCATACTCTGGGGCCAGGGCAGAGGAGGCAACTTGATAAATGGTCAAGTCACATGGCCTTTTGATTCATCTCTCCCCTCTCTCTAATAAAGCCCCCTCCCCCCAGGGCTCATTAAAGAGGAGCTGCTCATCCCTACTCACCCCACATATACTTAGAGTTAATTATATGCTATTTTCTCAACTTATTTATTTTATACTAACCAGTCACATGCTGCCTGAACACTTCTTCCTCCTGTGGATGCCAAGGCTTTTTGTCTGGAAGAAATCAAATTTCTATTGTTAGTATTTTTAGCCTCCTATCAGCTTTTCTCATCCCAGTGGCAAGAGCTGAGTGTTAAGTAAGAGACATCCAGGCCTCCTCAGTGGTGGGGGGAGAGCAGGGCAGTGGACTGCCCCCAGGGTCCCAGCCAGCACAGGGACACAGCACTTGGAATTCATTTCCATGTGATTAGCCCTGGATCTGCTTGCAGCCTGACAGCCCATGGAGCCTATTTTTGGCAGGTTTGCATTAGTTTTATTTCTGCTTCCCAAAAGGTTGTCATGTCTTGGTTTTTCCTCCTTCATTTTCATCCACTCATCCTTACTGACCCAGATCCCTGATCGACCATTGTTTTTTTACTGGTAGCCCCTTGGCAAAGTGTGTTAGGAGGTGGAGCTGAATGCCCACAAGACATTTGGCTTGGTTCAGTTCAGTGCCTCCTTACACACACCTCCAAGCACCACAACCAGTCACAGGCTGGATCCATCATCTCCAATATTTTATAGACATTTTTGGGGTCATGGCCAGGGCTGCCATCACCCCCACTGCTGGAGTAGCAAGGATGGTTCTAGAGCGAGACCCTGTGTGCAAGCACAGCAGAGGACTTCTGAAAGTTCAGACCAGCCTCCAAGAGCCAGAGGGTCCCGGGTTTATATCCAACTTTGCTCTTTGTCCATGCATTCATGCTTATGGTTATTCAAGAAACACTTACAGAGTTGCTATAATTTTGTCAGCACTGTGCTAGGCTCTAGGAGTACAGTGAAAAACAAGACTTCATGGTCCCTGCCCTCCTGGAGAGTTCAGCCCAGCAGAGCAGTCATGGAAACGCTAATCGTACAGATAATTAGTTAATTGCATCTGCGGTCAGGGCAATGAAGGGAAAGTACAGAGAACCATAACATAGGATGGGGAGACCTAAGGAAGTGACACTGCCGTGAGACCTGAAGATGTAGACTCCTCTGGGTAGAGACAGGTGGGGTTTGCGGCAGTGAAAGACAGCTGCTTGCACAGTGCCTGACACATGGGTGATGACCAATGCACAGTCATCGAGTCCCTTTGTGCTATACTGATTCTGGGTCCCTGGGAGTGAAGAGAGAGGGTAGAAAATTCTAGTCAAATCAACACTCTCTCATAGTCTCCCTTTCCTCATTGGCTGCTGAACCCAACTCCTCTCTCCTTTTTCTGGTCCCTCTATGGAGCAGTGGGAACAGCTGGGGTTGTGAGGATCATGGAGGGGCCTCAGAGGTCAACTGCAGCCCAAGTTCTCCACTTTACACAGGGATGGGGGAAGGAAGTCAGATAACGTGCTCAGAGCAGCCTGGCTGAGGGACTGCTGAGTGAGGGCCAGACGGCCCCTCTGCTCCACAGCTCACAGGTAAGTCCGATGCCTTCCTTCCCCTCCTGAGAATCTGAGCACAAATCCTGAAGGATCAGGATGAAGAAACCTGCACAGCTAAGCAGAACAGCACTACGGAATACAAGCCTACCTACAGTAGGATGGAGTATGAAGAAGCTGGACTGATGCTGTGAACCCTTTGGAGCAGAATTTCTTGGGACAGAAGCTGCTGAGGAAGAGACTGGAAAACAAATATTTCCCCTCCCCCTTTTCCACATAAGGAGCTTAATTGCATCCCTGCTGCCGCCCTGTGTCCTTTACTGTTTACTAGGCTATTAGAGGCCACACACCTTGCCTTTCTTAGGATCCAAAAGCCATATACCCAATGGAGAATGCAACTCATAGTGTTTTAGAAGGTAGAATCTCTGAGGGATTAAATTAATCAAAAAAGACTTACTGTTTCAAAAACGGTTGAGAAAGTGAAAACTCATCTGTGGTACAATGTGCTATTTAGATAAAGGATCTAATTTCTCTTTTTCTGTGCCTTTTCCCCCAATAAAATACATCCTGCTGAAATTTATTTTTCTTTAAGCAGTAGGAGTATCCTCTGGAAATGAAAGGTCTCATTAAGTCATGGTCTTTCTAATTTAAAAGACAAGTTTTGGAGAGTGTTCAAAACTACAATTGGGAAAGATAACAAAAGGTTTGGGTGATAAGACAATGATACAAGTTTATGGAAATCTAAATTCTTTCTGATGGAGACAAGTCAGAGAGATCTTTAATTTTATGGAACTAACACCTATCCTTCTCAAACTATTCTAAAAAATTCAAGAGGAGGGAAGCTTCCCATGCTCATTTTGCGAGGCCAGATTATTCTGATTGCAAAACATGACAAACACATTGCAAAAATAGAAAATTATAGGCCATTATCCCTGATAAATAACATAGATGCAAAAATTGTCATATTAGCAAACCAAATCCATCAATATATTAAAAAGATCAAAATAACACAGCACTGGCATAAAAACAGACACACAGATCAATGGAACAGAATAGAGAGCCCAGAAATAATCCCATGCCTATATGGTCAATTAGTATATGACAAAAATAGGCAAGAATATACAATAGAGTAAAGATAGTCTATTCAGTAAGTGGTGTTAAAAAAATTGGACAGATACATACAAAAATGAAAACAGACCACCTTCTTACACCATATACAAGAATAAGCTCCATATGGATTGAAGACTTAAATGTAAGACTCAAAACAATAAAACTCTTGGAAGAAAACATAGACAGTAAACTCTCTCACATTTCTCTTAGCAATATTTTTTTCTGATATATCTCCTTGAGCAACGGAAACATGTCAAACTAAAAAGTTTTGCACAACAAAGGAAACCATCAACAGAACAAAAAGACAGCATACTTAACAGAAGAAGATGTTTGCCAATGGTACATCTGATAAGGGATCAATAACCAAAATTCATATAGAATTCATACAACTTAATACCATAAAACAAACCATCCAATTAAAAATGGACAGAGGACCTGAATAGACACTTCTCCAAAGAGGACATACAAATGGCTAATAGACATGAAAAGATGTTCAACATCACTAATCATCAGGGAAATGCAAATTAAGACCACAATGAGATATCACCTCATACCTGTCAGAATGACCATCATCAATATATCAACAAAAAACAAGTGTTGGTGAGGATGTGGAGAAATGAGAACACTTGTGCACTGTTGGTGGGAATGCAGATTGGTGCAGTCACTGTGGAAAGCAGTATGGAGGTTCCTCAAAAAATTAAAAATGGAACTACCTTATGACCCAGCAATTCCACTTCTGTATACATGTCCAGAAAAATCCAAAACAGTAATTCAAAAAGATATATGCATCCCACGCTCATTGCAACATTATTTACAATAACTAAGATATGGAAGCAACCTAAGTGTCCACTAAATGATGAGTGGATAAAGAAGATATGGTACATATATGATGGAATATTACTCAGACATAAAGGAATGAAATCTTACCATTTGCGAACGACATGGATGGACCTGGAGGGAATATGCTAAGTGAAATGTCAGACAGGGAAAGACAAATACCATATGATTTCATTATGTGTGGAATGTAAAGAACAAAATAAACAAACAAAACAAAAACAGACTTGTAGGTACAGAGAAAAAACTAATGGTTGCCAGAAGTAAGAAGTTGGGAGCTGGGTGAAATGATGAACAGATTAAGAAGTACAAATTGGTAGTTAGGGAATAGCCACAGGCATGTAAAGTAGAGCATAGTAAATATAGTCAATAATGATGTAATAACTATGTATGGTACCAGGTGGGTATTTGAATTATCTGGGGAATCACTTTGTAAATTATCTAATTGCCTAACAACTCTGCTGTACACCTGAAACTAATATAAAATAATATTGAATGTCAATTGTAATTGAAAAGAATAAGGTAAGTAGGCCTGGCTGGTGTGACTCAGTTGGTTGGAGTGTCATATCGTAAACCAAAAGGTTGTGGATTCAATTCCTGGCCAAGGCACATGACTAGGTTGTGGGTTCTGTCCCCAGTCAGGACGTGAATGAGGGGCAACCAATCAATGTTTCTCTCTCACATCGATGTTTCTCCTCCTCTCCCCACCTCTCTATAAAAAAAATCAAATAAGCATGTCCTTGGGTGGGGATAAAAACTATTGTATGGAAGGCTGTTGTGCATCGTCTCTAATAAAGGTCAGCCAAAATAAAATAAGCTACATCCATTGCACAAAGGGCTCAAGTTATCGGAAGGAACTTCCTGGCAGTATGTGCTGTAAAGCTGTTTTGTTTTTTTTGAAAGTTCCTGGAAAGTAGTTACTGGTCTGAAGCAGAGGTATGCGATTTTCCAAGCAGGAAGTCCTGGGAGGTGGGACAGTAAAACTCCAGCTTCCCTAAGGAGCCAGGGGTAGAACTCTGCTGCTCCTTTACCCGCTCTCAGGCCGAGGATGGTTTGGGTTCATTTTGTTCCCAGAACTCTGCCCACAGAGCAGAATGACCATGGGTGCTGTACAACACGTCTCCCTCTCTGCATGTCACTGAAGACTGGGGTAGAGCACCCACCTCCAGGTCCCTCCCCATGGACCCAATGCCATGGGCTGTGAGGTGTGCAGGGTGAACCCCAAACATCAGGCTGAGCCTGAGTGGCTGCTAACTTTACAGTGGCTCAGAAGTTGTCAGAGGCAGCTGGAGACCTTGAGTAAATAAAAGAGGAGTAGCCCTTGAAACCCAAAGTTGAGGAGTCTGGCCATCGAATTATAGCAGCTAATCATTTCAGTGGGACCTCGGTAGTTAAAGTCAGTAAGACATATGTGAGCTGCTGATGTCCTCTCATGTGAGAACATAAATTTCACTTCTGATCCTGGTCCTACCTAAACTTCCCAATTATGTGTAGGGTTTATTCTTAGCAGAATGTGAAAGAAAAATAATGCAAATTCCCATACACTGCTAATGATAAAGAACAGCACAAAACAGGTAAAAGTAATTGCTCATCAAAAACTTAGGTAAGGAGCTTCAAGGAAATCAGCCCAACTGGAAAGAGCCAGCAGCACCCACTGGTGGCCTTGTTCCCTCCAATGGGATGGCCGAAGTGCCTCCATGGTTTGCCCTCTGCTCAGTTCAATTTTGGGTTCCAAATTGGCCTGGCCCCAGGGCTACAGCTCTACCCAAGCACCAGGGTAGAGATGCCCTCATGACTTTAAAGGAGGTTTGGAAAGGAAAGCTCCCTTTCCACCCAGCATGAGACACTTCTCCTTCCTTCTCATCCTTCTTTCCTTCCTTCTTTTTGTTTTTCCTTTGTTTCCCCCTCTTTCCTCTCTCCTTTCCACCTCCCTCCTTCCCTCATTTTCTTCTTCCCAATCTGTTTTGCCTCCTCCTCACAAGGAATGTTTACTAAGAAACAAAGGAAAGTCAGAATGCATGGGCTACATCTTTCTGATCCAAAGGTGGTGTCCCGGAAGAGACAACAGCCCCTGGCTGGATTCCTGCCTGATGGAGCAGATTCAGGCAGGTCCGGTTTCCAGGTCCTGCAGGATTCTCGCTCCCTCTCTGAGCCACAGGTTTTGAGCTTGGCTGGAATTTCCTGTTTAGTTGTCATCCAAGCTGACTTCCTGTACAGCCACCCTGGTTTCATGGGGTCCACTGTGGTTCTGACCCTCTTGGTAGTTCAGTTCCTCCGAGCTGAGCACCAGCTGTATGCCAGGCACTGTGTTATCACCGGGGATAAACAGAAGGGGAAGGAAAGGTGCTTGCCCTAATCTAGGAGAGGGCAAAAATGGGGCTACAGTCTGCAAAACACAGTTTATTTTGTATTATTATTTATTAATATCATATTATTTATGATTAACCTACTTTTGCCCACCCCTGTAGCCTTCAGAGTCTTAGAGGAAGAAACAGACATGACAGCAGCTTCTTACGATGCACTGTGATGGCCATGGCCAAGCTGTGCAGAGTGTGCTGAGGTGGCTCGGAAAGGGGGTCCTGCCTCAGTAAGGGGGAGTTCCCAGGGCAGAGGTTCTCCAATTGTATACAGAGCTACTCTAAGTCAGGATGCCACAGTGAAGTCGAAGAGGTGCTATGTGACAGTTAAGTGTTTGAGGGAAACATCAAATACTCATCATCTGTTGGGCATCCTGTAAGCTACTAGCTCAAGGTAGTTTCAATAGGAGGCTGTGCAGCATTTCTCTTGATGTCCTCTCTTTGTGAACTGAGGTTTGGCGACTGCTGTAATGAGAAGCAAGTGCCTATGAATACCCACGTGGAACAGGAAATGAGAGTAGAGGTGTCCACACTGACCCTGAGGTTTGAGAAGTTGTGCAGTGTCCAACAGACATCCATATCCTGCTAGTATTAGTTGTGGTTACTTAAGAATGAAATGAAAACATTACTTTTCTTTCACTTATATGTATTATTTTTTCACATGGCCCTTAAGTTGCTAGGAGATAAACACATTAAGTTCTTTGGATCTAACTACTAAATGAACTATTAGGCATTTATGTTGGCCTACAGACTCTACATAAAAATGAAGGAGACACTAAGGATGCTGTGAACTGAGCAAGTTTGGAACTCTGTCCTAAAGGAAATGATGCTTGATCCAGTTTTCAAAAGCGGGTTAAGAGTTAGCAAGAGGAAGAGGGCAGACAGAGGCAGGAGCTAATGCATGAGGGCAGCAGAGAGCCCTGTGTGTGCCAGGAAATCAGGGCTTGGTGACACTGTAGGAAAGATAGGCACATTGGGAGAAGGTGACGATGAAGCTGCAGGGGTCAGCAGGGGACAGCTCACGAAGGTCTCTGGGCCATTTTAGAGAGCTTGGACCTGATGACCTCAGGTAGGGGGGAGCAATAAAGAATGGCACATCAAAGAGGGGTGATTGGATTTGGGAAGGACTTAAAGGATACTATTACTGTGGGAGAATGTTTACAAAGACTTGTCAGTATCAGAGCAGGGGTGTTGAGAGGTTGAAGTATAATGAGGATGAAATGTTGGTAAGGATGTTTGGGTTATCGATTGAATGAGTCTTGGAGACTGATGAGAACCATAGCTTGAATGTATGCACAGATGGTAGGGATGCCCCTGGTGAGAATGTGGGAGTGCAGATAAGCTTGGGTTGGGGTGAGTGGGGGACGAGCTCAGTTACTGTTCCCTGGAGAATCTGGGGGTGTAGGCTAATAGCTAGACCAAATATCATTAACAGACAACCAGCCTAGTTCTGGGCTACTATGTTCCTGAAGTTTTCTGTTAGCTTCACTTTGATTCTTAGTCTCTTTCTGTTTGTAAGCCAGACATTTTTTTAGACTATCTGCTGAGCTCCTAGTTCCTGTCTAAGGAATCCCTTCAGGTCCCAATTCACTTGGTACTGAGGTCAATAAATACTCAAGCCATCCCTGGCTCAGGTGCGTAGGTTAACCAAGACCCCCAGTTCTCCACGGACCATGACACATCTCCCACGTGCCTTCGGAGAACAGTTCATTCCCTATTTTATGGAAATCGACCAAATTCAAGTATCTGAAACCTGAAGTAAAAAGCAATAGGGAGCATATGTACTAATAGAAATGAAAGTATATTCCCCCCAAATAGTAGGAGTTTGATGTAATTAAGTAGATAGCTAATCTGTTGGGCCTTCCAATTATTTGAATTCATTCTCCCCTTGGCTTTGGATTGCTAGTAAGGCATGTACTCATGGCCTCGGGACCTCCCTCGTGCACTGGTTCTCTGGGACCAAGGACTTATTTGTGTAGCAAAAGAGAAGAGAAGGGTCAAGAATAAAATCTTCCAAGTGGATGAAGCTCCCTATGAAGCCACAATTAAATATTACATTTTCCTCATGTAGCTAAGACAATCTCAAATTTAGAAACATTTATTGCTAACTGTAGGATTTTTAAAAATGTTCTTAACCTCCAGGATATTAGTTGTTAAATTTTCCATATTTCATACTGTGCATTCAATTAAAAGATGACCTAGTTATTCAGATATCTCGTACTTTTCCCTAGATCTGCCCCAGGCTGGGGGATGGGCAAACTTAGGTAGCACCCAACTCCTATTTTTTCTGGTTGGTGTGTTC
The DNA here is from genome assembly GCA_004027475.1 of Anoura caudifer. NCBI lineage: Eukaryota > Metazoa > Chordata > Mammalia > Chiroptera > Phyllostomidae > Anoura > Anoura caudifer. The sequence goes on along the minus strand of PVKU01000668.1, from coordinate 213,044 downwards.
AGTAATGTAAGAGGCCACTGAGACCACTAAGCAAAACTGAAGGATTCTTTTAGGGTGTATGTAAATAACAGATGCTATTTTGTAGTGTGGTTTTGGGGAGGAAAAGCAGGCGCTTTTACTGTGCTCTACGAAGACTCTGCTCAGTGCTGACTTTCACAGGATAATGAGGCAGCTTCTCCATAGGCCTGAGGCTGACAGCTGTCCTGAGAATGGAGGGCAAGCAGGTAACTCTGCATTAGTTTGTTCCTCTAGCGGGAGAAATGTAATAAGCGGGAGAAATATAACAAGGAAGTCAGTGAGAAATATAACAAGGAAGACCCCCATGCCCCAGGCACTTAACAGACTGAAACCCTCCTGCCCAGTGGTGAAGCTGGAGCCCCTCTGGACCTGGCTGGCTGACTCCACCCTGACAGGTCAGCTGTCCAACCTCCTCTGTGGTCCTCCCTATCCAGGGGCTCGTTCCGAAGCCATGGCTCAGGGCTGAATCAGTGAGAGGATTGTGTGTGCTAATAGTTGAAGCACTGAGCCCAGAGTACCTCACTGAGCCTGGGAAACATCTCAGTGAATGGCCTCCAAGTTCCCTCTTCTCTTCTTTGGGAGGAGTGGCCCCTGAACCTTCACTGGGTAGAGTCATGGACATCTGTTCCAGACTCTTGGGGTACCTTTCAGGTTGGTTGGGGCTTCTCCGCAGAAGAGAGCACCCCTGATGTGCAGAGCTCCCCATCAGGAGGAGTAGGATCTGCGGGTGGAGTGGATGGACACAAAGAAAGAGCACAGTGCTGGCCAGGGACAGCAGATGCTTACAGCATTGCCACTGCCCCCTGCCCGTGTGCTACACCTAGGCTCATGCCTCAGCTGCTGGTGCGGGTACCCTCTCCCCTTCCAGGGCCAGTGAGATCCACACAGTTTCAGTCCCCCTTTAAACTGATGGTCAGAGGCCACAGGGAGGTGGGGGCGCATTTGAGGCACTGCTGAGAGCCACACAAGCCAGGGAGGGGCAGAGGTGACATCACAGCTAACTAAGCCTTCCTGGCTCAAGTAAAATCAGGGACTAGCCAAGCTCTGCTGTCCAGAGGGTCCTTGCCAAAGCCACAGCAGTGGTGTTGGCTCTCAGGTGTCCCTCCCTGAAGGGAGTCAGCTCCCCGTTCGGCCCTTTAGCTTCTTCATCTTTAAAGAGGAGGTGATGAATATGCACACAAGGAGGTGAGAAAGAGAGATGTAACATCTATAAAGAGTTCTGGGGTCCTTAGGAGCAACCATAAGAGGTAACAAAACAAAACAAGAAACCTGTGATCCATGGCTGCTGAGGAAACTGAGACCACCTTGTTTATTGCTCTGTATGACCAGACTAGGCAGCACTTCCTTCAGGGTTGTGCCAAAGGAATCTTCCTTGTTTCCACAGACCTTAAGGAGAGGGGACTCCACAACGTCTCTTGATGACTTAATAGCCCCTGTGCTCAGAAAGTTCTTCGAACCCTGCCCACACTCAAGCTACCTTCTCTGTACCCGGTAGAGTGGATCACTGTTTCCCTATTAACTAAATAATTTGTTCTGTCACTTTCACAGAAGAAATTCAGTGACTTTAGGTCACTAAGCCCAGTGAGATGGGCTTGCCTAGAGCCTGAGTCTTCCGCGTAACAACTCTACCTGTGAGGTCTCTGCCCGCAGGTCTCCCCCTGGGAGCTGAAGGAAGGCAGTGGGCAGGCCTGTCAATCAGCCAAACCATAATGGCCCTACCCATTTCCTTCAGAGGAAATGAACCTAATGGAGAAAGATGTATTGATCAGAAAGACCCAGTTTCAGGAGATGTCTCCGACGGTGAACCCTTTCAGTCGGCGGGGCCAATGGCTCATGCTTGCGGATACTATGGCTATGCATCTGACAGCGCTGGGGACAGCAAGCCTGCTGGGGGCCAGGGTTGCTGCCAGCAAGGATAGCCCCACAGCAAGGAAATGGCTGTGGGCTTCATTTTATTTTTTAAAGTAAAACAGAAGGGAAAACAATGCCAGGCTCTTTGGGAGCTGAAGAAGAACTCCCAGTTGAGAACAGCCTGCAGAGGTGCCCGGCACTCCTTCCTGTCACCCAGACTCTATTCCACCCATGGAGAGCCCACGCGGCAGCTCTGCTCAGGGCTGTTGGGCAGGGAGAATGCTGCGGAGGCCCTGGGGTTTGTGTGTGGCAGAGCCCAGCCACCCATATGCAGAGGCCGTGTTTTGTTCTCTCCGAAAAGGGGCTGGAGCTTTGGCCACTGCTGTGGGAGGCAGCATGTAGGATTGGGAAACCAGCCGTTAGACCACGGGCGGTGAACTAATGACACATTTCTCTTTGCCTCTGTTGTAAGTCTCCCCAGGACCTAGACAATATCTTTCCTTCTCTAGGATCAATGCGTTTCTGCACACAGACGCACGTGGAGTGTTTGCAATTCAAAGAAACACATTCTTGGGAACCAAATGCTTACTAGTTCTCAGACTGAAAACAAATTAATTATACTAAGATTTATCCTCCAAGTCTCTTAAATGAGGATAATAATATCTACACCTTGCAGGCAGAATGACGATTAATACTAGGCGTGTGCTGAGAGCTGGCAGGCAAGTACACCAGATACTTGAATATGACATCTACACATTTGCCTATGCATATTCTCTAAGAGTTTTTGCAGTTTTCCTAATATAAATGCCTGCAAGTTGCATGTGAATTGACATACTTCAAAACAGGGCATCCAAAGACCTAGATCCCCTCTCTGCTAAAATGACCCACAGCCATTTGGGGAGGTCTTGAGGAGCATATGGGATTTGGGGAGAGAGACAAGCGTTCCAGATAGGGCAATAACACAAGAAAAGGTGACGTGACTCTGGTAGAGGAAGGCTGTTGGACAGCTTTCCCTGGAGAGGGGACACTGGCCACACTGTCAGGAGGCAGGCAGGGAGTTCAGCTTTGCTCAGGAAGGAGTTGGGGAGTTATCAAGGTTCTGAGCAGGCAAGGGACAAAGTTTCCACTGAAGGAATCAGGGAGAGAACAGACAGCCCTGAGTGGGGTGTCTGTGATCGTCAGGCCCTGGGAGGGCTGGCCAGGGTCCCTCCTTTCCTCTAACACCCTAAGAACCTAGGATACTTGTGCTGCCTGTGGAGCATTTATTCCTCACTGTGCTGAGTAATGCCATCTCTGTCCCTCTGAACTACCTCCCAAGGAAACAGGAAAAACGTTTCAACAGTTCAGTCCATTCTACATGATAAACTACTATTACTGCCTGAGAAACAGAGGATCACAAGCTGCCTCTGTGTTACCTGAAGATGCACAGCAAACTGGGAGCACAGGGACCCCCAAATCAGATTAAATGAGATCAAGAGTGCGGCGCTAACACTTGGCGCAGGGCCTGCCTGGAACAGGTGCTCAGTAAAGAGGGCCGTGATTTCTGTTGGGACGATTATCTCCTCTCCAGGATGTTACCACCTCTGCGTGCTTTCCTGCACTCTTCCTCCTCCAAGTGACGCCTGAGACAGGAACAGGGGCTAATGCTCTAGCTAGTAGGACAGTTCAGTTTCATGTTTAAGGCATCAGTCTTTCTGACTCTTTGTCAGTCCAGAAGATTCTGTTTCTATGTCTCAGGTGCTACAGAAAACCAGGGAACGCAGGCCCCCCTGGAAGAGTGGTGTCTACTGTGCACAGCCTCTGTGTTCCTGAGGAGGAAAGTCCAGCTGGTCTAAGGGCGAAGATGTCCACGGAATAGAAGACACTGTGTCCCTGTGAGGTGCTGTGGAGGTGGGGAGGAAGTTAACACAGACACACAGCCCCAGATGCTTTCAGACTGTGCCCAGGTGGAAGTGCCCCCAGGTGTGTGGAGGGCAGGGGGCAGGTAGAAGTGCTCCCAGGTGTGTGGAGGGCAGGGGAGCTTCGGCAGGAAGACAGAGAATTGAGAAGCAGTGGCTGCATGAGGAGAGGCAGGACGCACCAGGGAACAGACTGAGCTTACCAGCAGAAATGGCATGTAGCACCAGGACTGTATTCTGTAAAATCATTTATGGATCCTCCTGAGCCCAGTGAGAGAGGCAGAACATCGTTGTTATTTATATTTCACAGATGAGGAAAAAAAGGCAACAGAGAGGCTAAAAGACTTGTTCTGCTCACGGAGTAGCCAGAGGTGACTGAAGTCTGACCTGCTTGTCCTTGCCCAGAAATCTGAGGGACACAGGCCCTTGGAGAGGGCATGCAGCCAATCTCCACTGCAATAACTGGCAAGCGGGGCTTGGAATATTGGGAGACAGTAGCATCCTGCCCCACCTCAAAGGATCTGGGAGAAAGAGCTGAAAATAAGGAGTCATTTCAGGTTCCAGGGACTAATTTTTTTCTCTTTCCATTCATACCTCCTTCCTTACTGAACTGCTAAAATCAGCCCAAAATACTTAAACATGAATGATTTTTAGTCTTCTGAAATGGTTTCAGCCCAAAGCTACAGGAGAGGCTCTGACTCACAGCCTTGGTGGGTCGGAGAAAAGTACCCAGACCAAACAGAGCCGTTGTCACCATCCTGTACCTTTTCATGCAAGTGATTTATTAGTTACTGTGGATTGTTTACGAGGAGGCAGGCCCTGTACTAAACATTTTAAATATAAATGATGTTGTCCAGTCCTTACTCAGCCCTTTCAGGTAAGTACCGTCGTTTTCCTCACTGAACCTGTGAGGAAGGGGAGGCTTAGAGAGACTGCAGAACCTGGCCCAGGTCCCAAAGTCATCCTGAGCAGAAGGATGGAGGCAAGATAGCAAAAGAACAACGCAGTCTAGGTACGCATGTGACCTTCAGAGCTCACTTAGAAACTTGCTGCCACCCTGGGTTCAGTGCAAGGCACCCTTCCTCCCTGGGAGGACCTCCGGCTCTAGAGGCAGGTCAGCTCCTCCCCGTGGCACACTGGACCCTCCACGACCTCACTCCTGTCTGCTCTTCAGCTTCGCCACCACACGTTCTGTTCCCAGCCTCTTGTCTCACACTCAAACCTTCCTTCTGCTCATCACTGTTGCTACAAGGCCCACAGCCCCCTTGGGGACCTGCTTCTTCCCACTGTTATAGCCTGTCTCCTTCGGAGAGCTGTACCTGCCCTGTCCGGGCACCCGCGACAGCCCACCTCACTGCATCACAAGCCTCCACAGGACCATGCACGATCTGTCCTCCATGAGGGACTGGGAGCCACTGAAAGCACAGGCCACCTCTTCTTTGTGTAGCCCTACTTATTGTTGGCATAGTATTTAGCAAATAGTAGGTACTGACTAATTTTTTAAAAGTGAACTTTATGAATATGTTGAAGATATAGACACCAGTGTGGCAGACAGGTCCTGTTACCCTAGTAATGCCGCCCACCCCCCGATTCAGTCCTCTGTGCCACCACCTGCTCTGGAATGGAGGGGACACCCAGAACGTGGCAGAGGAGGTGGAGGTTGCTCCTGCACTCCACCGTGATACAGGCACGAAGCTCTACTGAGTCCCTGTCCTGCTGGCCCTGAAGCAGCACCTGGCTGTGATCAGCCCATGGAGCGTCACAGCAGGCAGTCACAGTGGCCTCTAGTACCTACAAGTGGCATCTGGCCACTACCCAGCAAAAATCTGGGCCCCTAGTCCTACCACCTCACTGTGTGACTTCTGCCAGCAGCTTGGAGGTGGATTGGAGCTGAGTCCCGGATGAGAAGGCACTGGCAACAGCTGATTGCAGGCAGACTGAGAAGTGACCCAGCTAAGCCTGGATCCCTGCCCTAGAGAAACCGGCGGGAGCTCACCGATGTGTGTTTTATGTCACTAGGTTTCTAATGTTGACTAGTGGAAACAAACACACCCAGCCTTTCAGAAAGGGCAAATGGGCAGGGAAGGAGCACTGCTGGAGTGAGGCTGGTGTGAGGTGGGGAAACAAAGCTCCGCATTAAGGAGTAAACCAGGCCTTCAGTGCAGGAGCTGGGACGGACCAATCCCAGACCCAGCTGACACGGGCTGATCTGATTCCTTCATCAGGAATACACCGTCATCTCACTCCTGGCACCAGTTCAATGTGGTTGAGGCCATTCGTGGCTGAGAGTCATAGCTTGGTACTTAGGAGAGGGGGTAGAATGCAGTGGTCAGGACAGAGACTTGGAGTCAGACAGAACGGGCTGGAAACCATGGCTGCCTTCCTAGAGCTGCCACACTCCTCCAGCTAAGGGACCTAACCTCTCCGCGCTCACTCAGCCCCCGCCTGAGTGAATGAGGGCTGATTATACTGCTCTGTGTATCTCGTGAAATGGCATAAAGAAGGGGCTAGTTCAGAGCCTGGCACAGGTCTGTCTTCCCTGACCCAGCTGCCCCCGCAGCTGCCCTCCCCAACTTTCCCTGACTCTAAGGCTAAGCCTACATTGGGGTTTTCTGGGAGGAAATCCTTCAGTAAAACAGCTCTTGCCTGATTGTTCCGAGGTTTATGCTGCAGCTGAAATCCCAGGAAATTCTGCCCTACCTGTTTAACACTGCTAAGCTGCTGAGAGGTCAGGCTCGGTCTCCTGAGATGACTTACTGCTTCCTCTTTTATGGGGCACTTTCTGTATTATCAAGGGGGCTTTACCAAATACACCGGGAAATGAGAGACATCCCAAACTTTCACGCCGCCATTTACCTGCAGTGGATTCCAGTGCTCCAGGCCAGCGCCCCCTGCCATGGCATCCCTTGCCCCAGGCCTTGGCCCTTGGAGCTCAGGGAGTCAGGTTTCCACAAGCAGTGAACATGATGTCACCCTTGCCAGCTGGGGGACCCTGTGGGTGCCTCTTTTAGGGGAGTGGCTTTTTTTAAAAAATAAGGTTTTGTCTTCCCACTGGGCTTCAGAGAGCAATAGAGCTCCTACCCCTCAGGAGCCCTGCTGAGCTGGGTCTGCCTTTCCTGCTTAGACTGGGCTGCTTCCTCCGGAGGAGGGGAGGACACAAGGGCCAGAGGCAACTATTCATTTTATACTGTGGATAGGAACATACAGCCTACTTGGTATCCCACAACCTGGAGTATCTGCATCTATCAGATGTCTCCGAGTGCCCATTTCCTCGTCAGGCCCCTCTGAGTGTGCTGGTGCGCCCGGGCACCCATGTGTGTCTGCTGACAGGACGCTCGCAGGATTTCACAATGTTGAGACCAAGATCACACCCTTCACTCATCTCAGGCTGCACACAAGGAATGAGATCTGTGCAGGAGGCCAGGTTTCCCAAGTCCCCAAACTATGTTCCAGGCCCATCACAAAGCTGGATCTGCCTTTGCTGCTTAGACTGGGCTGCTTGATTTCCTTTCTATCTAGCACCGCTTCTTCAGCCTCTGGGCAGTGCCAATTTGCTGAGAGGCCTGGGGACCCCCTTCATAGGGAGCAGCACCCACAGACAACATCTTGGCTTCCCTTGGGTCCTGCAATGTGACCCTGGTGGACCAGCTGATGACCTGCTCCATGACCTCCTGTCTTTGGCCTCCTCCACACTGGGCGTGCCAGGCCCTACCACTGGCCTCCACAATGGGGCACAACAGCCTCTGAGAACAGCTACGATGTGAAGGGATGGGAGTGTGCAAACAGCTAACCATGCCCTCTTCCCTGAGCTCTAGGAACTGGATAGTGAAACCAAATGGGTACAGTGGGGATGAGGCAGGAACAGGAGGAAAGTACACGGAGTGCTGAGTCAGCTCTAGGGGACTGTGTGTGAGCTTCAAGGCCAAAAGCAGGTAAGGCTTTTTCACGCAGGTCATTCCTACTGCCACATGCAAATGTCCCCCCACTCCTGACTGCAGTGGGCCTTGAGTCCTCTTAGGTCAACACATGGCAATGCTTATGCCTAATTGTCAAGCTTGACTCCTTCCATCCTAATTAGCTGACGAGGGTCAGTGAGCTGCCAAGGAACACCTGCGTCCTGTGTCTAGCACCACCCTGGGAGAAACAGGGGCTGGCCCTGCCGTGTTTGGATGCAGATGATTTCTGCAATAGGCTCCAAACCCCAGGAAACAATCAAATTAACCAGTGAGTAGGGAAACCAAAGCAGATGACAACTAATTACCCATGTTTAGACAAGGTTTGTCTTTAGCCATGACATTTACAAAAGAGCTTTCTGGTCTGTTTTCTTTTTTTCTAAATATAAATCCAATCTTAGAATTGTAGGGCCTGGAGGCAAAGTGGACAAAGGCTAAGTAGAGTAGTCCCCACCTCAGAGGAGGATCCTACAATAAATGAGTCATTTCCTCCCTGCCTGTCTCCCCTCAGCCCATAAGGCCTCCCTTTTGGGGTGAGCAAGGGGGTCACAGCCAGGCTGAGGCCTCTGCAGGAGCAGAGGGCATATCCTGCTCTGCAGAATGACTCCCACTGACATTGGAAGCTTCTGTAAACCTGGCTGAGCAGAGCCCCTTGGGGCCAGACCATCCTTCCGAGTGGCCACACTCTGGCCCTCATTGCCTCCCAAGAACCAAAAGCTGATCTTCACTTTCCTTAAAAAAAAAAAAAAAAAAAGAGTGAAAAAGGTTCAGGCCTTTTCCACAGAAGGCACCAGGTGGAGAGGTTGTTGCCATCTGGTTTAGCCGAGTCCTCACGGTGGTGGGAAGCTGAGGAGCAGAGAGGAAAGGGCTCATGAATTGGGCTGAATTCAGAGGCATGCAGTTTGAGGTGACAGCAGGTACTGACCTCATTACATGGGCCTCACTGAAACCCATGCAAAGATAGTTGCCAGTGGACTGCGAAGGGAGAAATCACATGTTCTAACTTCTCCATCTCACAGGTCAGGGACTGAGACTTCAAGAAGGAATACGAACTCTTTAAGGTCAGGATGAGTTGGTGCAGAGATTAACTCAGAACCCAGGACTTGCAAATTCTTGGCTTGCCCAACTCCACCCTTCCAGCCTAGGTCTTCTCTGCACCCGGTGCCTGGTGTCCAGTCCTGGGAGAAGCACAGAGGTGGTGCAGCCAAGTTCTAGTCCAGCTCTGTCACTGTGACTCTGAGCAAGTCCCTTAGCTTCCTGGGATCGTGGAAGAGCAAAAATAACTTAAAAGGATCTCAAAGGCCCCTTCCTGTGAGTGTGTGCTATGGATTCTCTCTTCCTTTACACCCCAGGGGGAGGAAATTGGGCTGTTTCTTTAAACTTAGAAGGCAATGAGAGACAAACAAACAAAAAAAAAGCTACCAGGCACAGTACTAGGTTTGGGCTGTTCATGAAGTGTGCCCTGCTAAGGAGGCAGGGAGAGAGTCGTGGACCACCCGCAGTGGGCACCGGCACCACAGACCAGAGCAGAAGGCATACTCGCAGCGCCCAATGTCACGTCAAGCAGTCATTTTAAACAGCAGCCTCTCCGCAGGCTTCATTCAGCCTGAAGGAACCATATCCTCCCTGTCTCCAGACCACTCATGCTCCATCTAACCCCTTCACCGACTCTCCCAAATGCAACACACATCAAGTTCCTTTAATTACTGTTTCGTGTTCAGTAGTTAAGACCCAAAGAGAAGAATTCTTTGGGACAAGGAGGTGCCATTTTTACTTCTGAGGAAGGCAATTTCCTTGAGGAAAGAAGGCTAACAGCACCATCTGCACCTCCGCAGTGTCGGCAGTGTGCTAGAAAGGCAGTCTCCAGCATTCCGAGGGAAAGACTTATCTCCCCTGTAGTTTGCCTTTCTTAGCGATTGAATTTAACATTTGGAATCCCTCTCTCAGTTATCTATAAAACCATTCCATAGGAACTGTAGCCAATACCCACACACTAAATAAAACTAAAATGTTGGCTATGCAGACAGGAGCATTCTCTTCATCACAGAACTTTCACTTGGATGGTGCTACTCTAGAATATAAGCTCCCCAAGAGCAAGGACTTGCTTGGCCTTGCTCATTTCTAGATCTTAAGGACATACACAAGTGCCTTGCACATGACTGGCACTTAATTTGCTGAATGTATCTGTTGAATTCATGGGTAGGCAGGTTAGAGAAGGTACAGAATACAACGGTGTCAGTACAGTTATGCTAATAGTTAAAAACTGCACAGCAGACTTCTTCCAAGAAACCGACCTCTCCAACTGTTTATTCTCTAAGAAGTTTTTGAGCACCCAATGGTACTTCCTTAGGCTTGGTGCTAAGAGGGATATGAAATACAACAATAAGGGGTAGTCAAATGTACTGGAAGGAAGAGAAGACTGGAAAAGAGAAGACTCAGCTCACTGTCCACAGCCCAATCAGAAGGGCAAGTGGGGCTGGGTCAGTTGCCCCTCTGAGTCTCGGTCTTTTCAGCTCTATAACGGGAGTAGTAATAGCATATCCCCAAAGAGTTGTGCGCATGAGGCAGATGGCATGATGCAACAGAGAGTACTTTGGAAACTATATAGTTGGATGTGTACGTTATTGACCTTGTCCTCAATTTGCTTTTGATCCCACTGCCATAATCCTTAAAAATATTCTGTCTTCTCCAACTGCCCTCCCTACCTGGGGATCATTACTTCAGTCATGCACATCTCTAAGGAAAAAATTCTTCTACAATACCACTCTTGTGCCCCTGTGCTGGAACAACCAAAATGGCTCCTCACCGCCTATGAAACGAAGACCAGTCTGTCTTCTGCATGACCCATTTGCTTAGGAACCCCTATTTCATGACTATCAGATAGGGCTTCCTGAGGTGAGAGACATTGTTCCTGTTACAAATGTGCCTCTGCCCCACCCATGTGTTTTCTTCTTCTACGTCTTGAAATCCCACCTGCCACTTTGCAGCCACCCTGTCTGCACTCCAGCCCCCAGGAACCCTGGTATTCTCACTGCCTCTCTCCTCTTGTCCATTGTGACATGTTCTCACCACACAGCCTATTCTCTGGTTGTTCCGTGTCTCATCTCCCCCACAACACTGGACACCATTCACAGACGGTGACCGTTCTCAGGCTGGGCTTGTACCTTCAGGGCACTTGGGGCTAAGGACAGGTGAGCGGCTTTGCAGGCCTGGGTTTAAATGGGGCCAGACATGCAGGAGAAAAGGAAGCCAAGAAGAAAATTAGGTTTGAAAAGATAGTCCAACCAGCTTTGTGTATGTGGAAAATACTTTTCCTATGATGGATTCCTTATTTTGGCATAAACATTTCAAATACCTGGGTTTACTAAGTAATCATCAATTTATTCCCCCATTTTGTTATACTTCAGGTTGATACACTTTCAGCACAGAGCTGAGGGAGCACAGAACTGTTAGCTGAGTGAGGTTCTACCGCACAGTCCCAAGTCCTTTTGATCTCAGTGCCTGGTTTCACCCTGACTCAGACCTGGGCTCCCACCCTGCACCTAGGGCCCCTCACACTGGTCCAGGAGGAGGCGAGGCAGTGACGACTGTGCTGTGGAGCCTGTGTCTTCAAATGACGTTCTGAGGAAAAGTGGAGCGCTAGCATCAGCCAAGATTACCCCAGAAGCTCAGCCACACTCCCAGTCCACTGCAGAAGGCTGGGGGGTGTTGCCTTCATCCCCCTCATAATAAACACCATCTTCCCAGGGGAGAACAGGGCTGCAGACAGGCAGCCCTGCCTGGGTGAGGACTATGCCAGCACAGCACTTCTGAGCACAAGCAGAGCACCCAATAAAACTTCTAATTCCCAGGCAGGCCAGGAGCAGCAGGTTAGGCTCTGTTGGTGGCCTGAAGCCAGCTGGCAGCCACACTGCCAACCTCTCCCAGATCAGCCACAGCCAATGTCAGACTGGAACAGGCCTCCCTGCAGGCAGACAAATCAGGGCGTAGGGAGGGCAGAGGCTGCAAGAGGGAGAAGGCATGCTTCATCGCTTCATCCCTCCGAGGATCATGCCACACATCTTCCCAAAGAACAGCAAGGCAGCTTCCTGGATGGCCCAAAGGGAAGATGTTCCTTGGTGCCAGAGAAGGGGGATTTCACTTTTCTGGGACTCAACTGCCTCATCTCTAGAGTGGAATATCTGATTTGCAGGGTTCCTGTGAGGTACATGCTGGCAGGAGTAACAGAAAAGCTCTTTGCTGTTGACTAAGCTCCTCAATGGATTACACTCTTTCCCCCAAAATGGGAGGCAGGGACATATGGGGAACACCAGTGGCCCAAAACCTTCCTGACAACCTACAGGTGCTCCTTCCTCTTGCAGTCACTGAAATGGTGACTCTCACTCAGCTCTACCTCAGTCATCATGCTGTCAGTGCTGATATACCTTCCTCAAGGAAACTGAGGATAAAATAAGTTTCCATATCTTTCCTCCTAGGATCTCAAAGCACGGTTCACACAGCTGTTATTCACACCTTCCTAACAAGTTCACCAGAGGGGCAAATGCTTGCAATGTTATTGGTGGGAAAAGGGGGCTCTGTGTTTAAGTGACTTGCCCCAGCTCCTGCAGGATGACAGAGGCAGAGTCAGGGCTGGCACCTTCCTATGTAAGCATCGAGATCCTCTTCTTGAAGTCTGCGAAGTTTGCTTTGAGGTACTGTGGAAAGTGGGCACTCGAAATGGAGAATGAAGATGAATAATTACCAGGGGAATTCCATCAGTGTCTGGATTTTAAGCTTCCTGCAATTATTTCACTAGCCTCCTTGTAGCAGGGGGCGGGGGCTGCTACTAGTATTTCTCTGCACTATAAAAGGATGGATGGGATTTGGTCCCTCACCTCTTGGACAGTGATATAATCAGTCAAGTGTCTTTGGCTCACATTGCACTGGCTGAGCGAGTGGAGGAGGCCTTTGAAGCTTTGGGGGTGTAGGTCAAAAGCACGACAATGTTATGTGTGTATAACTGAGGGTACACTGTGACCATGAGTGGAGAAAACAGCTTGCCCATCTCAACCAGCCCGAGCAATGTGCTTGAACTGCATCTCAGCAATGGGGAGCCCACCCTGGCAAGCCTGTCTCCTTAGCAGCTAGACACTGACTGAGGGAAGAGAGTTGCACCAGAAACACACTGAATGCCAGTCACAGTATCTGCTTTGAGCCTTGGCTCTGCCAGCTACTATGACTCAGGGGAAACCCCTTTGGGCACTGGTGTTTTATCTGTAAAAATGGAAAGATAATGATTACCTCACAGAGCTATTGTTAGAGTTAAGAGACAGTGTTGGCAAGTGGTCAAAGCCAAGGCCTGAATCCTGTTCCACCACTTACTAGATATATGACTCCTGGGTAATTTACTGAATATAGCTAACTCCTAGTTTTCTCATCTGACACTAGGGAATGGTAATAATACGGAGAGTGTTGTCTGGAGGTTTTCACTGCTACAGGGCCCAGTGCACAGTGGGTAGTTGATAAATTCTCCGTTAAGATTACAGATCTAAGACGTACAGCACAATGAACTGCAAACAACTGTCATTATTTCCTAGGCTTTGGGCAAGTGTTGCCAGCACATGCGGCGATTTGCACATAGTAAGTGCACAGTAACTGTCTGCCTCATGCAATTAGCAGCAGTTTCACTCCGGCATTCAGCTCAGAGATTAGTATCATTAGCAATAACTGCCTTCCAGGCTGCCAGCCTAACAAATCAGCAACACACGATTCGGCTGGACTTCAGGGGATGGTTTCTGGTGACTTCAGGAGCAGCAAGGGATCGAGCCTGAGTACAATTGATGTAGCGGCAGAAAGCTCTTCCTCTCATGGTGAGGAGAAACCCGCTGCTGCGTGCAGCGTGGGCACGCACTGTGCAGGGACCACTCTGAGACCAGGAGGACACCTAGTTATCTGGTGTTTCAGCACCACAACCTTTCTCCGTGTGAGTACGGCCAAAGTTGAGCGTCTCTCCCTCTCCCTCTCCCTCTCCCTCTCCCTCTCCCTCTCCCTCTCCCTCTCCCTCACATGATCTGCTTGTTAGGTGGCAGACAATTGTTAAGCACTGGTGTTTGCAAGTGGCCCAGGGAACAGCCGGTGCAGGGCTGCTGCTGTTTGCCCCAGCCAACCACTGACCTTGCAGGATGCGAGTCCAGAGTTGCCTGCTCCTTTGGTATGGTGAATTTCAGCAGTTTTCACCCACTGTGTGAGACCACTCTACCTACTCTTATTTGCCATAACATATTTCTTCAAGTACAGGGAGGTATTCTTTCATTTAAGCCTCAGGTTACAATCATTATTCTCATTAGACAGATGAGAAGACTGAGGCTTAGAGATTTGTCCAAGGCACTATAAGGATCCTAAATGGAAGAGTCGGGATTGGAACCCCGGCAGCCTGCCTGGGTATCTCTCAACTCCAGTACTGTCAAGCCTAAATCTGGCAGGCCCCCTTTGCCCTTTCCAGATTGAAGAGTCTGGTATTCTCATTGTGTCTACAAGGAAACCATTCCTGCCCCTCACTTACCCCTGTGCCCCCTTTGGACCTTCTCTGGCCTTGTGCATTAACCACCCATTACTTTGGGTGCTGACCCTGTTGTTTATTTAAAAAACTTTAGAATGTCCTGTCATTTTATTCTCACAGCAGTCCCAACCGGGCCCAGGAGGGGCAGACCATTGTCTAAGGTCGCAGAGCCAAGGCAAGCCCAGGACCCGTGACTGGCACTCTTTTCTCCCCTCCCATCTGCTGTCACTTCTAGGTGTCCTACTGAGTGCTCTGCAGGTCTAGCGTGAGAATGACATTCCCCACAGATGGCGTCAGCAGGCCAGTCCGAGGTCCCTCTGGGTCTAGTCCTTTGTTCTACTCTCCTTACACAAGCTCTTGCTTAGATGACTTGAAAGGTTCCCTTGGCTGCTTGTTTCACCTTCCCTTTTGTTCCCCAACTCCCAGAGCATCCTCCACTGAGGCCAGAATACTCTTCCTAAAATGATGACCTGGGTCATGCCACTGTCCTACTTAAGATCTGTCAGAGGCCCCCAAGTCCCTGGCCACAGCCTGTGCTGGTATCTGTCAGACTGGCTGCCTCACTGCCATTTCCCCTCCCCCAGCCACATCACCCCCTCCCCCACCATGCAGACTCTACTTCAGTCACAGGAGCCCTGCATCTCCTGAAATGCCCCAAAGTTCCAAGGATGGGGATAGAGTTCCTCTATACAACCTTTGCCAGTGGGATTTTTCCACACCTCTTACTTTCTGCCTGGTGAACCTAAAGAATGACCTTAAGCCCAAATGTCATCTCTTCAGTGGAATCCTTCCAGAACTTCCTTTCTGAATTTTCACATATTTTCCCTCACACCCTCCCCCCCACCCCATTTTATTTCTGTGTATTCCTCACTGGACTGTAAACTCTTTGAAAATAAGGCTCCATACCTGCTTAACTTTGTGCCTTCAGAATACAGCACAAAGAAAATCCCTGAAATGTTCCTTAAGTAGGGAAAAACGAATAGACCGTCCTCTGCTGTCTCCACCCCAGGTAGGTATCTTATGTGGTCTTACAGAATTGTGTAACATTCTCCTAGAAGCACTTGCTAATCTTATTTTTCATTATCTAATTACTTTTTTCTGTTTCGATCTCACCGCTACCTTGGAAATATTCTTCTTCATTAGATTCTGATATCATTAAAGGGTAGGAGGTACCATCTTGAGCACAAAGCCCAGCACATAGTAGGTTCCTAACTGACTGAATGGAGTGACTCTCAGGTCCTTATTCTTTCCTGGCAATGCTAATCACAGAAAGACATGTTCTTATACCTCAGATAACTTTTGCCTAAAAGCATGGCTTGAACTGGCTCACACTGAAGCCGCCCTCCACTTGTCTGCCAACTCACAACTTAGGAGTCTACCCCACTGGCATGGTCCAGAGCTCTATGTCATTGCAGAATGTGGCTTTCCCTCCACACTCCCTTTTCTAGACCATTTATAAAAATGTAACAGAAGTGCAGCCTGAGCATCAGCCACTGTTAAAACACTCTGGTCCCTGGGCCTCAGTCCGTATGCTCCCCTGGGCTGACAGGTCTTCAGTGTCTGCCATGCATTCTATGAAGGGAGTGGGAAACATTCATCTGACCACCCATTTGTCCACCCACCCATCCTCTCGTCCACCCACTCGGGTTGAACATCTGAGAAGGACCAGGCCTTGCGCCAGACTCTGGAAAATTCAGGGATAGACAAAACACAGTCCCTGACCACAAGGAGCTCAGCTGAGACAGAACAGGAACCTGGAGCCAACAGTCACAATGCCCTGTGGTACTCATGCTCTTTGGTCATTTAAAGGGTTCAAGTGGATCACCAAGAGAAAGACATTAACTCTGCCCACAGAGCAGGCAGGATTGGAGCTTCACATTAGTGTGTGAAGAAAGGCACACTGATTGTGGCCTTCCCTCTGTTAATAGCCAAAAGGCCAGGAAAAAAAAAAAAAACAGAACCTCATCTAAAAAGCTACAGAAAGAGCTTGAAAAGAAATCTATTTTTTCATACAAAGCTAAGAGCACCTGTCATATTCAGACAGGTAATTCATGGAATTGCAACTGTCTTCCCTGAATGACTTGTAAACTGCCTAAGAACACAGACTTTGTTTTGACCTGTACTGAATCCCAGGAGCCTTGAACAATCCTTGGTACGAAGTAGCACCCATGAATACCTGCTTATTCACCTGGACTTCTGCTGCCCACCAGGGACTGCATGAGGACTAGACACAGTTCCTGCCTTTCCAGCTAGGTCTGTTATGTGATTTAGTTCATTAGGAAGCCTTTTTTGGGTTGGTGAGAAATGATTTCTGCTTTAAAGTTTGAAAAAAAAAAAAAGACTTTTGTACAAGCTGAGAGTGACAGGAAAGGCCTTGGCAGCCGCTCCTGGGCGTCCTTACAGGTGGTCCCTAGAAGGGCACGCCTTCTGCCCCAGCTGCCTTTCCAGGCTGTGCAATGCGCTCACACTTACAGTCACAAAGACACACACAGGCATCTCACAGTGACACACAGAGACATGCATGTTCGTGCTCATACATGCTTGAATTCATACACATGTAACTATGGTCACGCATGATTACTCATACAACATGCTCACACACATGCTCACACACAATGGAAGCTCACACATTCACACACACACAACCAGATCACACACGCACACAGCCTGAGCCATTCAAGTGATAGCACTCATTTATTCTGTCTATTGGTGGTTTCAAAACAGGAAGCCGCAGCAGGGAGGAAAGGTGGTGAAACAAGGGCTGCGTGAGGAGGTCCAGGTGCGTGCGCTGGATTCAAAGGGGCACCTCACTGGCACCTGTCCTCTCTACTGGCAGGAGGTGGGCTGCGATGCCCTGGTTGGCCAGGTCCCTGAGCAGCATCAGTCCTGGCTAAGGCTGCCTCTCAGTGAAGCTGTTGCCACACAGATCAGACAGCTTCTCTCCCTCGGCCGGGGGTTTGCAGGGAGGAAGAAGAGAGCACCCTTCACCTTCCTGTCTGCTGGCATGGAGCCCTCTCTCTTTCAGAAACCACCTCTTCCAGGAGACCAAGTCCTCCATGTCCCTCTAGCTGACCCCTCAGGTCCTCTGCGTGTCCTCAGCCATGCTTCCTTGAAAAGGAAATATTCTCTTCCACGCTTGTCCCCAACCCCACTCTACAATGAAATAAACCAGGGACCTGTTCTCTAATATCAAATACTTGTAGCACTGTGTATTTTACAAAGTATTTTACAAAGTTTTCATAACCAGCACCTCCTTCAATTTTTAAGTCAGCTCATGAGGTTGTTAATACTCTACCCACTTAACCGATGAGGAAGCTGAGATCAGAGGACTGAGTCATTTGTCCCAGAGTTGCAGGAGCCGACCCTCTACTCTCAACTCTCCATTTTTAGAAATGTCACAACTCCTGTCTCCCACCCGGCTCTGAACGTGGGGTGTGTCTAAGATAAACAGCTATGTCAGAACAACCAGAGCAAAAACTGGTGACAGAAAGGGAGCTGAAAGAATAGGAGACTGAGAGAAGGCACAGCCCTGCCGCAGACAGTGGCAGAGTCTCCAGGCCTGATCTGGGCACGCTCCCTGGGCCCTGCCCTCCCACACGCCCGTGCGCACACACACCACACCATACACGCAGAAACAAGCTCCAGTGGGTCCAGCACGGGGAAATGAGGTAGAGCCAGGCATCTGCACACTTTAAATGCCCGAGGCAGCTGGGGCTGAATTCTATGAGTTACCAAGATAGACTGAGGAGAAGCCACAGTGAGATGACATTTCTCGGGGTGAATGACATTTCTGGAACTTCACTTTTTCTCTCCCTCTGAGAGAAGTGACTAAAAGCACTTTTTTTTCCCTCAGCAGTGACCTTGCAGAGGAAACTGGCCCCTGCTCTGAGGCTGAGAGGGAAGGCGCAGGCACAGTGCTGTGTGCTGTGGTCCTGCCAGAGGGTCTCACCAGCCTGGGAGAGACAGACCTACTGACAGCACTCCTGCAGCTGCAAGGAGACAGGAGGGAATAGAAAACGAGACCAGACTGGACTTTTCCGCCAGGCCAGGGCTTCGTCAGGCCATGACCTCTTCTTCACGGTCCCCTTCCTCTAGGGTTTCACGTATCTCACCAGAAGTCCCAGGAAAAAGGAGGGTTAGATTCAGGAGAAGCCCTGCAATTGTCTCTCCTGGAATTGTCCTTCCCGGAGATCTTCCGGATGGAAGTGAGAGATTCCTGGACTTAGGGAATTTCTTGCCCTTCTTTTTGGCTTGCTTTGCTTCTCCTGTCTGGAATATTGTGCAAATCTTTCTTTCTCTTTCTCCAACTCCCACCCTTTTCTTGAAAGCTTCTTCTGACCCTTCCAGGGTTTAGTGCTCCCTGAGCTCAGAGACTGACCCACGGAGTCTGACTGACAAATGGGAAGGCGGTGCCTGTGATGACCTTGGATTCCACCAGCTCCACAGCGTCTGCTGTCACTGTGCTTCCACAGTTGAGGAGTGGGCGGGGTTCTCAGGGCTACACTGCACAACCGACCAGCGAGGCCGGATTCAGCTGTGTGGGTGGTGATGGCGCCAAGGGTCCTGGCGCAGCTGGACTTCTTGCGTTGGGTGAATTGCTTAAGGCTGGTTTCCTTGGTTAGCAAAATGTTCCAGGAAGCAGAACCCGTGGAGGGAAACTGGGCTGCTCACTGCGGAAGAGACTCTAAGTACTGTGGCCACCCAAGTTCAGTGAGTTCATCTTCACGGGGCCTGGAAGACATGAGGGCCTTGTGCAAGGGGAGCAGCTGGGCTCCTTGCGTGCTTTTCCAAGCAAAGCACCACTGGGATTTGGAATCCACACAGGTCGGGGGACCAGCCAAGGTTTTAAATTTGGAGTGTATGAGTACTTATGTAGTCCCGTGATGTGAGAAGTTGAGTAACCATTGTATGAACTAACTTATCTTAAAGTGATTGACTTGAAATGAAAAAAATATGATCTCCAGTTATGCTCATCAGCTAAATTCGGACATGAACCCAAACATTCCCTTATTAGTAAACACTAACATGAGTATGCTATTTTTGTGGTTATATTTTTATTTATTCAGGCTTATTTTTGCTTTTTGAAACCCTTCATGAATATATTTTCACAAAAAATCAAATTGATAATTCCTAAAATTCACTGTTAGGGAAAAAAGGCAGAATGTAAAAATGTTCTGTGAACTGGAAGTAAATTAGAGATTTTTTTTCTGTGCAAGTTTCTATAGAAATCTGAATCACATAACAACTTCGATTTTTGAAATAGTTGGAGGTTTAAGCCAATCTGAATTCCTTGAATTTTTAAAAAAGATTTTATTTGTTTATTTTTAGAGAGAGGGGAAGGGAAGGAGAGAGGGAGAGGAACATCAATGTGCAGTTGCCTCTTGTGTGCCCCCTACGAGGGGTGGGGGACCTGGTCTGCAACCCAGGCATGTGCCCTGACTGGGAATCGAACCAGCAACCCTTTGGTTCACAGGCCCATGCTCAATTCACTGAGCTAAACCAGCCAGAGCAATTTTTTAATAGAAAATAAATTTCATCATTTCAAGGTGAAAAAAAAATGAGTAACTTAGGAGTACTTTTACATAATTGGGGTTTACGCTGAAGACCGAAAATCAAGTTAAGTATCAGTGTGTATTTTTCAAGTAAAGAGGACTCAAAATTCCTGAGAACAATTGTTTTTTAAGTTAGATTTCTTATGCTAGTCCTCTTGTCTCATTTACACAATTATCTCCCACTAAAGCAAGAGTTCTGCTAAAAACTTTTTAAATAATGGGCTCTGTTTCACTTTAACAGAAATACAATTGAATTTAATTTTTAAAAAACTGATAAAAATATATCTACCTGCCTCATGTTAGGGTCCAGCACTGCAGAGCTGGCCTCATGAACCCTTGTGCCTCACCTGCCCCTCGTCCTCTGCGCTGCAGCCAGCTCCCAGCTGGTGGACTATGGCAGCCCGCAGACTCCAAGACCTGGGATTGGGATGGCTCATGTTCAAGTCACAGCTGTGTCACTGTGTGATTGTGGGAAAGTCTCTAAGCATCAGTTACCTCCTGAGTAAAATGGGAATAATAACAGGACCCATCTCATATGACTGTCCTGTGAATGAAGAAAAATAAAACCTACAGCACTCAGCACCCTGCCTGGCACATCGAAGACCTTGATGAACATCTGCCGGCACCCAAATCCTGGGATGATGACCAACCCGCTCTTCTCGGGCCAGACGTTCTCTCTCAGACCACACACTGTTTCACCAGGAAACATGTCAGGAAAGCCCATCTCCTTTTCTTCATCTAGGAGAACCAAGCTCATACTTCAAGACTCCGTTCAAAGGTCAGTTTGTCTATAACTTTTTAGTGCAGCTCCCTAGCTCCCACCCACTTTAAAGCTAGTTGGTAGCTCCTAACCACAATCAAATGAAATTACATCTTTAGGTCTTGCTTTTCCACAAAACCCAGGGGCGTTTACAGTACTAAACAGAACATTACTCCTCTTTGCACTGCCGATGCCGCCAGGCACCAAGTGGGCCTTTATAAATATCTATTGCGTGAATGAAACAAAATGGAATCAAATGGCATTTGTGTGGCCATTAGGATGCATGGAGCATATGGCTTCAGAGAATATAATCTAGATTATATCCTTTCCAGACTGAGTATAAATGAATTTAACCAAATCAGATGCCATGGAACATGGGATATAAAGAGAACCTGGAGGAGAAATTAGGGTTTTGCCATCTGTCCAGGAAAGATGTGTTATCTGTCTCGTAGGTAAGTGCCTGAAAAGCTAAATGGGAAAGGGATACTCTCAAGCCATTGCCCACCTCCAAACACAAAAACTCTTACATCAAGATATTTTGGTACAAAGCAAATAAATCATGTCAATTTGCCAAATCAGGGAGTGAAGAGAGATGACAATCTACCCTACTTTTGAAAGAAAACCTTTTGGGAGAGAATACTGTGGTTTTATTTTAGGTAGGAAGCAAAGTAACATCTCTTAAAAAAATCAGATGACAGCGAGACATTCGGGTACACTACTACACTACCAAGAGTGGGTGGAGAGGGGCAGGTGGGAGATAAGGAATGGGAAGGAAACTGATTGACATGTTCACTGTATGCCAGGCACCTAGGTACTTGACATAAAATGTAATGCCCAGCGGAACCTCAGAGAAAAACATTATCACCCCATTTTACTGGTGGGGAAGTTGAGTTTTGATGAGGTTACGTGACCAAACCAAGGCCAAATGCACAAGTGATTTTTTGTTCTTTGATAGAATTCCTCCACCAGCAACCACAGTGTGGACAGCTCTTACCTAATCCTTCTTTCTCCCCTATAATCCGCCCATCCTTCTCTCTACTGTTAGAACAATTTTCCTAAAATAGGTACAGTTAAAGCTTCCACTCTTTTCCTGTTTTTTAATTATTAATACTTTTTCTTGTTAGTCTATTATAGTTGTGGCAATTTTCCCTCCCTCTGCCCTCCTCTACCCATCCCCCGTTCCCACGGTCAATTCCCACACTGTTGTCCATGTCTGCAGGTCATTCATACACGTTCTTTGACTAGTCCCTTTCCCTTCCACTATTTCAAAACTGTCCATGGTTACCTAACATTCACAGAATAAAAATTCAAATCCTAAAGCTCATTGACTCATTGACATAACATACTTAACAGACTTGGCTCCCACTGTAGCCTGTCCTGCATCTTCTGGGCCATTACACTTGACCACGTTTCTCATAGTGCTGTGTAATGCCACACTTCAGTTTCCTTGGCTGACATCTATCCTGTGTCATTTTGATTTATTCTCATCAAGAGCCAATTCATCCATCTTTATCTTTCACTCCTTCCTCCCTGTGAGGTCCTCTTTTATATTTAAACAATCTTCCACATCCTCAGTCTCACTTTTCTCTCCGACTAAAAGTCACTATATTTGGCACCTCACCACTAAAATCGCTCCCCTTAAAGTCTCCAATTGTTCTTCATGTCAAAAATAATGTGAAAAATGGCTAACATTTAAATACTGTTCTGAATATTACACAATCACACGGATTTATAGATGAGGCTCAGTAAAATTAAGTACCTTGCCTCAAGTCACTTGGAAAGCAGCAGTGAGAATTCAAATCAATAAGCTTTTGAATTGCAGTCTCCCGAGGCCTTTTAACAGCATCTCACAGACACTGTACCCCTTTTCTCTCCTGCTGTTTTCTCTAGCTGTTCCTTCTCCGTTTTCTAGGTAAACTCTGACTCTTCTGCAGGTGCGTTAATTGCTGGTGTTCCTCAAGAATCTTTCTTTTAACACTCTGTTCACACCTCTAGAAGAGCGCAGGGTGCCCTGGCTGTACCCTCTCCTCCGCAGGCTCATGATGCCCCAACCTGTGTGCTGCCCATTTCTCTCTCTTAACCTTTGTGCTTCCCCAACATGTTCCTTACTGGAAATCTCCACTTGAATATCTCACTTGACTATAACACATGTGTTTAAAAACCTAACTCACCTTCATGACTTTGAACCTTCTCTCCAGAGTCCCTTAGTTGATGACACACCACCAATTTAATTTCCCAAGTTAGAAACTTAAAGTCAGAAAACTAAAAATGGAACTGTCTTTTGACCTGGCAATTCCACTGCTGGGATTATACCCTAAGAACCCTGAAACACCAATTCAAAAGAAACTATGCATTCCAACGTTCATAGCACCACAATTTACAATAGCCAAGTGCTGGAAGCAACCTAAGTGCCCATCAGTAAATGAATGGATCAAAAAACTATGGTAAATTTATATGATGGAATACTATGCAGCTGAAAGAAAGGAGCCCCTTCCCTTCACCAGAGCATGGATGGATCAGGAGAGCATCATGCTAAGTGAAATAAGCCAGGTGGGGAAAGACAAATACCATATGCTCTCACCTATCAGTAGAACCTAATCAACAAAACAAACAAGCAAGCAAAATATAACTGGAAACATAGAAATAAAAAACAAACTGACAATAACCAGAGGGGAGGTGGGATAATGGGGGGAAAAGAGGGGAGGGTTTTCAGGAACATCTATACAGGACACACGGACAAAATCAAAGGGAGGTAGGATCAAGGGTGGGAAGTGGGGATGGCTAGGGTTGGGGGGAGTGGTGGGAGGAAAATGGAGACAACTGTACTTGAATAACAATAAAAAACATGTGGAAAAAAAGAAACTTAAGGTCAACCCTTGACTTCTTGCTCCCTCTCTCTCATCTTGTACCCAAGAAATCACTAAAACCTGTCTAAGTCTGCAATAATTACACCACTCTTCCGCTTAAACCCTCAAGAGCTATTTCCTTCGGGATACAATTCCAAAACCTTAACATGGCCAACAAACTTGTATGTTTTCTTGCCCTTCCTAACCTTATTTTAGGCCACTCCCCCTTTTCAATATGCTCTCAGCACATTAGATTTCTTTCAGTTTCTTGAACACACTACATCTTCCCACCACTGAACATGTGAACATGACATGTCTCTTCAGGGACACTCCTCCATCCCCAATGCTGATGTTGCTGTTCGCCTTCCATGTCTCAGCTTACATTTCTGGGGGCTGCTTTTCATGGTCCCTCAGATGAGTGCCTCAGCTACTTACCTCTCATAACACCAATTCTCTCTCCCAGTACTATTCATTCTCCTTGTCCTTATTTATTTAACGTGTCTCCCCGGATAGTGTACATTATGACTATTATTCTCCATGCCAAGGAAAGTTCATGAAAGCACGTGGCTAATGCTCAGTAAGAATGAACAACTCGCTTCATCACCTGCCTGAAATCCTGATTTCTCCCAGGCTTCTCTCTAAGGCCCCCACAGCCCTTTGGTTTCCGCCAGCCTTGGTTAGCACTTCTGTTTTACCTCTCTTTCTCCTCCATACACATATGATCTTCTTGAGGAAGAAGACTTATCCTCCAGCATGGTGACAGTAATGTTCATTAAGTTAAAGAGGAAAGACTATAAGCCTAAGTCCTATGCGTTACAAACCCTCAGATCTAAAAGAGTCAGGAATGTGGAATGAGGTCATGTCCCCAAAACACTCTAGGGATGGGTTACTCATTTCTAAAGAGATGGAAGAACACCAACAAGCAGCAGGAACTGTGCTTTAGCAGTTACAGGTCTTTATGTGTACATTTCAAAAATGGCCATGCCCTTGAAAAGAGTAGAAATTAGGAATCTTTCTTGACTTCCCCATCTTTCTCATGCCCTTTCCTTGCTCAGGAAACAAAGCATCCTACATGTAGCTGACAGCTCCTCCTCTGCTCCACCTGCACCTCCTCTGTCTGGGCCAGAACATCTCCATCTCTCACCTGGCACATCAGCTCTGTTCTCCCTAATCTTTCCCCCTCTTATATACCAACTGCATTGCTGTCACAGTTATCACCCTAGAACTTATATCTGACCATATTACCTCTGCTTACGCCTTCAGATTCCCTATCACCTACAGGACAAAATCTTTTCCAGATGTCATCCAAGATGCTCCATGTTGGTGCTCAAACTCACCTTTCCAGGCTCAACCCTGTCATTTCTCTCCCATGCCCCCAACATCTCTAAAACCCTAAACTCTCTCATCCTTAATGCAGTCTTTCCTTTTAGTCTTCGCACACTTCCCCATCTCCATACATACATGTCTTCTGCCTACTTTTCTATAGCCAGATCAAGCACTTCTCTGTCACGTACTGGAGTTAGTTGTTCCTACCAGGGACTCGCAGATCTGTTTGGATATCTGTCAAGCTGTGTTTTCTGTTACTGAACCCAAGAAGATAGGGTAATGTCCTTTGCTTCTCTGAATCTCTGCACCTATTGTATACTAGGTACTCAATAAATGTTGAATAAGTAAAGGATTGAAGACTCCATGTCTTTGTGCATCAGGCTGGTGGAATAGGTCTTCCTGTCTGTCTAGGCTTTTGTTTCTTTCCTTAATTAGAAGATTGTATATTTAGCCTCTATTAATGATGAGTCGTTCTTGTTAGAGAAAGTTATTTTACACTAGCTTTCTGTTACCCACACATTGATGGGTTAGCTACTATACATTTTGTTGTGCATCTACTACGTGTATAAGAATTAGGATTGAAAGCAGTTTTGTGTGCTAAAAACAAGATCTTAAGTACTTTCAAGGGCAAATAAAAATGGGAAATATTTTCCACTTGTTATTATTTATGTGATTGCTCTAATGTCATTTTGCTGGTGATTTACACTGTTCCCCTTCTCTATTCAACTTAAATGCAAATAATTGAAGATTGTCAAAACATTTTAAATAACTGTGACCTTCATGTGCGCTGTGAATAAGAAGGTGCAGAAAAAGTGTTCGCCTCCAAAAAGGGGAAAAGTTCACTCCTGAATGGCTTAAGAAATGACAAAATGAGTTTACATAAAGCTTGACAGGAAACAGGAAGGTTTTAAAAACACTGTGATAAGGAAAGCCATAAAGAGAAATGCTGACCCAGAAAAGAGAGATCTGAAAATGACACAGATGCAGGATCATTTCTCTGAGGGATTTTTTTTTTAAAGATACAGATAAAGAAATGAGTATTGGACTCATCATAATTCTGTAAGACAAGCATGTCTGATGAGAGGGGGAAATGATTATTCATTCTACTGGAATTGCTTTAATGGAAACTTCTTGATGAAAGCTTCATCTTAAAATACTCATCCAGTGATGAGGAGTTATTTCAAGATGTGAATCACGGCGGTGGTTGCAGTGAGGTTTGTTATGTGAAGCATGCCACATCTACAGGATGTTGAGTTGAGCCAAATGAGCAATGTGCTGACAACTGGCCTTTCTGGACAGCTGGTTTCCAACCCAGTGGCCTTTGAGAAGCCATCAACAGCTAGTGAATCTATGAATACCACCCAAGCAGAAGGGTGGGGTCAGCCTATGAGCCCTTTCTTTTCTCCTGGGTAATCCCCATCTGCCCAGGCAGAGTCCTTCTGAGGCTCAGCCATTCAAAACACTTTCCAGTTCCCTCTCTTCACTGCAACTGAGCAACGCCCCCTGTTGATCTTCAGGCCTTCATCCCTCTTTCTGTGCTCATGAAAACCAAAGGTTTTGGCGTAAATCTCTAGAGAGGAAAAATTAAATTTCAACTGCCCAATTCAGCTGTCCGTTCTTGTGCATCATTTAAGACTGAAGTCAAATGTTACCTCCTGTGACACCTCAGCCAGTTCTCCCAGGCAGCCAGGCACTACTGCTCCTGCATCCCTGTATTTCTGTACATACCTCTATTGTCATATACTCTTATCATCACTATGGTAAACTATTTACATACCTTGGGTGCCCAAGGCAAGTACTGCATTGTAACCAGTCTCCCTTCCCGAAGCCTAGCACAGAGCTACTCAATACTTGCCATGGAATAAATGCATGAATGAATGCACTTCTAAATGGAGAACTGTGAAAAGGAGACTTCGTCTGTCGATGCCCACTTAGAGACAAGAACCAAACATGTTGGATGGCAAGAATTGCCATCCTGGCCCTGACCAGTGTGGTTCACCTTCACCTGGTGAGGTGAGGGGTTACCAGTTCGAAATCTGGTCAGGGAACATGCCTAGGTTGCAGGTTCAGTCAGCCCCTAGTCAGGGTGTGTGTGAGAGGCAACCAGTCAATGTTTCTCTCTCACGTCAATATTTCTCTCCCTCTCTTTCTCCCTCCTTTCCCTTCTCTCTAGAAATAAATAAACTTTTTTTTTTTTTTTTTAAGAATTGCCAATGTGAAATTTAAACTTGGCTCAGGTTTGGTGCAAGGTGCCTGAGTTGCATAAAGAAGTGCACTGGATGGCTGGGATTTGTTTCCGTGAGTAATCGCTGATGTCTGTGAGGATGCAAGGCTCCCTTTCTGAAGTCAGTGTCCTCATCCAGGCCCTGCCAGGCAGCTTTCCCTGATGCCTTTAAACTGGGCACCAGGGACCTTCAGAAATAATGGAGCTTGAAGAAAGCACTTTGCGTTTGGGATGATTTGGATTAAAACTTAATTGGGATTTGAGGTGGATTGAGTGGGAAGCTGCTAAGGTTGGTCTTTCAATGCAAAGGGGAGCATGCTTTCTCATGGCGTGAAATCACTGTTCACCCCAACCCTATACTAACCCCACACAGCCCTAGTCCTTTCTCATTTCCTATTTAGCACAAGGGCTTTGGGTATCTAAAGACAAGGTCAATTGCATAACCAACACAGGTAGAAGACATTTATTCTGATATCCCAAAGGCCTTTAAAACCTTCTGTTTGATATTATGGAGGTATAATGATGGGTGTACCACTCTAAGTCAGGAATGTCAACATACTGACAGAGATGACAATGGGACGGGGGCAGGGGGGAAGAAGGAAGGTAGAATTCTGACACTATTTGAAGAGAAGGAACCCTTTTGAGAAACTATAGTTTAAAAAATGACTTTTAGGGTCTTACAGCTAATGCCTATGAAATGGAGTCCAGAACACTGCCAGTCGCTTTGAATGGACATGGGGAATTTCAAGGAAGCCGTGCAACCGCACACATGTGGCCTCACTGCAGGGCTACTTTGAAACAGTTTGCTGGCTCCTGTAACTGAGGCTCGTCGTGGTGAGGAGAGGAGCAGTGGAAAGACAAACCAGGACTCCCCTTCCATCGCAGACAGGAGGTCAGTGGTGTTGCGGCAGGACTCCACAAGTTGTATTTTACAAGCTACAGGAAACACCATGGGGGAACGTAGGCTTACTTAAGGGGAAACGAAGTCCAGCTGGGTGCAAAATTCCTGAGTTTCAATTAAATGTGCGCAGCCTGGGCAAGACTGTAAAGGGAGGTCTGCCTACCCAATGTCTAATGTTTACATGTAACAAATCAAGTTAACAAGCTGGTAAATAAAATAGGTTTATCCTCCCACTTCACAAATCGACCTTCCCAATGGTCTGGTTACATTTATCAGATTCCGTGGCATTTCATGCAAGGACATGGCAGTTTGCAAAGAGACAGCAGTGGCAGTCCCTGGTTCCTGTACTGTGGTCTGCCCCCTCCATGTTATGCCTTACCCCTGGCTCCTTGGGGTACCAGGAGAGGCCCCACATGCATGTACTTGGAAACCATAGGAACATGTCCAAGTTCTATCTATACCCTTACAGACAGCCGCTCCTTGGTCACCACCAGGGCTAGGGTGTCTGTCTTCAGGAGGCTGGGCACTGGGGGAGAAACCCAGGAAGCAGTCTCCTCCTTATTTGGACCCCTACTACCCAGTGTGTGGGGAGGCTACACAGACTCCAGGTAAACATGTCTCCATGAACCCAAGGAATCTTTACTTGGTACTGAAGGGCACAGCCCTAAAAAGATCAGAATGGAGCCCTCTGGTCTAAGAGCAGGGCTGGGTACAAAAACTTCAAATCTAAAATAAACAAAGAAAACAGAGACAAACACACAGATACAGAGAACAAAACTGATGGCCACCAGATTGGACGGGGATTGGAGGGATGGGGGAAGAGATTAAGAAGTACAAATTGCCGGTTATAAAAAAAATTAATGAGGATTTAAAGTACAGCAAAGGGACCACAATCAATAATATTGTAATCAATATGGGTGGTGTCACATGGGTACTAGACAATGGGTGATCATTTTATAAGTTATATACAGAGTAGGGCAAAAGTAGGTTTACAGTTGTTTGTATGGGAATTAACACAATAATTAATAAATAATAATACAAGAATAAACTCTGTGTTTCGCCTACATTTGCCCCACCCTGTAAATGTCTATCACTACATTGTGCATCTGAAATGTCACCACAGACTGTCAGTGGGACTGCAGGCAGCTGGTGGTAGGGTGAGCACAAGCCAGCTGGCGGCCACCTGGCCACTTCAGAGGGGTGACAGCATGGGGGATGTGCAGAGCACGTGAGAGCACTGGGATCCAAGGGTGCCCTGAAGACTCCAAATAGCTCCCCTGGATGTGTGGGCACTGTGTCCAGCATTGGGAGATGGGCTGAGGGTGGTGATGCCTCCAGGCTTCCTGATAGCAGGTCCTGCAGCCCATCACTACCGTAGACAGTCAGGGAGTACCAGGGAGTCTCCACTATTGGTCAAAATGGCACAGAGGGAGGTTCTTACGCTGAGCATGCCAAAAGATGAATGTACCGAGCCCCAGTGTGCAAAAGCTAGAAAGATAAATAGACAGGGTCCGAGCGCCAAAAGCTAGCAAGATAGTTGGATTAAAAAAGCCCTCCCCTCCCTATCCCTAAAAGAACCACGGGCTTGAGCAGGAGAGGAGATGGTCTTTGACAAAGGAGTCCACCATCCCCCCGGGTCATGGTACCCAAATGAACCTCTTTCTTTTTACATCAGCACCTCCCTCACAAGTTTGGCTTTTGCTGTGGCAGGCAGCTGACTCTGTTTTTGGTTACAGTTTTTGGCAACTCTGTGGTGGGACAGTATGGACATAGGCAAGTCCTGGATGGCCTGGGCTGGGGCACCAGATGCCTGTGGCAGGCCAACCATAGAGCAGGGCTGTGGGGACCTTCCAGCAGCTGCTGCTGAGAGCTGTCCTCAGGAAATCTCCCTGCTCTCCTCCAGGTGTCAGTGCCTGAAATGCTTGGCTGGTCACAGGAAATGGGTGTCTGGGGAGCAAATGGACTCCAAGACTGAGTAAGTCAAAGTGGCATGAACACTGGGGTTCCTCTGTCCCTGCCACTTAGGCTTTGTGCCACTTGGGTCCAGTTGGGACTATTTATAGTACTGGTTGGCAGGCTATCTCTGCCACTTGCAGTACTGGTTCGTAGGCTATCCTAGGCTGTCCCTGCCACTTGAGTTTTGTATCATTTTGGGTCCAGTCAGCACCACTTGTGGTATCAGCTGGCATTTGCTTGTAAGAGCTCATTTGGATGAATGGATTTGTGGATACAAGTTTTGACCATACGTTTCCACTCTGTCCGGGGTCTTTCTGTGGTTACAGCTTTGGGGTTTACTTTCGTGCCATTGGGGGTTCTTCTATTTCAATTCCCAAAGGGAGCCCACTGGGCCAAATTTTAGTAGACTGATTCCATGTACAGCTATGATCCAATGACTAAGGAAGAATTGCTTTTCTATTGTAACACTCATTGGCCTGTGTATACTTTACACTATGGGGGGAAATGGCTCCTAAATGGTTCCCTAAATTACTACATTATCAAACAATTGGAATTGTTTTGACAATGGTCAGGGAAATGGGACAAAACCCCTTATGCCCAGGCATTTATGTCTTTATATAAGAAAGATTTAGCAAAGAAACAGAAAAACTAAAGATGTGGAGAAGAGAATTGGCATTAAAACCCCTCACTGATAGTAAGATATAGGAAGCGAAGAAAAATGAGGAGATAAGTCTCTTTAAAATACTCCAAACCCAGGGGACCCAGGTTTAGAAGCAAGAAGATTCCCCCCACCACCACCCCTGCTGCTAAATGCCCCTGAAACAAGGCCCAGAGGGGCAATGGCTGCACCCCTGTATGACAAAGAAATGGTATCCCCCTTGGAAACCTGGCAGGGTACCCAATTAAGCCAGGGAACATCCCTATTTGGAATGGAACAATTCCCTTTGAAGCAATATCCTGTGGGCAAAATAACCAGGAAGGCCAGCCTGCTGGCCACTACTGGACCCATACTCTATTTTCCACTTCATATTTACTGAATTGGAAGAATTCCAACACCTCATTTGGGGAGTATCCTCAGAAAATGGCAGATCTTAGCACATCCATTTTTGCCACTCACCATCCAAACTGGGTAGACCTACAGGCTCTGCTTAACATCCTGCTAATGGCAGGTGAAAGGCAGCTAGACAACTGATAAGGCTAGTGAAGAAGCTCATCCCCTCCATCAATAGAATCCCAATGGAACCTCAACCCAACTGGGATAATTCCCTTGACAGAGCCCAACTGGCACCTCAATTGAAGGGAACTAGCCTCCCTGGAATGTTACAAAAGGTGCATATTGGAAGGGCTTAAGAGAGGGGTGCCTAGCCATGGACAGTGTGACTTGCTTGATTGGAGGGTCATTGCATGCACTAAGGAGCTGCAGGTTCAATTCATGGTTAGGGCACTCACCGAGGCTGCAGGTTTGGTACCCAGCTGGAGTGCATGAGGCAAACAATCTCTTTCTTTCTCACACTGATGTTTCTCTCCCTCCCTTCCCCTTACTCCTTCCCTCTAAAAAATCAATAAGTATGTCCTGAGTGAGGATAATAAAAAAAAAAAAAAAAAAAAAAAAAAGAGGTACCTAAACAAAAGAGCCTGTATATGTTACAGGCCATTCAACAGAAACCAAGTGAAGATCCTTCTGAATTTTTAGAAAGGCTCTATGAGGTCTTTCTAAAGGGGCAAAGAGGCAGATCCAGCACCTATTTTTAAAATTTTTTACTCTGAAAATTTTCAAACAAATAAAAGGTAAAAAGCATGGTATAACAACTCCATCCCCACGTTCGTGACCCAGCTTCAGCAATTAAAAAGGTCAGTATTTTACCAAATTGTTCATCTATAGCTCGACTTTTTTTTCTGGAATATTTTAAAGCAAATCCAAGACGTGGTAAAATCTCACTCCAA
Organism: Anoura caudifer; assembly: GCA_004027475.1. Classification (NCBI taxonomy): domain Eukaryota; kingdom Metazoa; phylum Chordata; class Mammalia; order Chiroptera; family Phyllostomidae; genus Anoura; species Anoura caudifer. Next base: position 181,277 of record PVKU01000668.1, on the reverse strand, counting down.
AACATTTATGAAGACTTCTTTTTGTTTCCCTAGTGTATTTTTAAAAAACCTAGACATCAGTATACTTCTATGATAGCTGTTTTTTCTTTAATACCATTACTGTGATATTCTAACATTTACAATCCCTCTTTAAAAACGTTGAATATCAAATCCATTCATTTTTCCCTTTGCCTAAAAAAATGTCTTTGTATAGTTAATTTGTTTGACTTGGGGTCCTAGCCTTATTTTAGCAGGATGGAAAGCAAGCCCTTATATGTGGTTTAAGAACCAGAACCTCTCACACACCTTATCCTGAAAACCATAGGCATGAACCCAACTAAGCAGAACCACAAGGTTGGAACTGATGAGTCTTCAGCTTGAGACTTCGGGCCTCTAAGAATGAGGTCTCAATGGGAACTGTAGGCAGTTGCATCCCTGCTGCCTTTAAGTAGCTCTCTCTGTAGCCTGTGTGTGAGAAGCAGTGCCTGATCTTCCAAGTACTTACAGGATTTAGGTCACTGAGCAATGGCAGATATGCAATCAAAGTGAGCTCCTGCCCTCTCTGGTGCAGCCTCTACTTTTCAGGATTTGATCTTTCTAGTTAAAGGCCCAAAACAAGCTACATGGGGATGCTACAAAGAGCTGAAGGCAGGAACTGTAGACTGATTCACTTTCTGTCCCTGATGGTGCGGCCTTGAACACAAGTCTCTTACCAATCAGTTTCTTCATTTCTGAAGTGAGAGGGAAGGGCCCCGCAATGCCTAAGACTCTGCAACTCTAGCATTCTATCATTCCAAGCTCAGAGCCTCCCAATGACCACTGTGTTTCTGGTGCCATGCTAGATGTGGGGAATACACAGATACTTCTCCTCCTAGATTATAAACTCTTTATGCACTGCCAAGCACATGCTAGGCACTCGATCAATGTTATTGAATCAAGTACCTAATCCAGCAACAAAATCTTGAGTACTCACAATGTGCAGGCACAGTTGCTAGGCTGGGGTTCACAAAAATTTCCCTGGAGAGGCTTATGTTAAAATTTATTTATATTTTTTAGACAGAGGGAAATGGAGGGAGAAAGAGAGAGAAACATCAGCCTGTTGCTTCTCATACATTCCCTGACCAGAGACTGAACCCGACCCAGGCATGTGCCCTGAATTGAACTGATTTGGTGACTGTTTGCTTCGAGGATTGAAGCCAACCAGCTGAGCCACACTGGTCAGGGCGAAGCTTTTGTTTAAGTATGGATCTGCTCAGTGGAGAGTGAAAGTTCTCTAATTGTAACAGAAGTGGTCATGGGTCTTAAATGCTCAGACCTATGATATATAGACATTGGACTGTTGGCCTCAATCTGTGTGTTTTCTTCTTCTCAACTTGAGCCTCGTCTGCTACAACAGGAAAACCAAAGAGTATGGTCCTATCAAAAAGAAAATGTGGGAAGCTGTCTCTGCCAACTTACCAAGGGGAACATCTCCCAAACAGACCTGGAGCCCTTTCAAGGGTCAGTGTTCCTGAAGGGAGGCCCACAGGAAGGATGCAGACTGCTAAACGTTCCTCAAATAGATCCAACCAGTCTCGTATCCTGAAGATGGAGTACAGTTCCCCTTCAAGTGGGAAAAACTACAGGCTGGAAGAGGGTCCTCATCATCTGGATTTCCCATAGGTGGGGGATGTGAGCCCTCAGCATGGGGAATATATATACCACTGCTTCCAGACCTGCCTGGCTGAGTAAGGATGGCAAAGTGACAGTTCAAAGTCCCTCTGGGTCCTTGGGTGGCACAAAGTTTCCTTGTACTCATAAAGCTGGTGCTGGCAACATTTTGGATCATGACCCAGAATTATGTATCTCATTACCAAGTCCACATCCGAGAGACATGGGCCTTATGTCCTCCCTACCTAAGAACCAACATAAACACCGCCTCAAGAGAAGACTTCCGGGAAGCTTTCCAATAAAACAAAACCCAAATCCCTTTCAAAATACTAATCAGGTCTGTGGCTTTGAGTCAACGGCATCACTGCTCTGTTTGTCCTGGTGCGCGTCTCCAAGACCCCCTCTCCCACTGCCCCTGAGTGTGCTGTGAGGGATCCTTGACGCCTGACGCTGGGACCGGCAGTCTCTGACGATGTCCCCCGAGTGTAACTGCAGCACTGAGGAGGTCTTCGAGATCACCTCGTCTGGCCCTTGCCCCACGTCACAGACAGCTTCCTTCCTCGGGGCCTCTCCAGCAACCCCGAGAAGGCAGGCAGTTCTCCACACTGAGTGAAGGGGTGGGGATGCGCTCTCTTTGTGACCAGGATGAGTTTGCAACCTTAGCTAATTACAGCCAGCACCGGTTAGTGGCTATGCTGTGATCTGGGGTCTTAAGGCTTCCCTACGGCTCAGCACATGTGGTGGAAAAAAGAAAAATCTTTGCAACAGACACTGTGAAGCACTTGAAGCCACATGTGTGGAGGCAGGAGTCTCAGGCAGGATGCGGCTTAAATCAGACACACATGGCCCAGCAGAGATGAGGGCTGCCAATTAAGACTCAGAAGTTTTCAAATGAAAAGCTGGAGGGAAGAAAAGACCCAACAACTTGTTAACAATTAGCAGTCTAATTTTTTTTTTAAAAGTAGGTCCTGGGACCAGTCAACAACAGGAAATATTTCACTGAAAATCATTAAAACAGAACCACCGCGAGAACCCCTCCCACCAGAAAGCTCAAAGCAGTTTATGAATGTGAAATTACTTATAACTTCCCCATATGGGAGTCAGGGTAGACAGAGTATTTTCCTTATTTCACAGAGCAGAGAGAAAATGGCACAGCAAAGCTGCTACTCTCTTTTATTCCATTCTAGAAGGGATAACTGGACTACTCAGAAATCCCTTAATGAGTACAACTTTTATTTTTTAAAGAGCTTGTTGACATAATGCCTGAAGAAGAGACACTATGTATTCTAAACGTGCCTGTGCTTACATAAGAAAGGGGCACAAAAAGAATCTAAATTTGCATTTGCTATGTTGCTGGAAGGACATCCAAGGAACTCCTAAGAAAGGTTCCCCGAGGGAGGGCTGGGGCAAAGGGCGGGTGAGCACAGGTGTAGGAGCAACACTTGTAATGCATTACTTTTTCCACCACCTTGCTTTTTGAATTATGAAAATGTAACCTATTAAATAATAAAATTAAATGCAAATATATTCTATAGAAAGATAAAACAAGCAATGGAGCCACAGTATTCCTTCTGAGTAGGCTCCATTTTGGGAAATGCAGTTCAGCACACTGCTCCTACGTTATCTAAGGAGGAGGTAGGAAGAGGGAGTACACAATCCCCACTGAACCTGCAGAACAAATGGGAGTCCAGACACTTGCAGGGCCCTTCTTAAGGCCACCTGGAAAGTCCTGGGCAGTACTGGCACTAAATTCTCCGTTCCCTTGCCTGCTGGTCACAGCTGATGTCGGGCCCTCTCTGAAATGGTGGACGACCTCCACTCACATTTCATGAGGGTTAGACAGTCAAGTCAGCGAGTTGGTTTGTTTCCTTTTTTATTGTGCTGTGCTCCTGACAGCAAGCAGAATGATTTTATTAAAGTACAAACTTGAGCATGCTGCTGGAACTGGCCTGTGACTCCCAAGTGCTCTTCCTTCACACGAAGTCCAGGTTGCTCCACGTTCACAGTTCTGGTGTCGCTCACTGACCACTCCCCACCTCCCCTCCCACCCCGTTGTAACACCTCACCTTCTCCAGCTCATGTCATTTCCTGCACATGTAAGAGTTTTAACACCTCTGTGGCCCTGCTCATTCCATGCCTCCATCTGAGATGCCTTTTCCCTTTCCTGCACCTGGTGAATTCCTGCAGCTCTTCTAAGACAAAATGCTGCTCTCAGCACTGCAGCTCAGGCCTGGTCCCAGCCCCTTCGAGGTGCACAGTCAGCCTACTGTTCCTCTGTGGCAGTACTTCCCACTTCCCCTGACAACCGCACAACGCCGTGGTCTGTTTCTGTGTCTCCTTCCCAGTAAACTGTGAACTCCTACCACACAGGTCCACAGCTGTTCACCTTTACACCTCAGTGGTGCACGCAGAACGCGCTGTTTGCTGAGCAGCAGTGACCAGCCAGTGCACACTAGCACTAGGCACCATCAACGCACCGGCCTTCCTTCCAAGTGTTCCACACATAACTCATCTAATCCTCACCACAGACCTAGGAAGTAGCTATTAGTGTTACCATAATCTTACAGATGAGGAAACTGAGTCATCGTGACATAAATTATAAGGCTATTTAGAGGCACAGCCAAAGTTTGAATCCAAGTGGTCTGCATTCAGAGCCCATGCTTTGAACCACTATGTAACAATGCCTGTACACACATGAATGATGAAAAAACTAGAAATCAAACCCCTATTTTTAAGGCAAAGGTCCCCCCAGGTTCCTATTTCTGAAATCCCAAGAACAGCAACCACCTGGGGGCCAGGGCTGAGGAGGGCCCCCTCCAAGTCCACACCGTGTTCCACCTGCAGGAGCGCACGGTGGTTCAGGGCCTGCTGAGACAGAGGAGCCCTGCTCTCCAGTTACTGTTCCATGCCAACATCTCCTTACCCACAAGCACCCGAAAATCCGCTCAAAGTTTCCCCTGCCCACCGCCAGGGCCGCCCTGCATCTTTCCCATTACAATGAAACTTGAGATTCTGAGGTTTCTTCATGATGACCTAGCTCCAAACACAATGTGCACAGAAAGAGGACGCACTTCCCACTTACTCTCCCCACCAGTGGTTAGTAGTTTCTGCTTATGCTCTTCAGAATTCTTTCTTGGACCTGGGCTGAGATCCCATTGGGCCTGAGGCCAGTCCTGGGCCCTGCTGAGGCCACGCCTTGTCTGCCATTGTTCCCCATGGGCCCAGAGGACTGAACGGATGGAAGGTCTGAAGTGCTTCCTGCAGTGCCTGCCTTCCCACTGCCTTCTCCAGCCTGCTCAGAGCAGCCAGGGGAGGAAGAGTGGGAGCTGGTGAGTGAGCTGCTGGTGAGCAATCAGAGTGTGAACAGAAATCAGGAAGGGAGAATGAGTTTCCCCAAGGAGACTGCAGGGGGGGACGGACGTGGGTTTGGAGACAATGGCCTCAGGCTGGAGTCTGGCCCTGCCGTTCCCTAATGCACAGACAGAGAGTAAGTTAGTTACTTGATTTGAGCCAAATCCACAGGAGAGGTTAACAACTTCCTCATGTGTTGTGAGGACCAAATGAGATATTATACACAAAAGGGCTTTGTAACTGAAATAATGGTTTCCTAGCCTGGTTAACTGTTAGAATTGCCAAGATTTAAAGAAAAAGAATACAAATTTCTGAATCCTTCTCAAACCTACTGAATTAGTATCTCCAGAGGAAGAGTCCAGGAATTTGTATTTTCAAAAACTCCCTGGGTGTATCTGAAGCACACCTGTAATTGTAAATCACTTTGCAAATGTGAGCATTGCTATAAACCTGCGGTAAAACACCAGGTCTGAGTATTATGCTGTAAGGGTCCCCCCCCCCAGAGCTGCCTGACTTATAAGTAGAGGGTTTCTAAGGGATGTGACTTTGCAATGGATATCCACAGAAGCAGCCCAACTCGACACTGACTTGGAGGTTGGCTACCCTTGAACTCAGGAAGGGCAGCTCTCCATGGATGTATAGATGGTTCCCTCTACTTCTGAGCATTCTCCTAGGTAAGGAACAGTCCCAAAACACACAGAGACAAAAAGACATTTCTCCCTCAGAACTTGGCAGAAGCAGTAGAACCAGACGCAGGATGCCGCAAGCCAGAAAAGAACTTCTGCAATAAAAGACTATCATCAAGTATTCAAGAGGAGCTTGAGCTCTGGAGTGCAGGGGACACCCACGAAACTGACCAATACTGAGGGAGGCCAAGTGCTGCGATGGGAGAGACACAGAACCAACTGGACCGCTAACCGATGAAAGCAAGTCGCTGCCCTCGCTTTGCCTCCACTTTCATCTATAAAATGTGGATACAACTTGTCTACCATGAAAAGCTTCATGAGCATCAAATGAAACTACAAATGTGAAGGGCTGCACAGCATGAAAAGCCATGTAAATACAATGCAATGTTTTTATTCTTCCAAAGTACAATGACTAATGCACCATACCACAAATATGGAACATCCCCCCAAAGAATTAAAAGTTGGTGAAACTGGTTCATTCAAAAACAAGTATCTTCTATGAATGTCATTGTTTGACTCCTCAAGAAATAAAAGGCTCACTCTCCTAAGAGACACGTCAAAAGACTGGAATGGCCTGTTTCTAAATTCTGCCCAATAAGAGATGGAAGTGCACGCAGAGTACACGAGACTTGCAGAGGAACTGCAAAGTCTAAGGTTATGTTAGGTGACTTAGAAGAGAAGGGTTAAAAGTGAGCAAACTCTTTGGGGTAGAAAGGAAAGAGATCCTGGAAGGCTTTTCAAAACCACCAAGTAACAAATGTAGCACCCACCTCCCACCCACACACCACTGGAAATAACTTTAAATAATGCATCTGAGAATGTCTGCAGAACAGGCAGTCTGGATTAGGGACTTTTAAAGGGATGGTGCTCCAATGAGGACTCTTTCAGGGAAACCACCTTAAGAATCATTGAATCCTCAGGCAAGTTCACCCTGATGCAAGCTTGGAGCTAGAGCTGAAATCTTGCTGTGGCAAACATCACTCGGTGGAAAGGAGATTAACCTGTGGCAGAAAAGGCTGAGTGGCCTTCCCAGCTACTGTGCTCCACTTGCCCCACAGTGCTGAGCGGCAGCCCTCCTTCCACGCGAACACAACTCCACAAAGATCTGGGTTGGTCGTTTGCAATCGGCTTAGAAACTGAGCAAAAGTCATTTATTCTTTTAGTAAATATTAACTGAACATCTACCATGTGCCAGGCATTATTCTGGTCCTGGGGACACAGCATTGAACAAAATCTACAAAAATTTTCACCCCCAACAGTTTATATTCTTGAGGAGAGAAATGACAATAAAGAAACTCATATGCAGTGGCTGGTGTGGCTCAGTGGATAGAGCGCCAGCCTGTGAACCAAAGAGTTGCCAGTTCAATTCCCAGTCAGGGCACATGCCTGGGTTGCAGGTCAGGTTCCCAGTAGGGGGTATGCATGAGGCAACCACACACTGATGTTTCTCTCCCTCTTTTTCTCCCTCTCTAAAAATAAATAAAATATTTTTTTAAAAAAGATATGAAATGAGTCAGGGTAGGAGCGTGCCATGCACACACCTGTGCAAAGAACATTCCTGGCAGAGGGACTATGTTTATTATTCAAGAACTGGAAGTAGATGGTGAGGACTTAGTTGAATGAGCTAGGAGGTGGGTGATAGCAGAGAAGAGTCAGAGAGGTAGCAAGGGGACACACCAGATATGGACTTGAGGGGTTTGGTTTTTACTTTGACTGATGGGAAAAACACTGAGCCACCCTGTCTGGAGGAGCAGTAGAGAAGTCATCTACCTGCATTTTAAAAGTATCTCTGGTTATTGTGATGAAGACAGGAAAGCAAAGGCGGAAACAGGGAGACCAGTTTGGAGGCAATGGGACAGGACAGATGGGCCCGAGTGATTTCAAGCACTATGCGGCAGTGAAATGGGCAGGTCTGTTGTGGATTGAACGTGGGAAAAATGAGACACTGAGGATGACCACAGGGTGCCAGGCTTGGCCCCTGAAGCTGGAGTCACCATGCCTGGAGGCGAGGACACTCCACAGGACGAGCTCTGACTGACAGGCCACGCTGCACCCCCACATGGTGAACATGGGGTCTGGCACACAGGGGAGCCAGGTGACCTCTCAGGGCGGGTCAGCCTGTGGGTGATGCTTCCGGCCAGGAATCAGGTGTGAGGCAGAAGTGAGTGCAGACAGTGAAGAGGCCTGTGTTTCCACCTGGAGCCCTCCAACACGAGCGGCGAGTGCACGAGGAACCCGCCATGGGGCGGAGCAGAGCGGCAAGCAGGTAGGAGGACAAGGAGAGAAGGGCCTCTGGGCAGCCAGCTCTCCTCAAGGAAGTGTCAAGGAAGGAACAAGGGTACACTTGCATCCATTGCCACTCATGGACAAAACTCGGAAGAAGAGCTAACCACAGAATGCAGGAATGCCAAGGCCGCTGGCTGGTGGCCTCAGCAGGAGGGGCGACAAAAAGCCTGACTGGAGTAAGTTAAAGGAGAAGAAGGTAGGAATGGAAAGCACCAGTACAAATGTCTCTTTGAGACGTTTCATTCTCAAAGTATGTTTTTAACACTTTAGGTTTTGCAACGAGAGAAACAGCTGCAATGATCTCTCAAGTTGCTAAGCCCGGCTGTGACTAATTCTGACCAGAGGCTCCTTGCTTGACTTGTATGGTAAGATCCATGCTTGGTTCTGATGAGCTAAGGACACTGAGGCTTGTCACTCTCAGGGGCTTATTTTAAGGAGGGGGAGAAGGAAAGACTAGGACAGAGAAGTGAAAGGAGGCAAAAGAAAATATAACACTTTCAAAGAGTTTCAGGTCATTTTAAATTTCCTAAATGGTTTCTTTTTCATTATTGACAAACTGACATCACTAAGAAGTAACTCAAATTCCACAGACCCCAGAAAGTCCCCAGGTAAGTTTAGTGCAGACCTGAAATTTGGACATTAGCGTGTATCTAATACAACCCCGACCAGGAAACTGAAGTTCAGAGACTAACTGTCTGGCTCTCCAAGGATCGGCTGGGTGGTCTTGGGCAGTTACTCTGAAGTTCAGCACGTTAGTTAGTCCGTCTGTAAAACCCAGAGTTGCAAGAACATCCACCACCTTGGATTGTAAGGAAGTTTAAGATAATCACTACTATGAGATTCTTAGAACATGTGCCTGGCACATGGTAAATGCTGAAAAAGTGTTATTTTAATTTTTTGTTGCACAAGTCACTCAGACGGTTTATGTGCTATTGGAGTAGCAAGATGATAAGGTAGAAGCATCCTCTGTCTGATGCAAATCTTGACACAGAACTTTATCCTTCCTTTGACAAAAGGCACACCCTCCACCAATTAGCTTTTAATCTCTGCCCCTCTGTGATCCCTCTATAGCTCTAATCAAAACGACTTTTATTTCACACTATTAACCTTAATATCAAAAGTACTATCATTGAGGGTCTGATGAGTGCTATGTTATTTTCTTTTACATACATTGTACCTAATCCTCACACAATCCAATGAGGCAAACTCACTATCCCATTTGACAAGTTAGGAAGACGACGATAAAAGGTTGAATAACTTGTCCAAGGTGCTGCGGGCGCAGATAACAGAGCTGGAATTCAAACCGAAGTCCCCGGACTCTGCAGCCTTGCCCCTTCCACAAGCGCGCCCGGCACTAGCACCAGATGACCCACACTGAATGTCTCAGCGATCTGCCAGGAACCTGGGTCTGTACGGCTTTGTTTTAGGCTGTTTTGGAACAAGAAAGGCAGCTCTATCTGGACTGTATTTTAAATACATGACTAGGTAGTCATGCATTGACTTTCTTGGAGGCGTTTAGAACTTGGGTGAGAACTCCACTTACAGCTGAATTCATTCTCACCAAGCAAGTGCTGCCCTGGTGTTTGTGGGGGCTGGGTGTGAGGGGTAGAGGGGAAGGAAACAGGAAATCATTTGCTGGTGGTTGACCAGGCCAAGCCCCTGTGACTTCTCACTGCCACCAAGTCACAGCAGTTCCTGGAGAATGAGGCCCTTAGGGTCAGCCAGAAAGCACCTGTGGGGACATCACGGGGGCAGCAGTGGAAAATATGTCACGCGGTCTCCTAGGGGGCTGTGTCTCCCTTGTGAGCACAGAGTAGCAGAGGAGCTAATTATAGCCATGGTGCCCCCAGTCCCCACTGAGGGCAATTAGCATTTACGGATGCCTTTTCTGTTTGCAATATTTCTCCCTCTATTGATCTGCAGCCACAGCCACGCCTAATTCATGTGGCAGAGGCCACAGGATTCAGGCAGCCTGGGGGTGGTGAAGACACCCTCATCTCTAGCCCCTCCGGGCTCCTGCGAGTGAATCTCTCACCCCACTATAGGTGGTGCTTCAGGCTCTGGTGTGATTGTCCTATGAGAGTACAGGGCCAGATCAGTTCCTGGGGCAAGGGGAAGAGAGGGCTCCTGCCATCCTCACGGGGGACAAGTCCAGGGTGGAGCAGTCCCTGAGGCAGGCAGCCAGGTCCTGGGATCACAGCCCTGGAGGGGAAGGAAGAGAGCACCTCCCTAGATCTGGGCCTCCCTCCCTGATGCTCTGGCCCCAGGGAGTCTGGCTGTGTTTGAACAGTATTTAGGGACCTGGGGGCAGGGTCTCTGCCACATGGAAGCAGAGGCCCAGGCAGAGAGGTGGCCTTGAGGGAAGGAACCTCATGAGATCAGACTGGTCCTAGAAGCAGCCCTGACCCTGAATGGCAGGCCGAGTCCTGCCCCACTTGTCATGCTGCGGCCTCTGTGGGGCCGGGGGACTGGCAGGAGGGGTCTGTGTCAGTACTGGGCAGGAGGGAGATGGAGATGAGGCTGAAACTGTCCTGGCTCCTTTGTGATCCACAAACTGTGAGGCTAAAGCAGCCTTGCCCAAGGTCTTCTGGGAGGAAAGGGGAGGGTTTTCCCTCTATCTCCCCTCCTGCAAACCTTCCTAGTGACCCTCCTCAGCTGGGTCTGACATGCAAGGTTTTGAAAACTGCTCTTGACTTCACAGACAAGAATTTTATCTAAGAGGGCAAGATGGCAGCTGTGGAGAGAGTACACATCTAGAAGCCAAGCCTCCCTCAACAGCAGCCAAGACTGAAAGCTCTGAGCAAGGTGTCCTGGGGCACTGGTCTCAGAACATGAAAGGGCATCCTGATGTTCCAAAGGTCAGAGTGCACAGAGATCCCCTAGGCCCCCACTCTGCCCCAAGATCCCCAGCATGCTGCCACCACCACACAGGAGGGGCAATGCAACAAGCAGAAAACCCCACCTCCAGTGCACCCCTCTCTCTGTCACTCCCACTGCCTCCAACCCAACACACGAAGGCGAGCACTAACCAGACAGAAAGAGGGAAGAGGGCCATTTGAATTGCCTCCATCTTTGGAGCATTTTTGGAGCCAGGGGGCTGTGGTGGAGGCTGAAGACCTCTTTCCTCATGGTTTGCAGAACCTGACAATGCTATGTTCGGAGATGCAAGCCTAAACTTTTGCTGGGTGTTTGGATTTTGATTTTTAGTATTACCAGTTTGAGGGAGAAAAAAGGGTTTGTGTCTACGTGTGTACTTTGAAGGAGGTGGGAGACAAACGGATGGGGTGGGGAGAACAGTAAGACCAAGAGGAGAGTAGCAGTTATCGTTAGGGACTTGCTGATCAGTGTCTCTCCAGCAAGTTCTGCGATGTCTCTTCTGGAAACAGATGGGGTAAGTGGCCCTAAAGGACTAGGCTCAACCTCAGTCACAGGGATCTTGTGATTCAGAGCCCACCCCTGGCTGGTCTCTGCAGAAACATGGTAACACAGCAGCATGTCCTGGCTGTCTCCTCACAGGGATAGACAGCAAGGCTACAACAGTCCAGAAAGATGCAGACCCCTCCCCCAACTGGCAGCCAGTCCTTCCAGAGAGCAAGGAGTCACTCCCTGCACTGCCCGTCAACGATGAGAAATAATATTTCTTGAGTGTTACTTATGTGCCAAGAACTATGTAAGCCTTTGACATTTGACTTTTTTAAAAAGGTTTATTTATTTATTTTTTAGCACAGGGGAGGGAGAAAGAGGAGAGAAACATCAATGTGTGGCTGCATCTTGAGCATCCCCTGCTGGGGACCTGGCCTGCAACCCAGGTATGTGCCCTGACTGAGAATTGACCAGCAACCCTTTGATTCGCAGGCCGGGGCTCAATCCGCTCAGCCACACCAGCCTTTGACATTTATCTCATTTAATCTCCAGCATTAACAGCTCCATGATGTAGCTACTATTACTATACCTACTTTACAGGTGAGCAAAGGAGAAGATGAATAATTTGTACCAGAATATGCAGACAGTAGGTGAGACCCGAGATCAAATTTGGGTTTGCCTGACACCCCTGCTTTGTTGTCAGCAGCAGGCTTTGCTTCCCTACAAGCCATGCTGGAAAGAGGAAGTACATCTGTAAGGAGTTTGAACTTAAGCCTCACCCCCATTTGTCCCTCCCGTTTTACTGACGAGAAAACCGAGGCTCACAGGTCTGTCCAAACTCGTACAACTGAGAAGCAGCACAGCCAGCACTCGGCGTCAGGGCTGATCTCAGTCCTGTGCTTTCTCCATCCTATCCTGCTCCCTCTGGACCCAACTCTTGGAGGAAGGGGTCTGCCTCTCATTTGCTGCAGATTTTAAAGTAAAGGTAGACGAGGAAGCTCAGATGGCTTTCTTAAGTGCCCCACAAATACGTTTAGATGGGATTTTGTAAGACTCGAACCTAAGGGCCAGTGGGGAACAATTTCAGGGAGGCAGATTTTTTAAGAACTTTGTAATGACCAAATATGTCCAAAGATACCATGGACTGCCATGTCAGGTGGAAAGGTCCCGGCAATAGGGGGGGTGCAAGCTGTCTTACTGAACACTTGGTGGCAACCCTATAGGGGATTTGTAGGAAGCAACTGTTGTTTTGTCCATCCAGTACCTGAGAACCTTCCTAATTTAGGGGGCATTCCAGTGTGGGTGAGAGGGGAGCCCCCTGAGGAAGCCGGTGTGGCAGATGTTCTCTCTTTCAGCTTCCTGCCAGAAAACACCCGGGCATATGACCTAGACTCAGCCCATCAGCTGCTCCAGTTAAGGACTGGGAGCCTTAAAGGAGCACCCTGGAGTGTTGGAGGGGTGGTGACAGGTACCTGACAGCGGTGTCCTTGGCTCCTGTTTTCTGACTTGGTTATCCAGGCTCCAGGTCAGTTTTGTGAGCTGCCTAAAATCTTCTGCTAAGTTATTCACAGGTGGTTCCTGACACGGGATATCAGCATCTAACGGAAAGCTGGATTAGATCAGGTATGCACCAAGCTGACCACAGATCCGGGTTTCTGGTACAGCTCAGTAAAAATAGAGGTTCCGGTCCCAGAACGACCAAGACCTTCAGAATCAGAGCCTGCATGAGAATACTCTCAATATCTTTTTTTTTAAACTCCCCAGATGATTCCAACATGTAGCCCTATTTGGGGATAAATAAGCTCTACAGTCCCCCAAACAAAATACAACGATTCTCTGAAAAACTCTTACCAAGAATTTGGTCATGACTCTCAGAAAAATGCAAGCTATCTATGGTTTATTTACATTTGCTAACAAATTTACCTCAATGGACAAATAACGCACTCCCCAGAGGCCAACCTGTGATCTTTCTTCCATCTCTACTGGACATTCCTCTCCAAGGGGTTCCAATCCACAGACCTTCAACATCACCTCATGCCGTCCTCAGTGGGTGAGACCGTGTTTGCACGTGCACTCACCCACTGCCTCGGTGTCGGCACAGCACAAGACTGTTTACTCCCCAAACCAAGGCCTCCCTTCACCACGTGGTGCTGCTCTTATCACCCACTGTGCTGCCCGAAGAAAGCCCCCATCCCCATTCGGAGACTCCACTGCCCTGCCGGAAATGAGGACCACTAACACCCAGCTGCTACAGCCAGGCTTATGGCAGAAGAACAAAAGAGGCCTGGGAGACCGGCACGTCTGTCTCCAGATTCTGATGGTAAAGGCTCAGCAACAAGCGTTTCTGAGATGGAGATGAACAGCTTGCCAACCCTCTGAAGCTCAGCTCAGCGCATAGGTCCCTGTACCACCACTGCTCATTCACCCGGGAGAAACCCCCCACCTCTCCTGGTAACAACTGCTTTTAAGAGGCTGCACTCGAGGCCACTGGAGCTTTATATGTTTCAGAGAGTTTTCATTTTTTTTTTTTTTAACACTATGGGTAGGAAGAGAACTATGAACCCCATTGCCCCCTCCCCTTGCCTCCCAGAACTCAGTCTTTTAGCAGCACCTTCTTGGAGTAGGGGGGAGGGAACTCCACAGCCTCCCTTGGTGCCCTCCTGGTGCTCAGCAGGGCTGGAGAATGCGAAGGATTAGAGCCACTGACTCTGGCTGTGTGATGCCATTGCTGGGGGCAGCGTGGAAGAAGCCCGAGAGCCTCTGGGTCCATTTAGGATCCCAGCAAAGCCCCATCATGGGACACTCTGCCTCTGGAGAAGCTTCAAAGCCCACCCTGAAAGTGTATGCACCCAGGCAGCTTCTTAGGAAAGTTCACTGACCTCCCACCTCCTCACCCTGAAGCTTCAGAGCAGCCACAACCCTCGAAAGAACGTTGAGAACAACGAGGCCATCTGGTTTCTGTGCAATCTGCATCCGTGCAGAGCACATAATTCACCTTCCAGCGCCTTCACGACGCACACAGCTGAGTTCTACTGCTGACTTTGGCACTCACTCCTAGTATCTGAGAAGAACAGATTCAATTTAAAAGGAAGTAACAGATGCTGCAAATCACTCCCTCATTTTGAGAGTATTTTTTTTTTCCCAAATGGCCTGAATTACTTGAATTAGTTGATGATGAACAGCAATGCAGGGGAAAAAAAAAAAAAGAAAAGCAAAGCTGTCCTAACAACTTCCAACCTGGCTCCCACCCCAGGAAGCTGCGGCTTCCTCCTCCTCGGTGGTCTGGGTGCCAGGGCCTGCTCTTCCTCCTGGTGGGCAGCGCTGTGCGGCGAAGTTGGGTGGTGGCAGCGAACAGACAACATCAACCCTGGAGTGCTTTTCGGCCTTGAGAGTCTTTGCTTCCTCACCCTCAAGGACCCTGTGAGGGCCATGTGTAGACATCAGGGGCAAGAAGAGGGCCCCACTGTAAAGGGACAAGAAGGAAGGCCCAGAAAGAGGGGGTTTGCCCCAACGTAAGCACAGAGGATCAGTTCTGCCAGGAAGCCTTGTCCCCTTCCCCACGTGCAGCTGGGCCAGATGTGCATCCTGAGGTGGTTAGGAGCCAAGACCAGGCTGACAGACCCAGGGAGCATGTTCAGCAGAAACACAGACATGCGTTTCCCTGGTCAGGCATGGAGAGTCACCAGTGCCTACTTGCCCTGCCTACCCTTCACACCTGCTCACCAAGTCCACATCCTGGCCCAAGTCTGGCTCTCCCCGGCCTGGGTCCTGGGAGCATGCCTAAGGCTGGGGACAGCTATCCGGCCATTAACGACTTGGGCAGGACACACCTACCTGGAGAGTGTGCAGAGGAAAAGGCAGGAAGGAGATGGATTTCTGAATGGGATTCAACCACCTCTCTTTTTCTTAAACACTAAAGTACCTCTTAAGGCACTAAAAAGATGAAGAGTTCCTGGGCTTGGACTAAGGCTGGGGTCCCTCTCCCAAAAGAAACATCTGCTTCAGAGATTTTGGGCCTGGAACCACACGGCTGAGATCCTCCTTTGCCGGCGACTGTAAAGAGGACGGACAGAGCTCCCTCTGGGGGCACGGGCCGCCCCTGGAGGCATGAAGCCAGGAGTGCTCAGATGTTTCCTTCCACGAATCATGCTTCCAGTCCTCAAGCAACAGGGCCCCCACACTTCCTAACCACAGCACTTCACTGGTGACCTTATTTCCTGAAACAAGAGTCAAGACCAATGTTTTGCCTATGGCATGGAATTGTTTTCACTTTCTCAAGTAAGAATCTTAATACAAAATCCCCACTACCGACGATCACCATTAGTCCATGAAAGAAAGGATGTTTCAATGCCAAAACAGTAGGGCAGGTACAATTTCAGAATAAAGGGCACTTCTTCTTGAGGAAGAGCATCTGGAAACATTCCACAGGGATCCATTTACTTTGAAAGGATTTGGGACCCAGTCGTGACCAAAGAATGTGGCCCATCAACCCTGCTGGAGTTAGACAGGGCGAGGCACGTTCCTGTACTTGGACGGATGTCACCTTCTGCTGGGTGCATGCAAGACAGTGGGCATCAGGAGCTCTCCATCTGACAGCTCAGCCTCTTGTCAGCACGTGAACCGCACTGTAACTTGTTAGTTTTTGTACATACAGGGCTGGGCAAAAGGAGGTTCTCAGTAGTTCATGTAGAAAGTAATACATTAAGTAATAATACAAGAATAAACTGTTTCATGTACTCACAGCTGTAAACCTACTTTTGCTCCGCCCTGTATATGTGACTTCTTAGTACTCCTAGCCAAGGATTTCTACAACCATCCATTTAAAGAGTTCCGAAACACTTCCACTCTTGTTTAGCTTCCAACACACAAAGAACAACAAGCCTTAAACTCATTATTCTGAAGACTATTCCCCAACTAGTCACTGCTCCAACACACTCAGTTATGAGGATCAGTAATTCCCTAAGGGGGGTCTTGTATCCAGGGTACCAGAGTAAAATGTACACTAAGCTTAACAACACAAATTGTTGGCAGCAAAGCCACTTCTTCAAACCTTTATGGCAGGCATTTTCCACAGCCAGACAGATGTGCAAACAAGGCCTTTGAATGCCTCTGAGTGCTTGGATTATAGAAGCCACCAAAAGGTTATAGCTGCAGAGAGCATTCTCAAGTCTATTTTTTCAGCTTCGTTCGGAAGGGGCTAGATGGAGTCTTCCAAAGAACCCATACTTTCTAAAGTCCTGATCATTAGACCTGAATCCGGGGGTGGTGTTAAGAACTAGAGCTTTAGCAAAGAAGGAGGGAATATCTTTCTCTTCTGTGTTTGTGGTGAACATTTTGACTCCTTGGGAACAGCTGTTAGGGCAGTAGGTGGCCAAGGTCCAGACCCAGTCAGGAGAAAGGGGTACCCCAGCACCTCCTGGGACTGGTGGAAACTGAAGTCACACCTGGGGTTTCAGTTAGTCAACTGCTTCCACCGCAAAGGAAGGCTCTCTGCCTCTGAGGGTTGGGCCAGGCAGAAGAAAGCAGCCTTGAGTCCTGTGAGAGAGTTAGGCAGCAAGGATGGGGAAGCCCGAAAAGGATCTCTTTACAGTTGTTTTCTTGATCCACTCACCTAGTCACAAAGCCTCCCTATGAGCTAACCACATGAGGTAGCTCGAGTGGGGGCATGCCCCATCCATTAGGTGAGACCCAGGGTCATTGGTGAAGAAGCCCATGGGCCACACAGGCACCTGGGGGGTGGTAGCCACTTGGGAGACTATCTTCATTAGGACTGGAAAGCAGGCCTTGTGTCTCCAGTTTCCAGGAGACATTTCCATGGTGTGTAAGGGATGGAAGCTCACTGGCCTTCAGGCAGTGGGTGGTAGGCTCTGGGACTGACTGTCTGTAGTGGAAAGGATTTTAAGTTGAGGGAGATGCAACCTCAAAGCCACTTTCCTTTGGAGCTGACAAGTCAGGCTGGCAGCTAGGAGGACAGGCTGGGTCTACGAGGGCAGTTTCTCTCTTGCTGGGCCTAGGGGCTTGGGATATGGCCAAACCTCTCATTTTGGCTAGGTTAGCACCTGCTCCCTCCCACTGTGGAAATAACTAGATTTGGAGCCAAAACCCAAATCCTTCTTTAACCATAAGCCTTTCATCTGGGTGACTTTTTTTTTCCTTTCTGCTAATCCAAATTAAAGAAAACATAAGAGTTGATCATTTCTACCCTCTGCCACCTCTAAAAAGTGCAGCTCGTAAGGAAATCCCAGAATATGCCCTGAATATGCCATGGTGTGGCTCAGTGGATTAAGCACCAGCCTTAAATAGGTTTGGTTTGCACCAGCGAGCCAAATAAATACGCCCCAGAATTAAGTTCTCTATTTAAAAAATAATAATATAAGCAATTGTTTCCAGAGACACCTGTTCATAGTCTCTCTGAGATAAAGGCCTTTTTAACATCCCAGCAGCCTTAGAACAGGACAATCCTGTTATTATCCGTGGCAGCTGAAGTTTCTTCAGTCCCCTGCAGTCAGCCCCTTGCCCAGAAACTATTCTCATACCCACTGGCCTGTCTGACCTTTTATAAGACAATCTGCAACCAAGATAAAGAACAGCAGGTGTTTTCAAAACTGGAAACTATGAACTTCTTCCAGCCACTTTCTCAGATGAAGAGCTTGGGCTGTTGTGACTCAAACACTCCATATCTGGCTAAATTAGAACATGCAGCTGACAGGTTCAGGATCCCCAAGTCAAGGACTCAGCTCCCATGTAAAACAGCAGCCAGCTCTGGTTTCTCTGAGTTTGCATAGAGACTGCGAAGTGCTTGCTCCTATTGGCAAAACTTGGCTTTGGTCTCCATGGGCTCTATGGTCAGGCTGGTTTGCAAACTGCATTGAGTCATTCTTGAGATGACTGCTGGCCTGTAAGGAACAGTGACTCCTAAGCCAAGAGATCCTCTTGTTCACTGCGATTGGGAGATACAACAACTCCGAAGCAGATAGGGCACATTCCAAGGACACCAGGTCCCAAGAGTGCACCTCCAAGGGCACATGTCATTGCTGATCTCCCTTCTACCCCAGAAAAATGTGCTTTTCCATCACTCTAAGCCAGAACCAGGTCTCCAAGTCTTCCTTCTCTAAGGACTGCTCAGTCAGTCAGATTCTGTGTCCTGGGAAGAAGTCAGCTTGACCTCACAAAATAACAGTGTCAGAAGTACAATAAAACAATACTTTATATTTATACCAAGAACCCTAGAGTCTCCGATGACCCCACTTATTTTCAATTCACACACGATATAAACTTCTTTTTGAAATCAATAAACTGCCCAAGTTTCAAAAGCTAGTCTGTGATGGTTATCAGGCAGATTTTCTCATATTTTCTAAGGGGATAAGCATCATTTGACTGATAATCATTTTGAAAGGTAAAAAGAAAAAGTAATTTCAAAGAAGTATGTGGTATGACTACTGTAACCAACCCAGTCCACTACCATGCAATAAATACCTGTGGGCCAAGCTCAGGGGACAGAGGGAAGAGGATGTTTCAAAAATGAACTGTACATGGCACCCATCCTTGGGGAGTGTTTAATGAGTGAGTAAATAAATGAACAGATGAATGATGAACACACGCAAAATCAGGACTGGTAGTAAACTTCATAGCAATTTCTCTCCTTCTTTTTAATCGCACAAATATAGTCCAAAGAAGACTAAGTGCACTATATATTTTTTTCTGAATTAAAATCTGATGGTTCTTCTTCCTGCTTAATATTTTATCTGTTCCCCAAAACCCTCAACCACATTTCTGGTTTTTAGAATCTCTTGTAATTTGGGGTTCTCTGAAGTCTGCAATCTGACCTTCAATAATGAAAGCAAGGAAACTTCACGCCTTTTAGGGACAGAGTCCTGTGTTTCATGTGATGATGTTCTCTGCCCTCCTTTAAGTGCTCTCAACAGATCTTTATTTTAGACTCTCACATCTCCCTCCTCACGATGTCAGCAGCGTTTTAGATGAAATGTGCCCTTGCACATAACTATGTTGGACTTGACTCATTATTAAAGCAAATAATTCCATTTTTAGGGAACTAATGGCACTTTTCCTCATGGGGTACTTGCTGATCATCTCTCTCTATTGAGTGCACACTTTAGTTTCCACAAGTACCGTGTTAGGACTGAGGGAGGCAGAGCCTCCACTCCCAGAGCCTGGCATCTCCACTGGGCATCAGGGTTGGAGCTTGGAGAATTCTATGGTGGCATAAGGGCTCCTAAGGGAAGAGGCCAACAAATGCCCTAGTAGTTCAGAGGCGGGACATGGTGTGCTGTGGGCAAAAGCTGTCAGGACAGGTTTTGAGCTGGAGGCAGAGGCATCTCCAACGAAATGTCAGAGGAAAGAATTGGTCTTATTCTGGGCCCTCCACCCCTCCTTCTCTGAACACCCTCAGTTACTCACGAGAAGCATAGGCCAGCAAGTGGGTGCTGTGGGGGTGCAGGGGGTTTACCCTGCAACACCGAGTAATCCTCTGTGTGCCTCCACGGAGCTTAGGGCCCTGGGATGAGTGTCAGAAGGAAGAACAAGCCCCCAGTGAAAAGCCCAGATGTTGGAAAACTGAGTACCACCCAAAAGGCAGTTGGGCAAGGCTCCTATGCTATCAGTGACCATTGTGACTTGTCACTGCAAGTGCCTTACTGTCATTAATAAGACTTCATTTTATTATTTCCACGCTATGTGGTTTCTCCCACTGCCTTTTAGTCTGGAACATTTAACTTTTTGCACTTGTGTTAATTACTGTGGGGACTTCAAGCTACAGTGCCCAATTAAAAAAAATAATTAGAACATTTCTTACTGTCTTTTTCTTTCTTTGTAATCCAAAAATCAATCGCTAAATCCTTAGACCCTCCCAAGACACAACTAGATTTGTTAAAATGCCCTCAGACAAAGAAGTCAAGAAATTCAAAGCAGATGGAGCAGGATCTCCCAACCATGGATATCAGCACAGGATTGTGGGGACAGGGAATTTTTAATATAAAACAGAAAACATCACTCATGGCACTAATATGTCTTTTTGTGATGAAGCATGATAGCTCTGGTTAAGTGTGCAGCAGAGTGGCTTTTTCTGGAGCTCTTAGCACATACAAATGGGGAGCAGAGCCCTAAGTCTCCAGGGCTCATCCCCACTGCGGAGCCCCTGGCACAGGGGCCGCGTTCCTGCGCCCCTCGGCGCTGCGCTTCCCTAGTGCCTCCCGTGCTGCTAGCCTCTTGGTTAGAAGTAGTCACCAGAAGTTATGAGAGTGAGTAAGATGAGCACAGAAAATTTTAACTGAAAAAATAAAATGAAAATATTAAAAAGAAAGGTTAAGTTTATCCACCAAACTATAAAGCTTAACAAAAACTATCCTAAACTTGGAGAATTATTATTTTTTTTTTAAAGTACTCAGCATCTGTGTAACTCTGGTCAGAGATGAAACCAAAGGAGGAGACAATGTTCTCGACAATAAACCATCCACTCAGCACTAGTGACTTTGCACTTAAGTTTAAAGGCTTGAACAATCGGATTTTGACCCAAGTCTGTGAAGAATAACTTGTGGGTCTCCACCTAATCTCCAGGCCCTGACTCTTCCTCACTCACACGCCAGGGCTGGTCCAAGGTGGGTGATGGCTGCCATAGCATCTCATGGCCTCCCAGACACACACCCACTGGGCCCCCATGAATACCCACCCCTGATCTCACACCACACACCCGCCCACCAAGTGAGTCAGGTGAGTAAAGCTCCTGATTGGCTAATGGCCAGTTCCACCACTGGCCTGTGGGTACCATTGGTCAATGCCTTGATCAATTTTAAAAATTAAATAATACCACTTGTGTAGAGCTTAACAGAACACAAAACATTTTTAAAGTATATTTCATTGATTATGCTAATAGTTTTCCCAATTTTTCACCCTTTATTCCCCCCTACACCTACCAACCCTCCAGCATCCCCCCCCATTCAGTTCATGTCCACGGGTTACACATACAAGTTCTTTGGGTTCTCTGTTTCCTACATCATTCTTAACCTCTCCCCATTTACTTTATGCCTACCAATTATGCTTCCTCTTCCCTGTACCTTCCCCCCATTCTTCCCCTCCCACTCCCTACTGAAAACCCTCCATGTGACCACCATTTCTGTGATACTGTTCCTGTTCTATTGTTTGCTTAGCTTTTGTTTTTGCTTTTCAGTTTCAGTTTTTGATAGTGTGAGTTTGTTGTCATCTTACCATTCACAGTTTTTGATGTTCTGTTCCTTAGATAAGTGCCTTTAACATTTCTTATCATAAGGGCTTGGTGATGATGAACTCCTTTAACTTGACCTTGTCTGGGAAGCACCTTTTCTGTCCTTCCATTCTAAATGATAGCTTTGCTAGATAGAGTAATCTTGGACATAGGTCCTCGTCTTTCATGA
Organism: Anoura caudifer; assembly: GCA_004027475.1. Classification (NCBI taxonomy): domain Eukaryota; kingdom Metazoa; phylum Chordata; class Mammalia; order Chiroptera; family Phyllostomidae; genus Anoura; species Anoura caudifer. Next base: position 159,556 of record PVKU01000668.1, on the reverse strand, counting down.
CTTCCATACTTCTTTCCAGTCTCTTCTTGCCTGTAATGTTTCTTTTGAGAACTGATAGTCTAATGGGCTGTGCTTTGTAGGTAACTCTCTCCTTTCCTCTTGCTGCTTTTAAAATTCTTTCCTTATCTTTAATCTTGGGTAACTTAATGATGTGCCTGGTGTGCTCCCCTTTGGGTCCAACTTCTTTGGGACTCTCTGAGCTTCCTGGACTTCCTGGAAGTCTATTTCTTTCACCAGATTGGGGAAGGTTTCCTTCATTATCTGTTCAAATAAGTTTTCAATTTCTTGCTGTTGTTCTTCTCCTTCTGGCACCCCTGTAATTCGGATATTGGACTGTTTAAAGTTGTCCCAGAGGTTCCTAAGCCTCTCTTCATTTTTTTTTTAATTCTTGTTTTTTTCATTCTGTTCTGGTTGTTTATTTCTTCCTTTTCTTCCAAATTGTTGATTTGAGTCCCAGTTTCCTTCATATCATTGTTTGTTCCCTGAATATTTTGCTTTACTTCACTTTGGGTATCTTTCATTTGCTCTTTCATTTGAGAACAACTTCAATCAGTTCTGTGAGCATTTTGATTACCAGGGTTTTGAACTTTCTGTCAGATAGGTTGCCTATCTCCTCATCACTTAGCTCTCTGGAATTTTGCTCTGTTCTTTCATTTGGGCTATATTCCTTTGTCTTGGTGCACCTGTTAAGTTGTAAGGGGCACAGGGCCTTAGGTATTCACCAGGGCAGGGCAACCCTCTTTGCTGCGTTGTGGTGCTGTCTGTGGGGGAGGGGTCAGAGAGGGAACAATGCAGCTCACTTGCTCGGCTCTAGCCTCACTTTCCAATGAACTTAAACTCTCCTGTGAGATTGGGAGTTTCTGCCACCATGGCAACCCCCACTGTAGTCCACAGTCAGCTCTGAGTCTCAGGTTCCCATTCAGCAAACCCACCTGCACAGTCCACCACCTTGCCGTGGGTCTTCTCCACCCATCCGGATGCCTGGCTCCTTCCTACCAGTCTGGTTGAATGTTTCTTTAATTCCTTCATTGTCAGAGTTCCATGCAGTTTGATTTTTCCAACACTTCTGGTTGTTTATTGTTTTTAGATTGGTTGTTATCCTCCTTTTGGTTGTTCGAGGAAGTGAAGGGTTTCTACCTACGCCTCCATCTTGGCCGGAACAAGAACACAAAACATTTAAAATCTGTCCTCTGCTGTGTTTCTCACAATAATTCTGGAGGGTGGATACTATTATGTACAAAATAGGCAGCAGCACAGAGAGACTGAAGGGACACCAAGGACACACAGGAAGCTGCTGAGCCACGATTCAAACCCAGTTCTGTGGCCCCACATGCCTGCTTTTTCCAGCTGTGCATTCTCTGAGATCAGGGGTCACATTACTCCCCACCCTGTAAGATGTGGAAGGCAGGAACTTCTCTATGACATACAATGCAGAGCAAAGTGTAAAACGTATGTGCTCTGGAGAGAAGGCTGGATTGTGGTCTTGGTTCTGCAACTTGCTAGCTGGGAAACCTTGAACAAATGACCTTCCCACTGTGAACTTCTCAGACTAACAACCCTCAGTGTTATTATTGTGAGGGTTAAGGGAAATAGCTTCCCTAGATCAGACACCTAAGAGATATATTCCCTTCCATGAGACCCCCTCCACCTCTCCTTCCCCCAAGGTCTTACTGGGGACCAAGGCATTTAAATTAGTCCCAGTCTGTGGTTTGCATACACTACACATTTATACTCACAACTTCAGGTTAAATGAACATCAATGGCAGCACTGAAGCAGAAAGATTTCCAAAGGGTTGGGAGTGCAGGGTGTAAGGCCAGTAGAGGGTGGAGGTGTGTGGGAAGGCTGGGGGCTGGCAGGCCAGCTCTGGGTTCTGGCCTTTGCAGCAGCATGGGGAGCCTCCACACACAGTACCCAGGGTGCCTCTGGGCCTGGGTTGCAGTACCTCGAAGCTGGTGCCCACCTAACACTTGTGCGGGGCTGTCACATACTATGGGTGCTGTTTCCACTGTGTGATGCATCACCTTCTTTCTCTACTTTAGCTTTATGCAAGCCTTACCTTTCTATAGTCTCAAAAGCCATTCCTTCCTACCTTGTTGTAAGGTATGGAGAAGTATACTTGAAGGCCGCATGCAGCCCAGGATGGCTGTGAATGCAGACCAACACAAAATCATAAATTTACTTAAAACACTATGAGATTTTTTGTGATTACATGTCGCAGTGTATTTAATGTGTGGCCCAAGACAACTCTTCTTCCACTGTGCCACAGCAATGCCAAAAGGTTGGACACCCCTGACCTAGATGACAGGCATGGAGGATTCTGGAAGGTAGAAAGCAACTGGAGGTAGAAATCAGTGGCTGATGTAGTTGCAATAAAAAATATCTCATGATTACAGAACACAGTAAGGGAAAAGGAGGTCATATGCCGTGTCAACAACTTCCATCAGGCGGGACAGAGGGGAACCCCAACCCTGAGAGATGAGGCCCACAGGTGTGCTGGGAAGGAGATCAGAACAGTGAGGGTGAGACCCTGTGCTGCCTGGGCTGAGCCCGCAGCAGCCATTCTGCTGCTCTGGTTTCTCCTCCAACACGACATAGGGGTTGGACGGGGCTGGCTTTGCAATGAGACCAACCTAGATTTAAACTCAGGCTCCACCACTTACTGGTTACACAACCTTGGGCAAGTTCCTCTGTATCTCTGAACAAGTCTCCAGAAGTGGGTGGAGGATTCAGGGAGGAGGTATGTAAATATATACCCTGTTGCATGTGACAAGCTCATGAATCTGTCAGTGTAGCAACTCCTTAAAAACATATTTAAATTGCTGTAAACTCCTGGCTGGTGTAGCTCAGTGGAATGAGCGCGGGCCTGTGAACCAAAGGATCGAGGTTCGATTCCCAGTCAGGGCACATGCCTGGGTTGCAGGCCAGTTCCCGGCAAGGGACACATGAGAGGCAACCATATATTGATATTTCTCTCCCTCTCTCCTTCCCTTCCCCTCTAGAGATAAATAAATAAAATGTTTTAAAAAATAAATAAATTGCTGTAAACTTATGAATATATAGTGCAATGCAATGAGTCAACCTCCAATGTCTCTATTGTACCCCCTAAACTTCAATCAAGGCACTGAGATGCTATATGCTGAAGCAGCAAATGGAGAATTCAACCTGGACAAAAAAACAGAAACACATGTGAAGCAGGATATTGGAGGGAAAAAAACCTCAGAACTGGGAGGCAGCAGGAGACCTGGCTTTGGTTTCTAGCTTCTACAGTCACCTCAGTCACTAGCCATAAAACACATGACTTTGGTCAAAATTTTCTTAATATTTCTGAGCTTTGGTTTCCTCATCTATAATATGGGAATAATCCTACATGGAAAAGTGCTTTGTGGATTGAAAAGTGCAATTGGAATGTTAGTGGTCAACTGCATGCAATAATTCCTGGAAATTCATATGAAAACCTGTCCAATTACTTGAGTTTGAAAATGTAGTTTAAATGTTTTGAGATCTACCTAACATTCCTTAGCAGTCAAACAAAATTTCACATGTCCCCAAACCCTAATCTCCAAAATCAGATGTGTGTTATGTTGGTGTTGATGGAGCCCCAAAAGAGCTTGGCTGACTCTTCTTTGCAATGGACAAATCCCTGCAGGGACCCTCTGGAGTCCCAACTGCTGACCTGATCTTCAGTGAAAAACAATGTGATAAACCACCCTCTTATTTTAACAGGCAGCACAGGGCAGGGCAGGAGAAACCCCCACCCACGCTTGTTCTAACAGCCCCATGAGTTGCAATTGATGTGAAAACAAGATAACGAGCAAGTCTGTCAACAGACCCACCTCCCCTGGACTTGGACTGCTTTCTGTGTGCTCTGCACAGAGGGAAGCCAGGCCTTGCGGGCTCCTGCATGGCTGCTCTGATGCAGCCCTGATGCTGGATGCAGCCTGAAGATCGTGGGGTAGCAGCGTGGCACACACAACTGGCTCAGTCAGCCCTGTAGCTGTCTTTTAAATACATGTTTAGTGACATACTGCCTTGTAGAAATCATCATTAAGGTTAAAATCCTATCTGCTTAAGACTGAGTAATTAAGAACAGGTTACCGGGCCAGGGACCACAGGCTCACTGTGGCTGTTCAGTGACTTCCCAGCAGCTCGAGAATATGGGTAGCTCTACACAACAAGTGGGAGGACTTCATTTAATGCCCCTCTGACGGACACTGGGGCCTGTGGACAGATGCGGAGGGGCTGCAGAGCAGTCCTTCCCCGCCTTTCCCAAGCATCACTGGACCTCCAGGGAGAGGGTCCAAGCAGCACATCAAGGTGCTAAAAGGACTGTACTGTATAAAACATGATGTGCATCAATGCTTACGATAGTGAAAAAAATGTAAAGAAGCAAGCAAGAACCACAACATCTCTTAGAGCTACTGAAATGGTGACAGTATCAGACACTTGCCCACATCCACTACCTCTGGTTGTCATCTCTTTTGAGAACAATGGAGTGACTATTATAGGATCAAAGGAGCTGGTCCCAAGAAGGGTGAAGTGTCATCACAGCACAACACAGGGAGGATGCATCATGTTTGCAGGGAAGCAGGTGTAGGTGCTATCCAGACTGACCCTAGTGCGGGAACTCCAGTCCATCCACAGGCTCCTATCAGACCATGCCAGAGCTTCCAACTCCTTCCAGGCATCTATGCATTTGAGTGATGACCCCAGTAAATGGAACAGAAAAATAAATGCAAGGTTTGGATGTCAAAGCAGATCAGCTGTGAACAGCATGCCCTGGGACACCAAAAATTAAGCACCTGTTAATTGTCTAGCTCCATACTAGGAGCTGGGACCTCAAAACCAATATGGTGCAGTTAACTGTGGCCCCAAGGCACCCCAGTCAAATACATGTCTTCTGCTGCTCCTTCCTCCTCCGCAAAAACCACAGCTTCCCAGCAGCAGTGACCATGCCTCCTGGGTTTCGGCCACTTCCTTATCAACCCCTTAGCTTTGCCATATGTGCATCTGTATTCTGACATACTTATATAGTTTCTTTAAAATAACTCCTTTACTGTAACTCAAATATATATTTTTAAAAAATTATGTGACTTCTATAAATGAAAAACTAGTACCATTTGCCATGAACAGAAAATATCCAATAATTTTTAAAAATAGGAAGCAAAAATCGTTAGTAAGATTTTACTAAATTATAGTTATACACTCTTGCCTGCCAGCGCTCTGAGCCTAAGGCTCTCTGTTAAAAAGACAGACGAATAAGTATTAGAGAGGTATTAGACATCGAGTAGCCACGCTGAGACTCTCTCCCTCATAATCAAAATGGAAAATTAAGTAATTGTTCACCATGTGAGCCACTGTTTTCTTAATGCCATGTCTGCATCTCAACCAAATCAGTCCCCAGGGCCCACTAACACCACCTGCGCCCCTGGCCAATTCATGATCGGGCCTAGAACCTTGCACAGGAATGCTGTGGGTGCTCAAGACGTATTTTTTTTGAGTGAATGGATGCATGCACATCTTAGCCTCACCATGTCTTTTGCCTCATCATTCTTTATTCCAGTCATAGTCACAGGCTTGTTTTTCTCAAGTGACCCGTGCCCACTCATAAACCTCCAAGCCCTTCTCCATTCTGCACATTCTATGGAATGGTTTTCTTTCTCCCCACACTTTCCTCTAACTGGTTAACTCTCAAATCTGCAAGTCATAGGTTGTGTCGTGTTCCCTCCATGGCTTTCTTTACCACTTGGGTTGAGAATAGCAATTACTGCAATTACTTTCAGGATGCCCACGACACAAGGCCCCCGATAATCACTAGTTCGCTTGTCCGTCTCTCCCTATCAGTCTCTAAACTCCTTGCAGGGAGGAAATGTGTCTTCTATCTCTGGTCTCTGGCTATGTCCCCATATGTTGTGACTGTACCAGACAAACTCTGCCTTTCTCTCCCTTCTTCGAGTCTCTGTGCAGCCTGTCTCCTTGCCTGGAGTGCCTTCGACAACATGCAAACTCCCTTCCATGTTTCCGTTCTGAGAAGCCTTCCAGCGCCCGCTCCCCAAGCCGACTGTTTCCACAACATCCCACTGCATCCGTTTTATGGCAGGGTTTCGCCCATGTCCGTACAATTCTTTGTTGTATGCCGCTGGGATTCGGTACACTATGAGCTTCTCACTTTTGTGCTCCCATGGCCTACAGAGTGCTTGCCAGTGAGTGAGTCATCACTAAACATTTTCTGAAGGAAGAAATTAATGTCTAGTAGGAAAATATTTTTCTACCCCTCTCCTCTTATCAATTCCAAAAGCACCTGAACTCACAATCAGTAAAAACATACAAATGTTAAATTCATTGTTGACATTTATAGAGTACTTACTATCTGCCAGGCACTTTATAAGCATTGTCTCATTTAATGATCTCCCAAACTTGGGAGATAGGTGCTTCTGTTGACACCAGTTCGTAGGTGAGGAAATCTGGGCTGAGGGAGATAAGTCACTCATCTAAGGTTACACAAATGACAGAGCTGAGAAATGGGCCCAGGCCCAAAGAACTTCAATATTCTTAACTACCAGCCTGGCCTATTCTGTGACCTTACCCTGTCTGACCTCTGCCTTCCTTCATGATCACAAGCCACAGCCATGCGGCCTGCCTCGGTAGCTTGGGCCTGGCCCTCACAAGCGCAGCTGGGCCCCCAGGCCAGCCCAGCCATAGCCCAGGCCCTGCCGCAGAATGTCTGCCCAGAATGCCTGCCGTGGCCTCCAGCTGGGTCCATGGGACTTGGCGGAATCGCCATGTCCACACCCACCCAGCAAGAGGCAAAAAAGGGCAGCCTTTCTATTTGCACAATAACCCACAATTTGACATTTTACAATTTTCCTGCAAGTGATAGCTGGCTATTGCAGTAACAGATGAACCAGTGTCTTTGAAAGCTCAATAAAAACACTTTTTTAAAAACTAAACGAAAGGTATTTTTCTTATATTTTTAACTATTCTTATTGATTATGCTATTACAGTCTTCCCAATTTTTCCCCCTTTAAAAATATGGAACACTTCATGAATTTGCATGTCATCCTTGAGCAGAGGCCATGCTAATCTCTGTATGGTTCCAATTTTAGGATATGTGCTGCCGAAGCGAGCACAATAACGCTTTTTAAGTAAAGATTTAAAACTTTCAATTGACCAAGGAGCTCAGTGCAAGCCCAGGAGCACCCGGAGGAAGGGAGACGGGCAGCACAGTCCTCACGGCTGCGCTCTGCTCTGCAGGACGGAGGGCCTGGCAGCCCAGTCTCTACTCCCAGGCCTGGGTGGAGAGGGGCTGAGGTGTCGAAGGCCAGTTTTCTCTACTTCACACTCAAGGAAGTGAGAGAAATGCTGCTTGGCTGCAGAGGTTTCTGTGCAGAAAGCAGTGGCTTTGTCCTACAAAAACCAGCTTCACGTATTTGTATGAAATTTAGGAAGGGAGAAAAGGAAGAAGAGTCTCCGTGTAAAAGTCCCTTCCTGCTTCTTGATGATGTTAACAGAACTAGCTGCAAGGAAGGTCCCCACAGGCAGAGTGCAGGACCCAGAGCCACGTGGTCTCAGTTTCCAGTGACGAACCTCTCAGGAAAGAGAGGCAGACACACCTGTACCAGTTAACCATGACCTCGAATCCTGGGTTCCTTTTCATTTACTGGAAGGAAGCATGGTCCAGGGAGAAAATTATGGTGGCGGTGGACCAGAAGACCTGGGCTTTGGTTTTGTCTTTGCCACTTACAGTATTTGTTTTATGACCTTGAATGAATGATTTAAACCCTCTGGGCTTCAGCCTTTCCCAAACCAAATGATCACTGACACTAGGGTATTAGGTAGCATGTCATACAGAACAAGATGACAGGTGTGAGTCACTCTCAGGGCATCACACCCCAAAGCGAATCCTCCTCTGGGAGCCATGATGATCACCCTAAGCCTAGCACACCACCCTCAGCCACCATTCCTTACAGCAAGGGCACAAAGATGAGCAATAAGGGGCAAGGATGGGGCTCTAAGAGAGGGGTGGCTCTCCGTGGCTCTCACTGGCTCTCCTGGGCAAGCAGTTAAACTTCGGCAGCTGCCAGGCTACGGAGTGTGTTGGTAGCCAAGGAGCCCAGTCTTGGTCAGGATATTCCACACAGCAGACGTCTGACTGCCAGGGCCCACCTGTGGGTACCTCACCTGACAGGCTTCAACCATGGCCGAGCTGACAGCTCACAGTGGCTTCTTATTCCACTGGCCTTCATATAGACCAACGATAAAACCACACAGCCCTCAAACACCTTGAGGATAAATAATCGGATGTAAAGTAAGCTAATAATAGTTCCTGTTTATAAAGCACTAACTACGTGCAAGGCACTGTGCTAAGTACTTTATAGACATCATTCTATGTAATCCAGGTGGTGCTTTGAAATGGTACTGTTACCTCCATTTTACAGAAGATAAAAGTCAGGCTTTTAATCCCAGTCTGCTCTTCAGAACACAGAAACTTATCTTGGAGAATGTTCATCACAACGAAATGACCCAGATTCCCAGAAATAGGGAGTTAATTACATGCCATATCATCTAATGGCGTATTAGAAATGCATGAGAAATCAGGTTAGGGTAATTATGATGTAGAAAAATGTGCACAACCAATTGCTAAGTAATAATCCCAACTCTGTTTAATTTCTATGTAGTTACATATAATACGTGTAATGTGGTGTTTACTTTTCCCTCTTTGTATTTTTTCTATAGTTTACAAAATTAACACAATGAGCATATATTATTTTTTGAATTGTAGGGCTATTTAAAGGCCCATCAGAAATAACCAAGCCCATCCCCACTCCTTTTGGAGTCCGGATCCTGGAGAAGGCACCAAAACGATTCAGTTTCTGTACAAGGAACATCTCCCCAGTCAGGATCAACGGGGCCCTCGACAGCTCCCCTTCTTCCTGCAGCGCGTGAGGGAGGAACTGGTGGAATCTCACGGCGGGTAACATTCCTCTCTCTAAGGTTGCATCTCTGGCCGTACCCATTGGCCCAGATCACTATGCCCTAAAGAAGTCGGGCAGAGGACCCAAAATGGACCATCTAGCAAAACAAAACTAAAGTCATAAACAGTCTTCTCTGTTCAGTTACAATTAGTATTGTCATTATTAGCAACAGTAGTAGTTATTTAAATGAGGCGTTCGTGCAGGGTAGGGAAAAGAGACAATACAGAGTTGGCACCACGACATGGATAATTCTCGCAGCTTAGGGGTCTGGGAGCACCAGCAAGATGGTCATGAGGGGGTGGCAAGACTTGAGGTGTGGCAGGAAGAACATGGACTTTCAGGCAGACGTGGGCTAGACTTTTGATCCCATTTACTAACTGAGTGACCAGGAAAAGTTCTTAACTTTCCCCTCTGAAAATGGGTTTAAAGGGGCTATTGAAAGGAGTAAAGACAGCATGTAAAGCACATGGCAGAGTAGGGGACAGTGGTTGATGGTTAATGTCTTCCTCCAGGCCTCTCCTCACACATCCTTTCCCCAGCAGAGCGCACACCCGTCCGTCCTCCACCATCCAGTTCTGAAGTCTCTCCCTTGCGGGAGAGCAGCAAGAAAAGCTCCCATGTGACCCCCAGTGCTGTGAGGCACCACCCCAGTGGGAAGGTTTGAGTCGGTGCCCAGCCACATAATCAGTCATTATTGCCAAAGGAGATTCAGGCAGGATCCCGAACAGATGACAGACTGCCACCTGTGCATGCCCTGACCTTACCTCCTGTATCAGATACTCCTACAGCCTCGGCAGCAACGGTAACAAGACCATCTACCACTTGTGTGGCTCAGAATAAACTTTTGATTTTTCATATTGATTGTACCTCACCTCACTGGAGGCCTAGAAAAACACGAAATCTTTCACTTTCCTTGGGAAAACATAGGGCGCACTCTGAGAGACTGGTTGATTTGTCTGCGGTCAGCTGGCACGTGAGGTGAAGAAGGGAACTCTAAGGAAAGGAGTCAGTGCCTGCCCCCCCTACCCCCCCGACAGCATTTACAGCAGGACAGGCAGAGGGGGCAGCACATTCTAGCCTCAACTCCCCTGCATTCTACTCTCCGGTCGTGGGGCCTTTCTTCCCTGGCTGTGCTCTTTCCCAGCACATCATAGGCAAGAGCCTCCTCACCCTGCACAGATCCAGCACCCAAATATTTTTATAACTGATGTATTAACCTTCCAGATCCTCCCAGCACCATTTCAATCTTTCTTATAAGTCTGCCTCTGTGCCGCTCACGGCCTCCCTGCACGCCGCTAGGAGAAAGGCTGCTGCTGCTCTGAGCCTGGGAGTCAGGCAGGGCCCTGCGCCTCCCCCCGCCGAACGCACGGCTTGCTGTTTGCACACTAGGTCATGGGTTACGAGTTTTCTTACATATGCTTCCTTCATGGACTTTTGTCTCTGACTTGACGCAGCTCAGCTTGATGGAGAACAAGTCTGCTCCTCTGGATCCACACTAGCCTGATCAGGCAGACTTCCTGCTGGGCACTAAAGCAGCCCCACACTGTGTTTCCTAAAGAACCCCACACCGCTAAAGGCTAAAGCCTGGGTCAACGTCCGCATGAGGCTCTCTGAGTGGCGTGGGATGAAACATGCTCCTTGTTAGTGTTTATTTTTTATGAGCAGAGAAAGGAGACGGTCCTGATGGTCCTGCAGACTGTTGTGCCCAAGACAGTGCTGGCTCAGTGGCTGGGCCAGGCCTGGTCTCACCCAGAGCCCACTTCACGCCTTCCTGGCCATGGGACCTCGTGCCTCTCACCTGGCTTCCTTACCCATTAATGGTGGTAACAGTATCTGTTCTGCCATCACCTCAACAGGGCTACTGTGAAGATCAAGTAAGACAATCAGAAGAGAAATGCTTTGTAAATTGTCATGCACTGTACCAACGAGAGGTGCATCATCATCACAGAATGTATCTGGCTAGAACTCTTCACATTTTAATAAGCCTATTTCTATGTACAAACTGAGGCACTCACATTAAGGAATGTTCAGAGGGAAACAGCCCCAGGTGAGAACAGTAGGGGTTACACAGGGTCAGGGTAACAAGGACACGGTCAAGGTCCTTGCTCTCAGGAAGCTCGTTCTAGTGGGAGAGGTAGGCAGAGGAAACTGCAGGTCTTAGAGAATGCTGCCTATGAAGACATGCAAGCACTTTGAACTGGGAAAAGATAAAAAGAGAAAGGGCCAAGTCATCTAGCTTTAAGCTTCATATTTTGTTTATTATGTGACAATAAAATCTTGATACGTTCACCTAAAATAAAAAAAACCATTGTTCATACCACACCCTTCACAACACATCACCTCCTCTGGAAACCTCACGTTACCCAGTGACATGAATCCCTCTTTCCCGCAGCTCTGGCATCTCTCACTCCACACAGTGCTCTCACGGTGCACCCTTGTCTTATTGATCTGTCCCTTGGAGAGGACAAGCATGACCAGGCCAGGACTAGGCTTCATCTCGCTTTGAATCCCTAGCGCCTAGTATCAGCTACTCAATAAATGCCTATTCATAGGATCACTTTTCATTGGTCAATCATGTATCCATAGCCAATTTAATAGATGGGTTGAATGTGAATATGAACACAGACTCCAGGACATACCGTGCAAGTTGGTTTGGCAAGACAAATACCCTACCTTAGCTTATTCTTCAGTGACTTTCTCCTTTCTCTTATGAGGACTTGTGCTGTATCAAGAGCTTCCTCTTGTTCTAACTATTAGTTTATAAGAACTGACAGAAAATGATGTTCCATGACATCCTGGGCTGCCATGAGCATGACCCAGACTATGGGAAAATGTAGACATATGACCTAGTTTCACCAACAAAAAAATTACAAATAAAAAATATGAGAAGGGTAGAAAGGGATGGTAGCCACACTGACACATCCATCAATTCAAGTATGAACCTTATTTGAATCCTGGTTCACACACAAAAAAAAATTATTTAAAAAAATTATAAGACAATTGAGAATATGTAATCACCAAATAGATATTGATGTTACATAATTACTTATTTCTCACATGTGATAATAGATCCATGGTTATATTTTAATAAGAGTTATAATATTTTAGAGATACATACAGAAATATTTACAGATAAAATGATATGATGCCTAGGATTATATTCCAAATAATTTGAAGTATTTAGGGAAGTACACGATATAAATGAAATAAGACAAGGCAGGAATTGCTTGATATGTTGTTTCATCATGCTATTCTTACTACCTTTATACTAAGTTTGAAAATGGTCATTAATTTTTTAAAAATCAGTAGTTTATTAAATTTCCCTCACTATGGGGTGACTCTGGCGATTTAACAGAGCAGGTCACCCAGGCCATGCGATGCTTGGTGCTGGCCCCTGTTGCAGGGTCCTGCGGGCTGCAGGCCGCCCGGAGTGGGGCTGCTCCTCCAGACCTGCCAGAGAGAGCGCTGGTCCCTGAGGTCTGACTAAGTCCTCCTCAGAGAAGCCCCTGGTCAGAGTTGCTGGGAGCCAATGAAAGGAAAAACAAAAGCTCAGGAAAGGCAGACCACAAAGAATTTGGGATTTTTAAGTCAGAAGTGTTGGATTCACTCCTTGCCCAACAACTGGAAGTGAACTTCTCAGTGCCTCAATGGTCTCATCTGTACGATGAGGATATCACTACCAGCCATATCAAAGAGCTGTTGGGAAGATAAGCTGAGACTTGTATGGGAAGGAAAGAGGCAGCCTGGTGCAGGGGTCAGAGACTTGGCTCTGAACAGTGGCTTTGCTTTGCCATACACATAAATAAGTGAAAGCTGTTACGATTAATTATTTAAGAAAAAGCAATTTGTTCGAGGCCTCAAAGTGAGTCAGCAGGCCACTACTACTCAGGAGGAGAATCTGCACTCTGCTGTCCTCCCCACTAACCCTTTGAGCCTCCCTCGTGGCTCTTATATGGGCAGCTGATTCTCAACCAGTTGCTTTTCTGATGGCAAAGGGAAGAGGGAGAGGAGACGGGCCGGTCTTCTTCTGACAGCTGGGCCACCCCAGATGGCAGTGACGAATCAGTCTAGCTGCCGCCGTGCTCAGCACACATCCAGCACACCCTGCCCCAGCCACTGCTGTGTGATGGCAGCAGATGACTGTCTCTTTGTGCCCCACCCTCCACCGCACACTCGGTAACCTCACAGGCTTCTCCCAGCCTCCAAGCAAAAGCACATTTTTCCCAACACTGCAGGAATCAAGCTTGCAAGAGGGACATGCACGTCTGCATGCATGCACATGTGCATGTGTGTATAAGAGGATGCATGTGAACCTGCACCCACTACCTCAGTGGGTAGCACACTACCCCAGTGCCACCGCGGAAGGACAGGGGTCGTCAACAATACACTCAGACAGTGGCTGACCGGACTCCCACATCCTCAGGCCAAGCTTTATTTAGAGATGTGCTTATCCATGGTCCTGAGCGCCTCCCTGGCACGTGATTTCAGAGTTGAGTGTCGGGTTTGGCTTATCCAGAACCTATATTCTGAATGTCATCATCATCTAAGTCCAAGAAAAAGCAAGCAGTACACAACAAAGGCAGAAACTCCATTTTGCCGGGGAGCAACGGCCTGTTTGACCAAGCAGTCGGCTAGGATAGAGACAAACAGCCCTGGATAGGGAGGGATATGCGCTATCGAGCAAATAGTTTTCTGATGAACTATTTTTTTAATCTACAACATCTTGGATTTTGCTATAAGACTCTCTTAGGCTTCCTCCAGGTCAGGATATGAAAACAAGTGGAATGCCTGATTCGTTCTACTCTGTTTTTAAATAAAGGTTATAACGAACAACTCACTAATAACCACAAATGAGAAAGGTTTAAATAAAAGCACCCAGGTATAAATGAAAGAATCGCCAGCCAAACTTCCTTTTTTATGGAATAGCACCAAATCTCACTTTTACTTCGCTAAGTAAAAAAGGAGATTTGACATCCTATTTCAGATGGTGAAAAGCCTTGGGTCTTCCTTTGCACGTTTTCCCAGGACAGGCTGCTTGCAGCATGTTTACATTAAGAAGTTCTTAACTAACCATTTACACTTATGAAAAAGAAAGTTAATTTGCCTTTTAAACACTCCTTATTCTGTTTCAGTTGTGGAAGAAGATAGCACTGCAGTTCCCCCTGAAAATCAGTTATATGTGGAGGAGGGGACAGGCATCCGCTGGGAAGAGGCAGGCTGTGTAAGCTGCTGTGTTACTCTGAGCGACTCATTCTCCCACTCTGGGCCTCCATTTCCTCATCTGACGAATAAGGGGCTGCTCTGGATGTCATTCCCAGCTCATCTGATTTTCACAATGAAGCATAAGGGTCAGGAGGTATTATCTGATCCTATAGCTCAGAGGTCAGCAGATGATACTCCGTAGCGAAGTCCACTGCAGCTTACTTTTTTACAACCTGTGAGCTAAAAATGGCTTCTACATTTTTAAATGGTTTTAAAAACAATTTTTAAAAGAATACTGTTTTGTGACAGGTGAAAATTACATGACAGTCAAATTTCAGTGTCCACAAATAAACTTCTATTGGCATACAATCACCTCATTGTTTGTATATTGTCTGTCTGCTTTTGCACGACAATGTGAAGTTCAGCAGTTGCTACAGAGACCATGTGGCCCTTGAAACCTAAAATATTTACTCTCTGGTCTTTCACAAAGTTTGCTAGCCCATACTGTAGCTCAGGATGTCTCCAGCTTTGATGTACATACTGATCACCCAGGGAATCTTACTAAAACGCAGGCTCTAATTTAGTAGGCTGGGGTGGAGCTGAGATTCTGCATTTCTAACAAGCTTCTGGGTGGTGCCAGAGCTGCTTGTCTAGGGAGCACACTTGAGAGGCAAGGCCAGGACTGTCTGAGAAATCTCGTGATGCTGTGAACTTGGTCAACGCTGTTCAGTGCTCGTCCAGAGCCTTCAGACACTTTTGTATGCTGATTCTTGCTAGACTCTCAGCATCACTGCCCACCACACGCACCCAGAGACACATCCCCTGTGCACACATGTGCCCTTCCACTTCCTGCTGGACTGGGTTTTCTCATTCAGGTGCCTGTGACATCCCCTCCTCAATGCACCGCTCCACCCTCAACATATGCAACTGTCCAACTTCTTTTCCCTCGTGCCCCAGTTCACATGGCACCTCCTTTGAAAAGAACTTTCTTAGGTTCCCTGAGGCTGCGTGGAGTGGCCCTTTAGTGAGGCCCCTTAGTACCTGTCACCCCTCTTCACAGCCGGAGTCACGTGGCAATGACACTGATGTTCCTCAAGCATAGGGCATCTTTTCACTGCTACATGCCCACTGACCAAGCCCAGTGCTGGGTCCCTGGCAGGGGTGAAAACCATGATATCTGGAATGGGACAAATGGATTGCTCAGTATCACCCAGCAAATCAAGTGCAAAGCTGGGAGGAGAGCCTACACCTTCTAAATCTTGGGGCGAATTTTCTTTTCACTAAACCATGCCTCAGAAATAGATACTTTGTTCTAAGGGATTAAGGAATCAGTTCTCCAGTCTTTGAAACTGGGGTATTCAAGCTGTGCTCTGAAACTGCTTAAGTGTTTGGGAATAGCAGCTCCTGACCATGGCTGGCCACTTCATGGAGCACAGAGAACTGAGCCGGGTGGCAGCTCCTGAAACACACCTTTGGCCCTGGTGCAGCAGGTCCTGGCAGCAGGGTTCAGTTATTCTGGGACTGACCCCAGGCAAAGTGCTGATAAGTGGTTAGTGAGAAACCTGGGAAAGAGATGCAGCCTTCACCACATTCTTTCCCTGAGGCTGCAGGCACTTCCCTTCTCTTTTCTTGTAGTTTCTATTTCCTTCTTGGTCACCTGGAATGTGGGTCAGCCATCCAGACTCAGGCTGAGTGCAGCCATAGTAGAGAGAAGGGCTGCCACAAGCACAACCCCTCTGCCAACCCCTCTGGCTGAAAGGGATGGGCAGGATGCAGGGGAGTGGGTGGAAGGGGTAAGGTGTACAGGGAGCCAAAACCTACACTGAAATATGCCCCCACCTGCTCAGTGTGGCATCTTTGCCACCCCTCCTCCACCTGGCCTCAAATTCTCACCACTAGATTCACAGAGGTATTCTCTATGGCAGTCACTGATGGATGCTGTGGACTGAACTGAGTTGCGTCTCCCCAAAACTCTCAGGTTGAAGCCCTAACCACCAAAGTGACAGAGGTTAGAGAGGGGACCTGGGGGAGGCAATTAGGGTTCAATAAGGTCATGAGGGCGGGGCCCAGATCTGTAGGGTTCATGTCCTTGTAAGAACAGACACCAGAGAACTCGCGTGCTCTCTTTCTCTCTCCCCACAAACACCTACCCAGGACGGGCCAAGGGAGGACATGGTGAGAAGGTGGCCATCTGTATGCCAGGAAGAGGGCCCTCAGCAGACCCTCACCCTACCGGACCTTGATTCTTTCTCCCAAACTCTGAGAAAGCAAATTTCTCTTGATTAATCCTCTGGCTGTGGTACTTTGTTATGGCAGCCTGGGCTGCCTGCTCTCACAGATAAGATGATCAATTTCAATTTCCTCTAAGGAATTTTAATTAAGCTTATTGAAGGCAGGGACCAGTCTAGCTTTGGTTGCCACTGTCTCCCTATCACCAAGCACAAGGCATAGCAATAATAAATGTTAATAAAGAAAGAAATTAGCTGAATGCTTGCTATGTACTAAGCAGCATGCACGCAAATTTCTCTGGGGAAATGGAGAGGAGTCACTATCACTCCAAGGAGATTGATGTAAACCAATGACGGTGCTACGATGGGAGAAGTACGGGAAGGGGCACAGCCCTTGTCCTTGGGCAGCGCGCGCACACACATTCTGTTTTGAGATGGGAGTGGAGATGGGTGGGTGGAGGAGAAACAGGTCACACGCTCAGAAATTTTCTCAAAGAAGAGTACATTTGAAAAGAATGTGAGTGATCTTACCTAAGAAAGAAGTGCACCCAGGAAAATACATTTGTTGATTCATTGATTGATTAACAAATTTGAACAAGACCCAGAGGTGTCGAAAATGTAGAAACTTGAGTGGTCAAAAACAGCTGAGTGCCACAGAGGACATGCGGCATGAGAAGAAGGTAGAGTGGGGTGGGCTGGGAACAGGAAGGCTGTGGTCACCTCCTGGTCGACCGATACCTGGCAAAAGACAGAAGGGAGCGGAAGGGAAAGAAGCAGTGGGCATCTCAACAGGAGAGGGATGTTAGGCTGTCAGAGTCTTGAAACTTCCAAATGATATCTTCAAAGACCTGTCATGGTGAGGCAGAAAGGCAAAGGGCTCTAAAAGGCCCACTGAAGTCGCGAGTCACAAGTTGCATAAATCCTTTAATTGATCTGCTTTTCCCATTGTGTCAGGATTGATAAAGGGGAAAGTAACACATAGTAGGTTCACAACAAATGTAAGATGTCGCTAACTGTTTGTCTCTATTTAATTAAGAAGCTCCAAACACCTGGCATTCCCAAGATAATCCTTTGAAAATTTGGAGTAAACACAGCTCCCCTCCAGCAGGATATGAACTCTGAGGAAGAAGATGCCTACTAAGGGCTTCTGGTGGCTAGCTGGGCTCAAATTAAAAAAAAACAAAAAAAATGCAGAGCCTAGCGGCCATTTCAGCACAGGGGTGTCTGATGCCAGCTGAGGCAGTCCTTATAAAGGATTTCTGGAATCCTATTTTAACCAACAGAAGTCAGCCTTTCCCCACTGAATCAGAACTGTGCAGCTCCAACTAACTACAGTGGCTCTACTCTGATCAGTCGGGGCAGTGCCTTTTGGACCAACCAAAACACAAGGATTTGGAGTCCTCACTTGCATGAGGACAGAGCAATCAGGGACCAGGGGAGGGGGCTTCAGTCCATATAAGCCAGCTCCCCTGTGGCTCTAGGAGGGCTCTTTCCCTTTCTACTTAACTTTGAAGAGTGTGATTCCCTGGCTGAGCTAAAGCACCGAAGATGTCTCACTGGAACAGCAGAGACCAGCATAGGGCCGCCTGACAGCCCTGCTGTTTTCACAGCCGTGTTCTATCTCAGTGGAGCTGTTTTGCACTGAATAAAGTTTCCTTCTTCACCACACTCCAAAGTGGGGATTCTTACCAGTGTTGAGTTGGTGCCACGAGGTACCAACAACCACCGGTTGACAGGGCCTACCTCCTGGATCGGTGATTATCCCTGTCTGTCCCCTTCCAAATCTCAGGGATTCACAGAAGCAAGGAATGCACCCTTTTGTCTCTGAGGTCTGTGGCTCTGCACAGTGCTTGGCTCACCAAAGGTGCTTCCTGAAGTTTTGGAGAGCAAAATAGCGCAGATGGGCACTGCAGAGATACGCTGCCTTAGCCAAAGTCCCAGGACTGACCAGCAATGGAGCTTATTCTAGAACTTTGACTTCACAGCCCATTGATTGTGGAGCCACATGGCCTCAGACCAAACAAAGACTCTGACTTCATCCAGTGACCCACCACGCATTCCCTTAAGAATCCTCCCCAGGAGGAAGCTGCCACCCAGGGCTGACCAGCCATGTCACCCTCTTCTCTCCCAGAAGCAGCATTGCACTTTCTCACAGAGAAGCAGACACACCACTTGAAATAACTCTAAAAACACTTTTCTGCAATGTGGTCTATAAACACAGGAAACAGCAGTTGGCTGGGTTGCCAGTAACGTCTACTTGCCAGTCAGGGTGCTAAGCTGTGCGCGTGAATTTAAAGCTGTGATCCAGGAATAAAAATAAACCAGTAAAGCAGAAACTGAGGCAGCAGCCTATTGGTCTAATGAAGTAGCCTTTGCAGTTAGAACAACTAGGGCGAGCAGCACAGCTCTGCCACTTATTTACAATGTGTGTTAAGTAACCTTGTGGACCTCTACTTCCTCATTTTAATTGGGTCTGCTAATACTAATTGCATAGGTTTCCAGTGAAGAGTAAGTTACATAGTCTTTCTAAGGTGCTGAGGCTAGAGACTGGCATGTAAAAGATGATTAAAAGGTATTTTCCATCACGCTCCTTGGTGTTTACCCAAAGGAGTTGAAAACTTACATCCACCCAAAAACCTGCACAGAGATGTCGAGAGCAGCTTTTTCCCATGACTGACAAAAACAGGCAGCAAACAAGACGTCCTTTACTACATAAATGGACAAATAAACTATGGTACATCCAATGGAATATTAGTGCTAAAAGGAAACAAACTACCAACCCATGAACACATGGAGGCATCTTAAATGCATATCACTAAGTGAAAGAAGCCAATTTGAAAAGACTACATGCTGTACAATTCCAACTGCATGACATTCTGGAAAAGGCAAAGCTGTGGAAACAGTAAAATGATCAGTGATTGCGATGGGCTGGGGCTGGGGGAGGAGGACTAGGTGGAGTACAGAGCATTGTTCGACAGTGAAAATACTTCGTATGCTGTAATAATGGATACATGTCATTATACATTTGTCCAAACCCATGAAGTGTACAACCCGAGAGTGAACCCCAAGGTAAACTGCAGGCTTTGGGTGGTTATGATGTGTTAGTGCAGGCTCACCACTGTAACAAGTGCCCCACTCTGCTGCAGTATGTTGACAACGGGGGGCGCTAAGCATGTGTGGAGCTAGGGGGCAAATGGGAAACCTCTGTTCCTTCCCCTCAGTTTTTCTATGAACCTAAAAATGTTCTCTAAAAAAATGTCATTTTGAAAGGTATTTACCGTCAGTATCTTTGAGGTCCTGACATGAATTCACTTGACAACAGCCAGGGGGTGAGCTATTCAGCAGGAAATTAGCGGACAGGGTGAAGAGGCCTCCTGAACCCTGACATGTGGCTTTAAAACAACGCTCCACTGTTTTGGCAGGACTCCAGCAGTCAGCTGAGAAAAGCTGAAGAAAATGATAGCACTTCCTCCCTCACCATGACCATCCTCTTTTTTTTTAAAAGAAGAAAACTCCCTCTGTAGAACTAGCAACTCCAGAGCAAAGAGGACCAAAAAAGGAAACGGACTTGGAGTCTTTAGCAAAAGGTACTGCACTATACATACTCACCATTACCAGAAATGATGGTGACGGTGGAAAGAACATCAGTCCTTCTGAATTTTCTATTTTAAGGAATTAAAGGCTAACCTAAGGCTAGTCCTGTTACTGCTGAAAACTTCAGCACCCTAAGTATATTACAGACATGACAGCATCCTCATTCCCACTCTCCTCTTCCTTCCTCCTGAGCAGGCTGCCCTGCCCTGGCTTCTTACTCCCACCTTGCTAGCTATCCTCTTCACAACCGCTGGCGCATGGTCTTCTCTGAGTCTCTACCCAGTCCCTCTCTCCCACTGCTGGTCACAGCTCACCGCCTGTCCAGTGGCTAGTACACAACAGGTAAGTGCTTGCCCAAACACTGAATGCACCAGGTTCAACCCTCTGAGGTTCTTGCTCGCTCCCTCAGTCCAACTCTACACGCCCCCGTCGACCCTTGTGTGTGGATAATTAACCCCTAACCAACCAAGTGGTGTTACTCCAAAAGGTGATGCCTAGAAACCAGAGAATCCCAGGGACTTGGCACCAAGACACTTTAAAGACAGCAGGTCTGGGCTAGGCTCTGGCCAGGTAGCTCAGTGGGTAAGAGCATCGTCCCAATACACCAATGTTGTGAGTTCAATCCCTGGTCAAGGCTCATATAAAAAGCAACCCATGAATGTATAAATGAACAGAATAGCAAATTGATGGTTTTCTCTCTCCCTCTAAAATCAATCAATAAAAATAATAAATAAATAAAGACAGAAGGTATGGAGGGGAGGGCCACACACTTTGTGTGGGATTACTCCAACAGCCCTTCTTACATCTTGGCTGTGCGGTACCTCCAGGACCGAACAAGGTCTTTCTGTGACCTCTCGATCTGTATGCTCATGGTTTGGGGGCTGTTCAGCTGTACTAGTGAACAGCTTTGTATGCGTTCACTTCTATAAGCTTGCATTTTTTTAAATCTTTTAAACAGGGAAAAGTACCTGCTTCACTGTCAGAGGTGTGGAGAGAATCATGCATGTGAAAGCACCTGCCCAGAAGCTCGCCCATGAAGGGCGTCTTCAGATGCTGAGTCCTCCCCTGCAGACCTCAGGTCCTGTCTGGCCCTGCTGAGCAGCCCAGGAACTTCTGATAACATTCAATCATAGCCAAAGGCAGAAAACACGGCCTTCACGAGGCAGCGCACACTGTCATTGGGCCACTGAGTTCCCAAAGTCGTTTTTCCTGGTAAACTGAAATCTGTGCACCAGCCATTACAGCCGCCCACCGAAGTCCACAAAATAAACACCCTCTTTTCACACAAAAGCCCTCCTATGATTAAAGGAGAAACCCATCCCCCCTTTTCTGTCTTATCACATTATACAGAAGTCGTCTGCTTGAGTCTGTCTTCCCCAAGAGCTTGGCAGCTGCTTGGGGTCAGAGACTGTCTCACTCACATTTGTTCCTGCAGCACTTAGCACAAATCCCCAGCGCCTGGCACCAAGTCCCTGCTCAGGGAAATTGGCATAAATTAATAGGCCTTCTGCCCTGACCGGACTGCTTCCTCACCCCTTGAAGTCATCTTCAGACTAAACCTAGTTAGCCTCACACTGACTGTTCCCCAGGCCAACTCAGAAAAGCTGTAGCTAGTTCCCCAGACTGAGTAAAATGGAAAGGATAAAGTTTAAAAACTTCAAACGAGATTGTGCACCCCCTCCTCTCCATCATTCACAGCCAGCCGCCAGCCAACAGCACCCTTACATGGTCACTCCAGTCCCCCTGAGAGGCATCCCATCCGAAAGCCTCCACCAGTCACGTGTGATCAGGGTACCCTCCTGAAGTCCAGCTGTGGTGCCCAGCCCCTCTGTAGGGCCACCTCCCACCCCACCGGCCTACAGGGCTGGCCACTGCCAGCCATAAAAAGATGACCACGCTTCCCACCCCCGGCCACTTCTAGATGGATGCGGTGGGTCTCAGAGATCTGTGGTGCCTGAGCAGCCAGACGGCAAAGGGGGCGACTGCCTGTCTGGCCTCACAGCTGTAAGCCTGTGGTCTCAGCCATTGAAAGGTAAACACTTCAGATGTTCTCTGTCATGATGCATGGAGCTGCTGCAGGTTTGAGTGAGGTCTGAGACCCTCTCAAGGCTCATCGTGATCAGCCAGCTGACTTTCAAGACCTACCTACAAACTGATAACTTGCCATCACCACCACACTGCTGCTCTGGGTGCTTGTGAGGCCGGGCAGAAGGTAGGGGTGGTGTCATGAGGATTCTGAGGAGAATCAGGAGAGCCATTCCACAGTTCTCACCCAGCCCTGCTCCTGGATTTGCCCCTCCCCAGAATGCATACCTCCAATCAACCAAACACTGTTTGAATTATCCCTAAACCCCAGGACTGAAAGGTGTTGGGGGAGAACTGAGGCACACACTCTGACCAAAGACTGAGAATGACTTTTGTGCTTGTACCCGGAGGGCCCTCTGTGCCTCACACGATGATGCTGTGATTCCAACGCTGGGATCTGAACCACCATATCTACCACTGAGGCCCTGAAGAGTTGATCTCTGCATCAACTATGTTATATGTTTACATTATCTCATCCCTTGAGGCAGGTATCATTACCTTCATTTAACAGACGAGAGAACTGAGTCTTAAAGGGATAAAGCAACTTGCCCAAAGCACAGCATGCATTTGTCACTCTGACCACAAAGTCTAGTACCTGGCAAACCACTGCGCATCTGCCCAATGAGTCCTCCTTCCAACGCCACAGGAACGGGAGCTCCCTTCCTGTTGCTGCTGCGGAGCTTCAGTTAGTGGCAACAGGTGTGGGCTGGGCAAGGGGGTCTGCAGCAGCTCGGTGCTTGCTGACTCCTGAGTACCGCCCCATTCCTGTCTCCTCAGTGCTCCGAGCCAGACAGGTAACACACAGACACACAGGCATGTGCACGTGCCCACACACGTGCTTCTAGAAAGGTGGTATCGCTGCGACTCCAGACCACATCACTAAACATCCAACTGCACCACAGCTAGTTGAGGCTCAGTGGCAGACCAAACCAATGACCCCAGTCGTGACACCAGTCTGTGTAATCTAGGGACATCACACCATTTCTTTGGACCTCAAGTTTCTTTCCTTCTGCTACTCATCAGACTTCACTGAACACCAGCTATACGATCCTGTGGGTGGTTGTTAAGAACTAAGGTTCGAGAATCATTCTCCTGGAGTTTACATCCTGGTTCTACCACTTTCTAGTCATATAATCTTGAGCAACTTAAAAATCTCTGTGCCTCATATTTGCCCATGTTACATCTGATATCCAAAATATATACAGAACTCAAACAACTTTACACTAAAAAAAAAAAAAAAAAATCCAACTTTACACTAAAAAAAAAAACCAATTAAAAAATTGACAGAAGACCTGAATAGATACTTCTCCAAAAAGGACATACAGATGGCCAAGAGATATATGAAAAATGCTCAACATCACTAATTATCAGAGAGATAGAAATCAAAACCACAATGAGATATCACCTCACACCTGTCAGAATGGCTATCATCAATAAATCTGCAAACAGGTGCTGGTGAGGATGTGGAAGAAAGGGAAGCTTTGTGCATTGTTGGCAGTAATGCAGATTGGTGCAGCCACTGTGGAAAACAGTGTTGCGCTTCCTCAGAAAAGTTAAAAATAGAACTGCCTTATGACCCAGCAATTATACTTCTGGATAGTTATCTGAAAAAATCCAAAACACTAATTTGAAAATACATACTCATCCCTATGTTAATTGCAGCATTGTTTACAACAGCCAAGATATGAAAGCATTTTAAGTGTCCATTGACAGATGAACGGATAAAGAAGAAGTGGTACATATACACAATTGAATATTACTCGGCTATAAAATAGAATGAAATCTTACCAAACAACAACATGGATGAACCTAGAAGGCATTGTGCTGAGTGAAATAAATAAGAGAGAAAAAACAAATGCCACATGACTTCACTTATATGTGGAGCAATAAAAAACAGAATAAACAAAACAAAAACAAACTATAGATACCAAGAACAAATTGCCATGTGGGGGGCAGGCGGTGCGCGGTTTGAAAGGAGTGAAAAAGGTGAAGGGATCGAGAAGTACAGATCGACAGTTACACAACAGTCACGGGGATGTGAGGTCCACCACAGGGGACAGTCTGTAACATTGCACTAACAATGTGTGGTGCCAGGTGGGTGCTAGTCTTACCAGGGGGAGCACCTAAGTGCTTATAAAAATGTGTAACTACTGTGCTGTACACCTGAAATGAATAAAATATTGAATGTCGACAGTGACTAAAAACTAAAAAAAATTTAAATCTCTGTGCCTCAGTTTTCTCATCTGTAAAATGTGGATGATGATAATTGCTATCTCATACACTTGTTATGGGGAACACACAAGGGTTTAAAATATTTTCTGGCACAGAGTGGGCACTCAAGGTTAGCTATAACCTTGCTATAAACCAAGGTTTAAAGGTTAGCTATAAACATTTGGTACTTGGGTTGGGAATGGTAGGGTGATAAGTTAGCAACAGGACATGCAAGTAAGGAGACCTCGTCAAGCTCTGTTCTGTGAGCAATGCCATGGAGCGAGGAGCCATGCAGAATGAGTACTCGCACGCACACCTGACCTCCTGTTTTCGCAAAAGCCACTTGCTGTCTGTGGAAGACAATATGATGGCTCCCCAATGATGCATCCTAATCCCCAGAACTGATGGACATGTCACCTTATACAGCAAAGGGCTCCACAGGTGTGATTAAGCTGAGAACCTGGAGCTGGAGAGATGCAATCATAAAGATGATCACAAGGGAAAGAATGAGACAGGAGAGTCAGAGCCAGACAGGAAGGGCGTCTGGTGACAGAAGCAGACGCGTTTTGAAGGTAGAAGAAGGGACCCCTAACAAAGAAAAGCCAGTGGAGGGACTCTAGAAGCTGGAAGCAGAAGAAGCGAATTCTCTCCTACAGCCCCCAGAAAGGTCGCAGTGCCACCGAAATGCTGATTTTTGTCCATCACACGCATTTTGGGCTTCTGATCTCCAAACTGTGAGAGAATCACTTGTGTTGTTTTCAGCCAATGAATTTGTTATACAGCAGCAGTAGGAAACTACACAGCCTTTGGTTACACGTGCTATTTCACAAAACCTCTAATTTTCACAAAAGCCACTTGCTAGCTCATTATGACTCACATCCCTCCTTCCCAAAAGACGTGAAATAAAAATTTAAGCCTTCAGAAGGAAGGATTCATGTTGCTGGAACTGGCCACCTCAGTGGCTCCTCATGTCCCTCAGTCTGACAGAATCATCCTCTCCGGAACAGGGAGTCTTGGTGAGGGTGGACTAGATAGGGCAGCTCGCTAAACACAGCACAGAACCTGAGTATTCACAGGTGTTCTGGAAAGAGCCTCAAAGTGCCATGACCCAACCATCGTAACAAACAATAGTATCACTTTGTGTATGCGTGATGGTTTGTGGCTTTTATTACTTGTATAAACATTGCTTCATTTTGATTCACCTAACTTATAGAAATAACTGCCTCAAAACCATATCCTCAGAAAGCGACACATCCAGAATTTGAACCCAGTCTTGTCTCTGAAGCCAACTTTCATTCCCCATAGCAGACTATGACTTTTGTTCTCCCTTCCTGGGTGGGCAACTGAGGCAACTGTGGGTCCCCTCCGATACCTACTCTACCAGTGGCGTGAGACTCCCTACCTCACCCACCTCTCCCACCCTCCTCAGAGGTAACCGTTCCAACTGGCCACTCAACGTGTCGGCTTCGTCCTCCACAGGCTGAAACGAGAATACACAGCAGGCAAAAGGATGGGAGGGAAAGGGGACTGAAAGAGAGAAACTTGGGTTGACCCGACAATAGACTGGTCCATTTCTGCAGGAAACAGAGCCAAAACCTCACTGGAGATCTGTTATCGTTAGAAAGCTATTCGTGGAGGCAAAGCCCACACTCAGGGAAGTGGCCTGACGTAGAAAAGGGAACCATAGTCTGGGACGGAGGGCCAGAGGCCTGAGCTCTGCTGCTGCCAAAGCCCAGCAGTTGGTCTTAAAAAAGGGACTTCACCGCTTGTTTCATTTTACTTACAGGTAAAAAGAGGGAGCTGGACTAGGCAAGTTTTACTAGCAATTCCAACTACACATTTCCACACTTCTGTGTCCACAGAATTTTTGCAAGTGGGAACACTCTATTTCAGCAGGTGGAGTTGAGTTATCCTAAACCTCGGGCAGAAGTTTATGAAATTTTTCATCCTGAAGTGAAACCTATCTTCCAACATACACGACTCGAGTCAGGAGCAAGGGATTACTATCATGTAATTTCCTATTAGGAGCAGTCTGGGAAATAAATAACTAATATTTCTTGATCACCTGAATTTGAAACTGCATTTTCTACGTTTCCATTTTCAGTGTCTACCAACTCTTAGGAGTTTGACTCCGCCCCACACACAACCTGCTGTGTAAGGCACAACTTCCCTTTTCTTCGGGGTGAACGCACTTTCTCCCCCCTTGGCACGGGGAACCCCAGTTCAAGGTCTTTTCCTTGTTTCCTCCTCCATCTTCCTCCCTCCCTCATTTCCTTCCGCAGCACCAATACATCCACCCGCTGTGCTTCCTTCACCACCCCACCCGTCTCCAGGTTGCTGGTGCGTATAGACAGACCAAAGTGTGCGGGAACACTTGCAATGACTTAGAAAACCAAGAAAACCTTCACTCAGGGACACAGAAGTTGCTCTGGCCCCTGTCCACCGGCGGTGCCCTCATGAGCCCAGACATCTTACAGACAGAGCACACATCCTCAGCT
Source organism: Anoura caudifer (assembly GCA_004027475.1). Classification (NCBI taxonomy): domain Eukaryota; kingdom Metazoa; phylum Chordata; class Mammalia; order Chiroptera; family Phyllostomidae; genus Anoura; species Anoura caudifer. Next base: position 132,765 of record PVKU01000668.1, on the reverse strand, counting down.
TTTGTTGATGAGCTATTTCTGACTCAAAGGTAGTGGGGACAGGGTCCTAACTAGGGAGAGGACACCACAGAAAATGACCTTTGTGCACGGCAGCCTGAGATCCCGTGGCCAAAGAGGAGACACTGAGGTTCCTCATTGCTTTTCCCCAACACTGAATGCACTGATGTGCATGCAGTAAGGATCAGGAAAGACTCAGTGAATAATGATTGAAGAGGCACCTCAGCAAGGATAGCCAGGGGCCCTGCCCATGGTGTCCAGTGAGGACAGGTCAGTTGGGTAGCATGAAGGGTTAAAATCTGTAAGTGGAATTTAGCAGTGGGAGGATTCTAAAACGCAGATGATGATTACGTCAGAGATTCCAAATAACCTGCCTGTTCCCAGTCGGAGCTTGGTCAGCAGCTGGTGTCTCCGACTGAAGGCTCTGGCTTTCCGCGGAAAGAGCTGCTGCACAGCTCCACAGGACCCCAGGGTCCTGGTGCCCTGCAGTCTGGGAACTGAGGAGAGCTCTGGAATCCTTTTCATCCAGGAACATGTAATTCACTACAAACTGCATTCACAACCAACGGTTTGACTCATTTTGGAAATACAAAGAGAAAGAAACACCTGGTTGACCTGAATCTTTTTGGTGAAGTTTTCTTCCCTGTTTCCTCCCAGGACATCTCTTGTTTTGCTCTTTCCTGCCTCTGCGACCATTCCACCATTCCTCGTCGCCTCCTTCACCCGTCCTCTAGAAGAAGCTTCTCCCTCAGAACTCCTCCCCCCGGAAGCTGGCTTCATGTCTCTTCTTCACACTCTGCCCCCATGCCTTCTACTACTATCAATTCCCAAGACGCTCTCCTTTGAGCTCCAGATCTCTATTTCCAATTGTGCTTGTACATGTTTCCAGAACCTAAAACATGTTTCAAACCAAACTTGTCACCTCATCCTCTAAATCTAAATCCTCCTCTAAGAATACCCTGTTTTCTGCTTGTTCTGCATGTTCCGTCTTGGGTAATATCACCTGCACCTTCCCAGTTTCACAAACTGTTAAACTACCTTTTTGTTCCCCTCGCACCTCACGCCCAATAGATTATGTAAACCCTATTAATTCGCCTTCAAAAACTGTCTCTAGAATCTGGCTCTTGTTAATCTTAATTAATCTGTCACCTGGATTATTACAATCACCTTCTTATTGGCTGCCACGCCTAGTTTTTCTCTGCCCCATTCTATTCTTTTGGACCTAGGGCTTTAGAATGTTACTCTCCATAACCTCCAGGCCCCACTCAAGCTCTGCTCTCATCTCTCAGTCCCCTCTGGTCTCCTTCTCACCAGGCCTCAGCTCCCATGTGCCTTCTTGCTCTCTGAATCCCAAGATGTCCCCTCTGACGGACTGCCCTTCCCTCTGCTGTGCTAGAAAATCTCTGCATTGCTTAAGGTCTTTCTCGACTGTCACCTTCTCTGCATTCCTCAACCTCATCAAGTTGCACTAATCATTTTCCCGGTGGTCCCTACAGAGCTTTTTCAAACTTCCACTATGGTATTAATACCATTTTTACGGTTTATATGTTTTTCTCTCTTCCAGAAGGCTGAGCTCCTATAGAAGAAAAACAATCCTCACATCCCTAACAAGACTCTGGCGTAGAGTAGTTACTGAGTAACAGAACAATGTCAAATCTAAATTTAGGCCCAATGATGGGCCAGCTGCCTTTTATTTGTTTTGGTAGCCAAAATGTCTCCTTTTCTTTGTAAACTAGATAGTAGCATCGTACCTAAGGTACTCGTCTAGGTGGGGTGCAGGGGCCGGTGGTGAGAAGGTCAGAGGATGAAGAGCAGAATGATTCCAGAAACCCAAATTTAAACTAAAATCTGCCTCCATCTTATACTTGTGGTATAATATTAAACCATGTCAACTGTCTACTGACCTTCCCAAATTCCTGCCTCTTAAACTTAAGGTGAGAGAAGAGTACTTCTCTTCTCTGTGGCTCAGTGGATTGAGCACTGGCCTGCAAACCAAAGGGTCGCCCCTTCAGTTCCTAGTACAGGGCTCACACCTGGGTTGTGGGCCAGGTCCCCAGTGGGGGGAGCACTAGAGGCAACCACACATGAATGTTTTTCTCCCTCTCTTTCTCCCTCCCTTCCCCTCTCAAAAATAAATAAATATAATCCTTAAAAAAATAAAACTAAAATTTACTTCAGAGCTCTGTCTCTCTCCTCACACAGTTACTGCATCCATCTTTTGTATCACATTTATCATAATTCTCTATCTTCTACACTAGTTACCAGTTCCCTGAGGGCAGGTTTTATAGCTAGCTAATCATCTTTTTACTCCCAAATGCTAGTGTAGGTTGTAATAGCTGCCCAAAAACACATTGTGAAGTACCTATGCATTAACAAAACAGCATTACTCAAGGAATTTGCCATGGAGATAATAACACAGACACAATGTTTTGCTTTGTTTTGTTTTTTTTTTTTTCTTTTCTTGTTCTTCAAAGATTTCAGTTGTGACGGAATGAGGCTCCAAAGAGAAAAGACCACTGTGGGTGGAAGTGGCTAAAGAACTCTGCACCTTTGTAGGCATTATAGGGATGATCCTCTATCCTGCTTGCTTCACAGTGTGAAGCTTAAGGCTTGAGGGACAAGGATGAGAAAAAGAGAGGAAAAGAGACAGGGAGGAGGGTAGGGAAGGAAAACAAAGGGAAGCCAGACGAATACGGTTGAACTAGCTCTCCAGGATATGTAAAATCTGATGAGGAAAAAGAAGGAGAAAGGGTGGGCGGGCAGACAATTCAAGGGTGGGTTGATTAAGGAATGAGCCAGCATGGCCCACCAGGTGGCTCAGTGGGTTAGAGCATCATCCTCATACACTGAGGTTGTGGGTTGGGTTCTGATAAAGGCCACATACAGGAAACAACTAATCAGTGGGTGGAAGTAGAAGAGAGTATAAGGGGAATAAACGGTAGTGAGGAAAAAATGCAATAAAAGAAACTATTTTAAAAATAGAATAAAATAAATTTTTAAAAAACTTGACTCTAAAACGTGAATAAGACAACTTGGATACTCCGAAAGCCCTTCATATCCCCGCACTACCTGAATGATACTCTTAAGGCCTCTTCTGTGAGTTTCAATTCTTTTTTTAACTTATCTACTTATATACAGGTCAGGCAAAAGTAGGTTTACAGTAGTGGGAGGGGGACTGGATGAAAGAAGGTGAAGGTTTTAGCCAAAGAACATATATGCATGGCCCATAGACACAGACACAGTGCGGTGATGGTCAGAGGGAGGAGAGAGGGGAGCAGGGCCATGTGGGGGTGGGCAAAGGGGGGTAAATGAGGACACATCAGTAATAGTGTCAACAATGAAAATAAAGCTAAGAAAGAATCAGCTAATGAATACACAGATAAGGAAAACAACACATTAATGTCTCTTTCTCTCTCCCCATCTCCCTGCCCCATCCCTATCCTCTCTCTAAAAAAAAAAAAAATAATAAATCAGTAAAAATTAAAAAAATAACCCACCTCCCTCCCTTGCTTCCACCCCGCCTTGGTTTAGTCCATGTGTCCTTTATAGTTGTTTCTGAAAACCCTTCCCCCCATTATCCCCTCCCACCTCCCCTCTGGTTACTGTCAGATTGTTCTTACGTTCAGTGTCTCTGGTTACATTTTGCTTGCTTTTTTCTTTTGATTAGATTTGGCTGGGGTGGGAGGGAGTGGAAGGGGTTAAACACAGACAACCGTAATTGAATAACAATAAAATAATTTAAAAATTAAACATTAAAAATAAATTAATTAATTAAATAAAGCTGAATATTGTTCCATTGTGTGTACATAGTCTGCCTTCCATATCCATGGGTATCACATCTGTGAATTCAACCAACCACAGTTCAAAATATTAAGAAAAAAAAAATCCCAGCAAGTTCCTAAAAGTAAAATTTGAATTGGCCATGCATCAAACACTAGGCTGAATTTTTGCAAATGAAGTGATGGGTAAGCATCCCCACTGTAGCCTATGTATAAATATAAGTTATATGCAAATATATCATTTTATAGGAGGAACCTGAGCATTCTACGATTTTGGTATACATGGGGGTTGCTGGAACCAATGCCCCATAGATACAAAGGGATGGCTGTATACCACATTTTCTTTATCCATTCATTTACTGACGATCATTTAGGTTAATTCTATCTTACACCTCTTAGCTATTGCAAAAAATGCTGCAATAAACATGAGTGTGCAAATATCTCTTTGAGATCTTGTTTTCAATTCTTTTAAACATCTAATAAATCTTGAGTGTATAAATGCTAATTTTGTAAGGTAGTGTTGAGTCACCAGAAATTTGAATAACTATTCATGTTTTTAGCTGAAAATATCATGCATTCTGTACTGTACTGATATACTGAATATCAGCCTAACAAGATTTTCCTTTATATCATGGGCTAAAATAGGCCACCATGTACCTTATTTTTCCTACCAATAATCTCCCAATTTCTAGATTAAACAAGTACAAAGGTGAGACTTGAAAAAATAATTTTTAATCTTTATTATATTTTTCTATTACCATTTAGTCCCCTTACAACCCCCCACCCCCAGCCATCCCCACACTGTTGTCCATGTCCATGAATCCTGTTTCCTTTTTGCTCCATCCCTCCTCCCCCAACCTCTCCCCCACTAGCTGTCATCTGCTCTCCATCTATGAGTCTGTCTCTATTTGCTTGTTAGTTCACTTTGTTCATTACATTCCACATATGAATAAAATCATGTGGTATTTGTTTTTCTCTGACTGGCTTATTTCACTAACCATAATGTTCTCCAGGTCCATCCCTGCTGTTGCTAAGCATTAAATTTTCTTCTTTTTTATGGCTGAGTAGGATTCTATTGTGTAAAATGTCTTGTAGTTGTTTTATCCACTCATCTAACTGATGGGCACTTAAAACATAAAAATAAATTTTAAAAAAAGAAAAGAGACAGCAGATGCTGCTGGTTCAGAGCTCCAGCAGCCCCTTCCAGGGGTGTCCAACCCTCAGCCCACAGGCCGCATGCAACCCAGGATGGCTATGAATGCAGCCCAACACAAAATCATAAATTTACTTAAAACACTTGGAGATTTTTCTTGTGATCATATGTCACACTGTATTTAACATGTGGCCCAAGACAACTCTTCTTCTTCCAGTGTGGCCCAGAGACACCCAAAGGCTGGACACCCCTGACTGTACACAAAAGCAGCCATTGGAGGCAGATCTTTTTCCTGCTCTTTAAGTGCTTCCTACCCAAGATAAGAGAATAAACATTTAGTGAGCGCATGCTCATAGTAAATATTTTTGAATGGGGCACAGTCCACTTGGAAGCAGAATTCTAAACAATGCTGTTCCCTGATTTATGGAGTTCTACCCAACAAAAGCTGGAAAAAAACCTGAACCATTTGGCTGCCTCTGGCCATCTGTGCTGCCGGCCTCCCCTCCACGTTTTCCGGACCCCTGTGAGTTGTCAGCAGGGTTTCTCTGAGCTCCCCATGGTGTGTGGCAGCAGCCCTGGAGTTCAGGGCCACTGCTGCTTTACATGTGGGAATGTTTATGTTTCCACTGGGACAAAGGAACACAATGGGAATTGTTATACAAACAGCTGGTGACCCTGCAGAAGGGAAGATGTCCCTTTAATTAAAAAGGTGCCCATGAGCTATTTATCGGTCCCAGGAGCTGGGCTCAAGGCACTACCCTCCTCTCTCCTTTAACCAGCACTTTAGTCATTCTGCAACAAAGAACATTATGCACCAATTTGAAAAGTACACTAATGCAAACTAGTTAAACAACTGCCCACTGTTGTAATTGCCTCACATCTTTTTTCTTCCCATTTATTTACTCTAAAATATCAACAGTCCTGAAGAGTTTTCTTTAAAGAGAGAAGAATGTTTGACAATAAAGCTCTGGGGGAAACAAAATAGCCACATACTCTGAAATAGAAAAGTATACACAAAGCAGTGAAAACACCTTGATGCTGCCCCAAAACATTGCCCATGTCACCCCCAAGTCCCCCAAGTCCCCAGAACTGCATGGAACCCCTTCTGCAGGTGGGAACACTGAAGCCACGGGAAGAACAGTACATGGGCGAGTCCAAACAGCTAAGAAGTGAAAGCTGAGTGCAAGCAGAGCCAGGGTCTGGTAGCCAGAGTTTGCTTTCACCGTGCGTTACCGCTGAGCTGTCCGTGTGGTGTGAGCCAAAGCCAGAGCTTTTCCCTGACCTGTAGGGTGTGCTCGCCCAGGCTGAACAACGGCTGACTTGCTCCTCGAAGGGTTGCTGTGGAGGCTGACAGAATGCAGCACCCTTAGCCCTCACAAGAGTTCTTTGACTCAGGTACTGTTATTGTCAATGCTTTATAGACAGGGAAACCGAGGCTTAGTGGACTCAGCAACTTGCCCAGTCACCCAGCTGGCAAGGGGCAGAACAGGGATTCAAACCCAGGCTGTGTGAACAGTTGCCACAAGTTTAGACTTCTGGGTAGCAGGCAGATAATGACGGGGTTTCTTCAGTGTATGGTTCCCAAGAGGAGGGACACCTCCTCACACACACACCCCAGACGCCTACCGGGACGGTGGTGGAACTGACGGCTCTGCCACCACTGTGCTTGGTGGGACCCGGGCTGGTGGGGGACCCGGGATTCCCTCGTTTCGTTGTCTATCTGAAAAGCAAAACTTTCAGCTCTGAGAATTATTGTCCACTCAGTCAAAAGCAGCTAGAGTTTGAGACAGCTGAGGGCAGGGTGGTGACAAAAACCAGAGGACAGAGTCATGAGGCAGGATGCTTGCTCTTCACTCTCTGTTATACTTAATCTTCTGAACCTCAGTTTTCTCATGAAATTATCATTTTGAGACTTGACAGTGATTATTTATATAAATCTGCTTTGTAACCTCCAAAATGGTCTAAAAATCTAAGGCATTATTACAATGTAACAGGGAACTTGCACAGAAGCTGTGTTCAGAGGTTGTAATTATATCACTGGCACAATGAAATACATCAAGATCTGCTCAGGACTCACAGGGGACAAACCACTGATGCACGCATCATGGACGAGTCTCACAAACATCAGACAAGAAGCCAGGCAGGCAGGGCATGCACTGCATGACTCCACTTACAGGCCAGTCTAGACAATGCAACTCATCTGTAGTGATAGGAGGCAGGTCGGCATTGCCCAGGGATAGGTGGGAAGAGTGACTGCAAAGGCACACAGACAACTTTCAGGGGTGATGGCATGTGTCTTGTGGTGGTGATTCTGCATGTTTTCAAACGTCAGAACTGATCAACCTCTAAATAGGTTAAATTATTGTACATAAATTAGACCTTAAGAAGAACACACATCATCAAACTATTTCATTTGGAACTAGGCTGGGCCTGTGAGGCCTGGAAAGGTTCCTGGACTTACAGTTTTAGCCCAAGACTGCATGGAGACGTGGCCCCATGCCAGGTATTGCCTGAGCTCCTTGGAGCCTCAAGTCTCATTTTTAAAATGGGGCTTTTATTGTGTGCTTTACTTACAGGATCTCTGTGTTCATCAAGAGCTCATTTAGTGCACATAACAGCAAGTTTTCAACTGTAAAATAGCACAAATGCAGGAGTGCTGTGTGCGGGGATGGTCAGGTTGGGTAGTTAGGGACTTACTTGCCCTGCCCTCCTATATGATCCATTCAGCTCCAAGTGGGCCATGGTTGGTCTTCCGTTTTTACCCAATACCCCTGGGAAAGCAGCTGTAGCCCTCACCCAGAATCAGCCACATTTCAGAGATGCTAAGGTGACCAAGTACTTTCAGAGAACCAACCAATGGCAGCCACCAAGTCAATGGCAGGCACCAGGTAAGCTGGAGAAGGCCAAAGAAACTGGATATTTTAATTGATGGGCTTCTCCAAGTTCCTCTCAATTTCTTCTGTCGCCAGCTTTGAGCGGCTTTTATCCTTGGGCAGTGAGGCACAGCTAATGCAGCTCCTGACCAGAGAAAAGTCAAAGGCACTTCTTCTAGCTCTTTCCTTGTGCCTCTGACGTACTCTAACTAGGCATTGCTCAAATACTCTCAGTGGGGAAAAAGGACAACCTAACAGCCCATGTGAATCCTTGCCAAGGACCTCAACAGCTGTCCCACATCCTTCACTTTCTTCCAATCCCACACAACAATCATATCTATCTTGTGTCCAGATTATGCTTTTAACTGCCCCAGGTCTTTGCCTGCCTTGATATCATTTTGTCCTGACAAACCCTTGTGAGTTACACAGGACAGGCACTGCCATGCGCAGAAGCTGGTCAGGATATCGATAAAAAGGGGTTAAAGAGAAGACCTAGACATGTCAAGTGTCAGTCATCTGACCCATCAGCATCCTTTGCAAGACTACCTACCTCTCAGTCATTAGGAAGCATTCTAAAGCCACTGGCTGCACAGAAAGTACTAGCCATAGGCAGCCTCACACAAACCCCAACCAAACGAAAAGGCAGAGCTGTGCATCAGCCAGGACTCCCCAAACTCATTGTTCAGTGACTGGCTCCCACACGGAGCTTCCAGCTACAGAAGCGATAAGGGAGGAGAGCCTCAGTCCCCTCCCCCAAAGTGCAGAGGCCAGCAGGGGGCAGTACAAAGTAGAGCAGGGTTATTCAAAGCAACAACTCAAGCACTGGGCCTGTCCTGCCTTCCCCAGTGATAGAGCAGCAGCTCTCTGAGCTCCAGGCATCCTTTTGCTCAGGCTTTTGCCAGGCACACACATGCACTCTTGCTTTTGCTTCCCACCAGACTCGCTCCAGTCTTGACAAAGCCATACCTTCCTTTTTAGAACTTCTGGAACAGAGCAGAGCTATTGGGCATAGGGGAAAAAAAGAAGAAGAAGAAAGGGATAGACTCTTTTGGCCCCTTGAAAGTTTTCTTCTGAGGCCTCCCTGAGGCTCCCTTACCCCCTCTGCTTGCTTACGCACAGATAGACACACACACACACACACACACACACACACACACACACCTGCCATAAAAATCACCACCCCTCCGCCCTTCTCCAGGTGGCAGGCTCTTCCACAGCAGAGTATAGGGTGGGCTAAATGTCCTGAGACGGGATGGGGAAAATCCAGGGAGTAATGAGTTGGCGAGAACACACCCTGAAGTCACCCTGCATGCTCAGCACTTTCCCTGGTGGCTCTCTCATGCACTTAAGAAGCACGCACAGATCAATCCTGTCCCGCTCGGAGGAAATCGGTGGGGCCCAGCAGGGGTTAAGTGACTTATCCAAGACCACAGGGCCTTGCTGGCCTTTGAGCTCTCTGTCGGCTGACCTAGAACCCAGTGGAAGGACCCTTCCTGCTGCTGCACAACACTAGAGCCAGTTACAGCCAGACGGGAAACCAGAGCTGTCCTCGCTGGCTGCCACTGTTCTCTCCTTAAAGGGCCACGTTCCAGACATAGTCTCATCCCTTCTCCCCATCACAGCCTAGTCGTCCTGATCTCAGAAAGCCATCCCTGCTGTCACTTGCTTTCAATTTCATCATGCTCCTTCCTCCAAGATTAAGATCCAAAAAGAGGCTTCTCAGAGGCTAAGCCTGACAAAATAAGGTTAAAACTGCCCTCTGAAATTTCAGATGGCCCCGGGGAAAAGTCCCTCTTCTCACTGAACTGAGTTGTTATTAAGGGGAAGGCTGACCACATTGGCCTTTCTAGGTTGAAGTATTAGAGATGCCAGTCTTTCTAGGCTGAAGTAGAAGAGATGCCAGTCTGTGTAGGGAGTGGAAGCAGGTCAGGCAACTGCCAAGGGCTCAGCCCACTCAGAGGCAGAGCATTTGAAGGAGACAGAACAGCAAACACAACCTTCTTCCCACCCAGGCTATTTCATCACGACCCACTCTGTCACCGTTCCAGTAGAGAGAGACTGTGCACGTAACAGCAACAGGAGCTATGGCAGGCCGAATAATGTCTCAAAAGATAGCCATGACCTATTCCCAGGAACCTTATGGGGAAAAAAAAGTAGTTTGCAGATATGATTAAGTGAAGGGATCTTGAGGTGGGAAGATTAGCCTGAATTGTCTGGGAAGGCCCTAAGTATAATCACAAGTGTCTTTCTAGGAAACAGGCAGAGGGAGATTTGACACAGAAAAGCAGGCAAAGTGATCACAGAGGTAGAGATTGGAATGATGTAGCCACCGCCCAAGAGTGCCAGCAGCCACCAGGAGCTGGAAGAGGCAAGGACCAGATTCTCCCCTAGAATCTGGAGGGAGCACAGCCCTGCTGTCGCCTTGATTTCAGCCCAGTGACACTGGTTTAGGGCTTCTGGGCTCCAAAACTGTAAAAGAACAAATGCCTGTTGTTTTCAGGCACCCAGTGTGTGGTAGGTAACCTGTTCCAGCAGCCATGGAAACTGATAAAGCAGCTCACTATGTGCCAGGGCCAGGCACTGCACTAAGCAGTCTCCCCACATTAACTCACCCCAGCCCTGGATATGAGACCTATGCTAAGTACACTGCCTGGGTTTGAATCGCAAATTCACCGCTTACTGCTGTGATGCTCAACGAGCTCTGTAACTTCTCTAAACCTGTTTCCCAATTCATAAAATGGGTGTATAGTTGCCTTTCCCATTGTGTGGCTGGGACAATAAGATGATTAACACGTAAAGTGCTTAGTACTGGACATAGTAAGTACTCAGTAAATGCTAGCTATTATGAGATCTCAGGGGTTGAGCAAGTCAAAATTATTCTAATTTTGACCATCATTCTGTCAGGACAAGGACAAGGCCTCCTGAACCCTTCAAAGTCAGTTTGAATAGCAAACATGATGGTCTGTGTAGTTAAGTGCTTCTTCCTCTAATTAAACTATTTAGGTCCTAGCACTGGCCCCATTTCTTAAAGGGAAAATACCTCGGACTGTGCTAATTCTGTGGCACTGCCCAGCGGACTCCGGTCCCCTATGTCCCTTTCTTAAGGAGAGCTGTGCACATTCAGAATCCATAGGAAGGACCTAATGAACAGCACCCACACCTGACATACTCCTGCAGAGCCCACATCCTCTCTCTGCAACTCTGGCATCAGCAGCTGGAGCCCCAGTGCTTGGAAGCCAGTGGGAGACAGAAATATAGATCCATTTCAGGCCTTTCAAGCAGGCTGGGTGGGATGAAAAACTAGGGTCCACTTGGACTAAGTGGTAATGGCCAGGTTAATAAAGAACAAAGAGGCTTGCCCAGAGACCAGGGAAGGGACACCTGAAAAATGGGGCAGAAAATAACTTTCACTAACTTCACCCTTCCTTAATAAAGTTTGCCCGACTCCCCCCTTCAGGGGATGCAATTCAAAGAAGCAGTGCCACAGGATCCCAGGCAGTGTGACCCCACATGAGAAATCTGCAGGCAACCCAGGGAAAATGGTCCAGCCACGGCCTTGGCTTCCTCCTAGGCGAGGTTCCAGCCCCACCACCTCTGATGCCCGGCTTCAGAAGGCTCCTGCTGCCTCTTGCTGGCGAACAGGCCTCTTCGCAGCAGGCTGCAGGGGCAGCCACCTGCGCCCTCTCTGCCATTGCCTGCCTACCCCACCCTCCAGGAGGAAGGATGGAGGGCAGCGCCCCCTCCTCACTCTCTCGCACCCCCAGACATCTGCGCTGCCGTCACCACTGACGAGAACCGAGAACCCAGGTCCCTTGGAGGAATTGCTTCTCCTCCTTCCTTCCTCCCTATCAATGAACACGCAGCAGCACCCACGCTCCCGCCCCTCCTACTCCGGAGGGAGACGGAACCAGAGCAAGGCATCCGGAGCTGGAAGCCGCTGCAGTGGGAGGGCCGGCCTCCCTGCCCGCGGTCCCCGTCCTTTTCCCAGCCATCAGGAGGATCCGAAACCAGCCTAGCGCTCCGGATCCAGAGGGTGCCTGAGTCCCCAGTGGGGCCCGCCTCCCCAGGGTCCGCGAGACACCGGCTTAGCCCCACAGCGGAGGCCTGGCGCTGGACAAGTTACCCGGACTCGAACCCGGTGTCCTCGCCCTGAGGCATGCCTACTCTTAAGCAGCCCCAGCAAACCACTGCCCCGCGCCCAGCGCGAAGGCGTGAGCGCCGGCTCCCGCGCCCCATCAGCCCCCAGCAGGACGTGGGCAGCGGGGCGCGCGCCACCCGGACGGCAGGCGCGGGAGGCGAGCTGAAGCGAAGCCGAGGGCCGGCCCTGGGGCGGGTCGGGCGCTAAGGCTGCGAGCACCGGCACTTACGCGCGGGCTCTGGGGAAGCCCATGGACAGGAGCACGTCCAGCGCAGATCCATGCTTGACGGTGCCGGGGCGCTGCTGGCGGGCCCTCCGCGGGGTGACTTTGCTGTACAGCTCCTCCCGCGCGGCCATGCCGAGCGGGCCGGGGGCGCCGTACTGTGCCATGCTCAGCGGCCAGCCATCGCCAGGGACCCTGGCTGGGGCTGGGGCTGGGCGTGCCTCGGGGCCGTGGGCCGGCAGGAGGCGGCGCGCGAAGCTCCGCGGGTGTCCCGATTCGGAAGCTTCCTGGTGAGGCCCCCAGAGCCAGACGGCCCGTGAGCGGCTCCGGCTGGCCCGCTCAGCGGCTTGGGCCTCCGGGACGCCCAAGCGCGGCGCAGGCAGCAGGTCGGCTCCTCCGCCCCCTTCCTTCTCCTCTCTCAGCAGTCCGGGAATTTGCAATGAGTAATTTTTGAATGGATCAAAAAGGACTAGAAGCCTGTGGGCTGGCCTCCTGGCCTGGGCCGGCCCCGCCCCTCTCTTAAAGCGGCCGCTCGCCGAGGCAGCTGGAGGCGGGCCGGCCGCGGAGTTCCTGCTCCGAGGCGGGCGTTCAACCCTGGAGGCTGCCCTGTGGGCGTCTGCATCCGAGAGCCGCTCCCAGCTCCCTTGCCTTTTCCACGACTTGTACTGAGGGCCGCCTGGGCCTCAAGGCACCGCATCAACCCAGTTCTAGTTTCCTGTGGTTCTAGATGGGGTTAATAATGGAAACTGAGCGAACGGACGGATGACATTAATGAACTAGAAGGCGAAGCCAGAGGCCCAGATACAAGGTTCTGCTTCCGAAAGACCCTGCACAATCCAGAGGATTGTTACAGCCATTGAAGAACAATTCACTCCCTCGTCCGGACACGGAGCCACACTGAACACCTACCACGCTCTCCGAGACTGAGGTGGTGACGTCAGGACAAAGAGTGGGACCTCAGGCTGTCAGGCCTGGGCGGGTAGAGGAAAGGGGGAGGACAGAGCTGAAAGAGGAAGAGGGAGGAGAAGATGAAAGGAGGAAGGAGGAGGAGAGAGGAAGTGGGAAGTGGAAGGAGGGTGGAGGGAGCAGGGACGGAGAAACCACACTTACTAACTGTACTAGCATTCACATGTCATCAGAGAATGAGTGCCCGGCCAATAAAAGGGTCCAGAGAAAGACTGGATCATTACTGGTCAGCAGTGAGGAATGAGTGAATTGCTTCCTAGGTTGGACAAAGCCACTGCCACCTCAAATATGGTGGATTTCCTACCCAACTCACTCCCCCACACCCCACATCTGGGCTGGGAGCGGTTAAGCCTCTTGTATTTGGAGATAAACTTATTTTCCTCAGTCAGGGACAAGGGGCCTGCCCACTTGGTGCAATGGAAAAGCACAGAGCAAACCCAACCTGCTCCTCTTTTTCAGGTAATGATAATAAAACTATCAATGTCAGAAACATTTGAACCCACAGAGAATTCTTGGTGAGTTTATTTGAGCCAAACTGATGACAGTTGCCAGGAAGCAAAATCTCTACGAACTAAGAAGTGCTCCAGAGAATGGCAGTTTAGCACCTTATGTTGAACAGTTACAATCAAAAGTGGAGGCCTAAGGAGGCTACAGTGAAATCCATTGGTGAGAGATTAGGGAGGAGGGAAAAAGCAAAACTGGAGGGGGAGTGAACCTCTGAGACTGGACAAAAGGTAAAGTGATAGACACATACTTTTAACAGTTAACAATGAACATGATAACAATGAGGGGGTTTGTGGCCTCCCTTCTGGAGCAGTGCCTGTACTTTGTGGGGTCCAGAAAAAAGGAAATTTGACATTCCAAAGGTATGTTATCTTAGATGCAAAAAGACAACAGATTCAGTTAAGGTAAAGACTGACCTTTCTTAGGGAAAAATACCAGCCTAGAACATGACTACCCACCATGAACTGCTTTTAGTTAGAAAGTTTTAATTTCAAACCATCTTATGTTTCCTTTGGTCTCTGAGTTTGTAAGGCCACCACGCAGTCCTCCCCTGAATTTGTTTGGTTTAGCATGTCGTCCCTCTTTTCCCCACAAAACCTAACATTTATCAGACTCTTATATGTGTCAGCTGTTGTGCTAAACATAAGAAATGAATTAACTCATTGAATTTTTACAAGGACCCTATGAAATACGTATGATTATTATCTTAATTTTACAGGTGAGAAAACTCAGCTCAGAGAGGCTGATGTCATCGTGCTGGTAAGAGCATAGCCGCAGCCTTTATCCCCTGGTGCTCCGGGCAAGTTGCTTCTGCCTCCTGCAGCCCCATGGCTCATCTGCATGCATCCTAGTGCCTTACACACACACACACACACACACGCACGCACGCACACACGGGGTTCTCCACAACACGTCAGCTCCTTTCCCTTTATGGAGTGAGGGGGAGGGATGATGTCCAGCATTCATGAGCAGCTTTTTAGTGTTGCTTTAAAAGGCATCTAGAAGTTTTACCAGGGGAAATGACACAGTTTAATTCTTTTAGCCCAGAATTGGTTTTCCAAAAAAACATCCAGTAGTATTTGCAAGTGGGAAGATAAGGACTAGTGGGGCTTAAACAACAATGTGCATAATTTTGTCTCCTCTTGCTGTGTAAGGGAAAAGGGAAAGTTCATGCTTCCTGGGTGGGAGTTTCTGCCACAGCAGAGGAAGTGTGCTGGAGGTTTGCAGAGGGCTTTCCAGGGCATGGCACAAAGAGACAGAACTGGGCTGGGAAACAATACCTAGTAGACTTCTCCTTGGGATGGGTTCAGAAAGGAGGCTGGACCTTACCCAATATTCTGAATTTCTTCCAAATGCCTGGGCCTAAGGTCAAGATCTGGAAGTTCTTTGTAAGCCATAAGCACTACACAAATAATAACTCAAATTTATTGAGAACTTACTATATGCTAGTGCTGTTCTTAGGTTCTTACACATATAACTCATTTTATCAACAAGGCAATAACTTAAGTACTACTATATGATAATTGACCACTTTACAAAAAATATTGAGGCAGACAGCAGTCAAGTATTTTGTGCAAGATCATATGGCTAGTAAGTGGAAGAACCAGGATTTGAACTCTTAAAAACACAAAACAGGATTAGAACAACAATTTACCACCATTTTTATGATGATGAAGAGATGCCAACCATTAAAATAACTTGGTTGCCTTTTGATTGCTTTTATGTCCTTTGACACAAAATTGCTGGATCTCTGTTTCTCCAGAAAAATTGAGTAAACTGTCTTTGTGGGGGAGTAAGAAACTTTTCTCTACCCTCAAGTTTTTCAGCTGGTCTAATAATAAAATATACATAAGACCTATTAGCAAGAGTAAATAACCCAATTTAGTCCATATGCAGGCACAGGAACCGGCATACAGGAGAGAGTCAGAGGGACCCCACTTGCAGGAGGTTCAAAGACAGAACCAGAAAATGGGTCACTAAGACATCCTGAGTGCAGGTAAGATGCCCTGAGGGCTCAAAGGGTCCTTGCAGGACAATGAGAAGAGCAGGTGTTTGGTAATTACAAGTTTGCCCTTCCCAATAGATATTCTCTTACTATGGGCAAGGCCCCTCACTCAAATTCTTCTAGGTAGTTAAGATGAGGCAGAAGTTTCTCTTGAGTCTACAGCTAGAGCTAAAGTTGCCTTAAGCTCAAAACAATCAGCATACCACAGAGGCTCATCTTGAGGTGACTTTCTCAACCCTGACATAGTTCTCCCTTTAGACAAACTGTGAGGAAGTGATGGACATAAAAATAGTTTTAGGTAGCCTGGGAAAAGCACCAGGGAAAGCCAGACACCTGGGATGGAAACTGTTTTGTCTGGGGCACTTTCGTGGGTGTCCCAGCCTGACTAGCTGCCTTTCTTCAGCTCAGGGCCAGCACTCAGACTCTTGGCATTTGTTTGGCAAGCCGGTGGGGGGCTGACAGTGAAGATACATTGTGTTTTTATTGCACTGACTTGTAAAAGCTAGGGGAAGCTTTGTAAATATCCATATTGTTATTTTACAAGAGAGAAGTGACTGGGCTATCTGACAGGAGGAGTGATGCAGGAGGGGCCTGGTGGAGTGAGGGAGCTGACAGTGCGCCTGGAGCTGCCTCCTCCGAAGGGAAGGGAAAGCGGGGAAGGGGGTGGTCACGTACCCCCCCGCAGTGAGTCACCTCGTGTGAGCTCTATTTAACTGCACCCCCACTCACCCCAGTCCTCTTCTGGTTGTGTTGGCCCTTCTGAAACGGGCACAGAGATATCCAGGACACGCCCAGTTAACTGAACTCCCGATTTCTAAAGTGTGTCCTCTGTCTTTTCCTTCTCCCCTGGCCCTTGAGGAAAGCCCACAGGATTGCATTAAGGACAGGCAGTAAGCTCTACAGGAGGTCCCTGGTCCTGAGGTTTGGGATGTGGCCTTGGCAAATGGAGGTAGTGTTTGAGCCCTGGGAATGACTTTAGCTCCCTCACTTCGAGGGGATTCCTCCCAGGCCCAAGATGTGGTTAGGAAAGAAAGGAAAGAGCATGAGATGGCTCCAAACCTTGGAACCATGTTGACTGTGACTTAAACATGTTTTCTGTCCCTCTCTGGGTCTCAGCTTCCTCACCTGCCACAGGAGGGGCTGGCTGAGGCTGGGAATTCCTAGGACTTTGACAAGGGACTCATTATGGGCATGGATTGAGGCCACTCACCTGGATGAGGTGGGTGAAGCATGGACCGTCTTCTCTTTTCAGAGCAGGTATACTTTCCAGATGTATGGATGGTTTCCTGTAGGAAGATGGTGTGAGGGTGTCCAAACTTTTGGCATCTCTGGGCCACACTGAAAGAAGAATTGTCTTGGGCCGCACATTAAATACATTGTGACACATAATAAGAAAAAAATCACATCATGTTTTAAGTAAATGTACAATTTTGTGTTGGGCTATGTCCACAGCCATCCTGGGCTGAATGCAGCCCGTGGGCTGTGGTTGGACACCCCTGGTAGAGGATCAAAAAACATTTTGAAAAACACTGTACCAGGTGATCTTTAATGCCCAGTAAAGGCAGCGGAGGGGCAGAGGGAGTATGGAGGCAGGGGTGTCTGCTGGTGTGTTTGTATTTGCATTTTCATGATTACCATTGACTCATGTGCCTCTCTTTTGGCTATACTGTAGGAACACATGTTAAGTAATTCAATGGAAACTTGCTTCCTTGCTAATATTTTAAAAGTATAGATCAGAGAATAAATTCTCTTAGAAGCCTTACACTTTGTGTACTTTGCTGCTTTATGTCTCATTCTTAATTGGATATTAAGGGAATGTAGTATTTTAATTGTAACTGTGCCAATATCTTTATCTAGAGGACTGTTTCCATTTTTGTCTTTTATGAAATTTTTTGTCACCGAAAAAGGAAGAATTACATATATTATTTTCTTCCAGATTCAGCTGGTGTAGTGTATTCTTGGTTATCAAAATGAGGCAGGACAGTAAGAAGCTAGGAGAATTCCTCAGCGAGTGGAATAGGAAAACTGAGATCAGTAGCTGAACAAACTGGCTGAGCAATTTACAGCCAGATATGGAGGTACTTCCCTGGAGACAACATCGAGGCCCCAGTTGTATTTCAGCTCCAGGCCCAGAAAAGCAGCAAAACCAGGTGAGCGACCCCAGAACCAGCTGCAATGACTGGTGACGCCCTGTCCTGCCCTGGCCAATCAATGGAGCCTAATAAACTGAAAGGGCGCACCTGGAGAACTGATACATATTCTTTTGCAGTCTTCTCTAGAGACATAAGATTCCCACCAGCAAGAGAGAGATAAAAGCCTCAAGACAAAGGACCCAGTGTTCTTTGCCTTCGGAGAGCTGCCGGATCCATTCCCTTCCCGCTCTCCTTCCCCTACAGGTGTGCATCTCCTAAACTCCAAGAGTCCTCAGGAGACTTGCAACCAGGGGAGCAGTGGGCAGTGGCACTGGTCACAGGCTAATCCCCTGAACCTGTCCCCAAGGTCCTCTTTTCTCTGGCTTCCCAGTGAGCCAAGGCAGCCCAGCCTGGGCTCTCCTGTTGCTTCCTCTATGCTGAGCCCTTCCTTGTTTCACTGTCCCCAGCTTTAATAACTATATCCTCATAGCCCCCTGGACTCATGTTGTGAAATCTTGCCTACACAAAGTTAAGAACCCACACACGACAGCTGGTCCCAGGTGGACCTGCTCAGGTCAGGTCCCCATCTGGTAACAAAAATACACATGTACCTTTGGGACTTTGAAATGTGGAAAAGTGGGAAACATAATTGTGTGATCTTAATTGCATGAAAGCAGATGCTCAGTTTTGTAGGTACACACACGAGACCTAGAAGGACACATCGATTTGTGAGCAGCTTGTGATTCTGGATGACTTTGCTCTTTGCTTCTGTGTTTTTCAGTTTCCTCTTTTCACTTTTTGACAATAAATGTTATTTTTAAAACCTGGAAAAAACAATGGTCTCAGAGGTTGCAAAATAAAATTTTTGAATATTTCTTTTTAAAAATGTAAGAAAATGCAGTTCAATGAATCTTTGTGGAACTACGTACATTGATCTTATTTTTCCAAATCATACATGATATGTAATGTAAACACAAATAATTTATAGCCTATGAATGGAGTAAAACTTTTGTTATGCCAAGTCACAGGCAGAATAACACTCTGGCAGTGACATTTCTTCCATCCGCATTCTGGAAATTAAAATATTAAAAGTGCCTGTTGCTGCCCCCCACCCCCTCACTCCCACTCAGTTGGCTGCCCTCTCTCTACCCAGACTGCTTAGAAAGTGCTTAGTTACACTTTGTGACAAGTCCTCTTCTAGGATTGGGTTACAGGTTTGGGAACGTAAGCAGAATAATGCACCTCAGTTTCTCATCTTTAACATGGAAACAATATGCACCTCATAAGGTTTTTAAAAATATGTTTATTGATTTTAGAGAGAGGAAGGGTCAGAGAGAGAAAGAGAAACATCGATTGTTTGCCTCCTGTATGCACCCTGACTGGGAATTGAATGCACAACCTTTGGTGTTGGGGGACAATACTCCAACCAACTGGGCCACATCAGCCAGGGACCTCATAGGGTTTTTGTGATAACTAAGTGAATCACAAATATGAAAGCACCAAGCTAGGTTCCAGATGTTTGCTGGGGTCTTAATGGTGCTGGTTTCTTTTACCTGTGCATGACTGTCCCATTCTCATGACAGTTGTTCCAGCACTTTCTTTGTGATTAGACCTTGGATGGCAGAAATAGATTAGTTATAATTCATGGTTCACATATGGTTCAATTTTAGCTATTTAGCTGGTTGTTTAATCAGTTCATTTTTAATAACACAATAAGCACATACAAACCCTTTGCCTAAACAAGTTAGGATAATATCTATGTCTTACCAGATGACCACTCCCTGATCAACAAGTCCATCCCCTGCCTCCTGTACCCAGGTGTCTTCATCCTGTGTCCTATGGTCACCATTCTGTTTTCATATAATTTTATTTTTAAAATTATATTTGAAAAATTTATTTTATATAAATTTATTTTTACTTCAATTTTTAAAAGAAGTTTTTAGTATCATAAAAGTATAATGCTGTTTGTAATTTTTGAGGATTTACCATTTTTGTTGAATAGTGTATGGCTAAGGTAAATACATACTGTTGAATACTGGGTAATTCATTGGTTTTATTGCTGTGTAGTAGTCAACTTTCCTGTTAATTCATGCTTGAATTAGTTCCAAGTTTTTGCTTTATGATTTTAATGCTATGCACACTCCTTATATGTTTCCAGCTGCATGTGTGCAGGAATAACACTTGGGTATATCCTAGGAGTAGAATGGTTGGGTCAACTTCAGCTTAGGAGTTGATGCAGAAATGTTTTCCAAAGTAATTATACCAACTTATCTTCCTACCAGCAGCACATATGGGATTTCTTTGCACTGTGGCTACATAACTATTCTGTAACCCAGACTATTGTACAAGCCACCTGAGGATAATTTGAGGCAAGACACAGAGTTCAACAGTATGGGCTGTATGTTTGACTTATACTTTCTTCTTTATTAGTCATGTAAACTTGAACAAATTCACTCATTCAACAATTATTCACTGAGCATCTTCTCTGAGCTCAGGACACAGAAATTAACAGGGTAGAGTCCCAGTTCCCAAGAACCCTACATTCTAGTAGGAAGAGACAGGAGGTAAATAAGTAAATATAAAGTCCATACAATGATAAGTGCTACAAAGAAAAAAAAAACAGGATGATGTGCTAAAGAGTGACAGAGTGGACAGCTCCTTTAGCAAAACTGGGTAAGGAGGGTCACCTGTGTGGATGAGACATCAGAGCTAAGAACTGAATGACAAGCAGGAGGCAGCCAAATGAACATGTGGAGGAGGAACAGAGTTTTATGAAGAGGACACATCGAATGCAAAAGCTTTAGGGCGGGAACACTCAGACAAATGAGAAGAAGGCAAGAGAAGCTGAAGCACAGTGAGTGAGGGCAGCATTAAGACAGGCAGCGGGCATGTCAGAGCCAGCTCAATAGGCTGGTGAGAGTACACCATTAAATTTCCAGGAATGCCTGGAGTCCATTGTTATACCGTTAGTAGGTGGAGATCAGCTGTGGTGGGTGTATTTACACCATGAAAACTGGCAAACACTTCCACAGGGTCTCCCCCTGGCCCTGAGAGAGATGTGTGTGGAGGAGCAGAGTGAGGGGAGGGACATATGCTACTAAACAGGTAAAATTTTAAAATGCAACATGCTCATCAATAGACAAGAGGATAAAATGGCTGTGGTACATTTACACAATGGAATACTACATGGCTGTAGAAAAGAAGGAAATCCTACCCTTTGTGACAGCATAGATGGACCTAGAGGGTATTATGCTAAGTGACATAAATCACCCAGAGAAAGGCAAATACCGTATGATTTCACCTATATGTGAAATAAAAATAAACAAAATAAACAAAACAGAAATAGACTCAATAGAGCACAGGCTGACAGTTGACAGAGGGGAGGGCAGTTGGGGGCTCAGTCAAAAAGGTGAAGGGATTGAGAAGTACAACTTTGTTCTTTCAGACTAGTCACAAAGATGTCAATTATAGCATAGGGAATATAGTCAATAATATTGTAATAACTACATTTGGGTCAGGTAGATACTTGAGATACTGAGGGGACCACTCTGTAAAGTACATGATTATCTAGTTACTATGCCATACATTTGAAACTAATACAGAATAACATTGACTGTAAACTGTAATGTAAAAACACAATTAAACAATAAAAGGAAGTATATATGTACATATATACACATACATATACATTGCTCAGTCATCAAAAGATTAAATATTGCATTTATGACAACATGGATGATCTTGAGGGTATTATGCTAAGTAAAATAAGTCAGACAGAAAAGGACAAAGAGCTATCATATGATTTCACTTATGTATGAAATATAAAAAAAGTAATGAACCAACTAAACAAACTCCTGGACACAAGCAACAGAATAGTGGTTGCCAGAGAGGAAGAGGGATGGGGAAAGGCAAAATGGGTAAAAAGTGTCAAATATATGGTGATGAATAGAAACTAGACTTTTGGTGGTGAGCATGCAATAATGTATACAAATATCAACTTATAATACTGTACGCCTGAAATTTATAGGATATTGTTAACCAGTTACCTCAATGAAATATTTTAAATTTTAAATTAAAAAGAAGAGACAGTTACTGAATCCCTCAAAACTTAATCTTAAGTGTTGCTGTGAGAATTATTTAAGTTTCTTCACATAAAACACAGGGCACGCAATGAGTGCTTGACGACTAAGGAGTACTTGCCTGCACCTGCCACTTTTCCTACTTCTTCCCCAGCTTCCCTACCTGCCAGCAGTCTGTTTGTGATGGCCCTGGAGGAAAAAGAAGAAACATACGTGAAGTGGTCATTACAGGTTAGGTCTTTCACATATCGTTATTTCACACCATTAGCTATGTTCTCAGGCAGATATCTATATGGACAATTTACTGATATATCTGTTGAAGCTCAAAGAGATTATATATAATTTGCCCAAGATCACACAGCTACTAAGTGCTGAAACTAGTATTGAAAATGAAGACATCTGATTCTACCATCAGGGCACATTACAATGAACTTTAATTGATTAATACCAATAAAACTATTTTAATAGGCAACTCATATCAGTGGATACTTTATTTGGATGTGCTATTAAATGAACCATGTGGCTGTTTGAACCCACAGGTCAAAAGTGTTCAAAGATACATGAACAAAAGAGATTGCAGCATATCTGGTGTTGAAGTAATTTTTACTAAACTCATCAGATGATCAGGAGACTCACACGTAAAAGACAAACAAAATTCTTCCTTCCTCCCTCCTTCCCTTCTATATAATGGAATACCCAGTATATTTGGATGTTGGGCTCAATGACAGGGGTGGCTTCAAGGAGTGTAAAGTCTAGAGAATGACAATAATGATCAGACTATGACACCACAGGATGACTGAGAGAGAAAAATTTGCCTAAGTGTAAAGTTTCCCCAGGGAAGGTGATGTTTGAGCTGGACCTTGGAACATGAATAGAAGTTAATTTGATGAGGAATGAGGTAGTAGGGATGGGATGAAGCTACCTTGCAATGAGATGTTCCAGGTAGAGAAAGTACCAGGTACAAGGGCCAGATAGGAGAGAGATTAGGTCATCTCTAAGGACCTGCGTAGTAGAAACACAGGTTTGGGGAGAACAGGGTAGGTCCAGATACTGGAGCAGGGTTGGATAATTTAGGTTATTGCAAGACCAGACTTATTTATAGGTAACATTTTCTGAGCTGGTGTGTCCCCAGCTTTGATACTGTGTTGAGAAATTCATCATACCTAATGACTAGGTTAGCAATCCCAAACCACTTGGAATCCAGGGTGCTATGAACTGAATGTTTGCATTCCTCCAAATGTACATGTTGAAATCCTAACCCCCAGTGTGTTGGTATTAGCAGGTAGGGCTTCTGGAATAACTAGGTCATGAGGGTGGAGCCCTCATGATGGGAGTTGTACTCATAGAAGATAACCTAGAGAGCTCAAGTAAGATTTATTCCAGGGATGCAAGATTGATAGAATATGTGCAAATCAATAAATGTGATATATCACATAAATGAAATGAAGGATAAAAGCCACATTATCATACTAATAGATGCAGAGGAAGCATTGGATAAAACCCAGTACCCATTTATGACTTAAAAAAAAAACTACCAGCAAAGTGGGAATAGAGGGAACCTACTTCAACATAATAAAGGCCATATATGACAAATCCACTGCCAACATTGTACTCAATGGACAAGAACTAAAAGCATTTTCCTCAAGATTTAAGAGCAAGACTGGGATGTTCACTTTCACCTCTCTTATTCAACATAGTACTGGAAGTCCTACACACAGCAATCAGACAAGAAAGAAGAAATAAAAGCCATCCAAATTGGAAAGGAAGAAGTAAAACTATCATTATTTCAGATGACATCACACTGTATATAGAGAACTCTAAAGGTTCCACCAATAAAACTACTAGAAATGATGGGTTCAATAAAGTAGCAGGACACAAAATGAATCGAGAAATCTGTTGCATTTTTATACACCAATAATGAACTATTAGAAATGAAAACTAAGAAAACAATCCCATTCACATGCTTCACAAAAAAAATACCTAGGAAGAAATTTAACCAAAGAGGTAAAAGACCTGTACTTGGAAAATTATGACGCTGAAGAAAAATTGAAGAAGATACAAATAAGTGAAGCACATACTGTGTTCATGGATGGGAAGTATTAATACCCTTAAAATATCCATACTACCCAAAGCAATCAATAGATTCAATGCAATTCCTATCACAATACCAATGGCGTATTTCACAGAACTAGAACAAGTATTCCAAAAATTTATATGGAACCAGAAAAGACCTTCAAAAGGCACAACAACCTTGGGAAAAAAAGAACAAAGTTGGAGGAATCTTGTTACCTGATATCAAACTACTGCAAGACCATAATAATCAAAACAGCATGATACTGGCATAAAAACAGACACATAGATCAATGGAACAGAATAAAGAACCTAGGAGTAAACCCATGCCATTATAGTCAATTAATATTTGACAAAGGTGGCAAAAATATGCAATGGGGTAAAGATAGTCTATTCTATAGGGGAATATTGGACAGATATGTGCAAAAAAAAAAAAAAAGAAGAAGAAGAAGAAGAAAATGGAAAATAAACCAGACCACATTCTTATACCATACACAAGAATAATCTCAAATGGATTAAAGACTTAAATATTAGACACACAATCATAAAAAGCTTAGAAGAAAACATAGGCAGTAATATCTCAGACATTCCTCATAGTAATATTTTTTGTGATATATATCCTTAGCAAGGGAAACAAAAGAAAAAAATAACAAATAGTACTCCATCAAACTAAAAAGTTTTTGCACAGCAAAGGATACCATCAACAAAATGAAAAGACAACTCACTGAATGGAAGAACATATTTGCCAATCATACATCTGATAAGAGGTTCATATTCAAAATTTATAAAGTTATAAAACTGAATACCGAAAAACAAAACAATATATTTAACAAATGGGCAAAGGACTGGAATAGACACTTCTCCAAATAAGAACAGATGGCCAATAGACATTTGGAAAGATGCTCACTAATCATCAGTGAAACGCAAATTAAAACCACAATGAGATATCATATCACACCTATCAGAATGACTATCATTAACAAATCAACAAACAACGAGTGCTGGCGAGGATGTGGAAAAAATGGCTCATGCACTGTTGGGAATGCAGATTGCTGCAGCTACAGTGGAAAGCAGTATGGAGTTGCCTCAAAAAATTAAAAATGGAACTGCCTTATGATCCAGTGATTCTACTTTTGGGAATTTATCTGAAGAAACCCAAAACACTGATTTGAAAGAACACATACACCCCTATGCTCATTGCAGCATTATTTACAATAGCCAAGATAGGGAAACAGCCCAAGTGCCCATCAGTAGATGAGTGGATAAAAAAAACTGTGATACATTTACACAATGGAATGCTACTTGGCCACAAAAAGAAGGAAATGTTACCGTTTTGGACAGCACAGATGAACCTAGAGAGCATTATGCTAAGTGAAATAAGCCAGTTAGAGAAAGACAAGTAATATATGATTTCTCTCAAATATGAAATCTAATGAACAGAATGAACTAACAAGAAAAATTGAGACAGACTCATAGATGAGGTGCAGGCTGATAGCTCTCTGAGGTGGGGGTGGTGGAGGAATAGAACAAAATAGGGAAAAAAGAGAAAAATCTCATGGACACAGACAACATGTGGTGATTGCCAGAGGGTGGGGAAGGGAGTGGGGAAGGTGGAGGAGGGTATAGGGGGTAAGTGGTGATGGGAGGAGACTTGACTTGGGGTGGTGAACACACAATACATTGCACAGATGATGTGTTGTAGAATTGTGCACCCCAATAATCTAAAAAGGGAGAAAGGGAACCCTGAAGAACTCCCTTACCCCTTCTACCAAGGGAAAATCAGAGGTACAGCTCAAAATAATTCTCATTCTTCAAGGCTCAACTAAAGTCCTGATATTTCTGAAAAGTCTTTCTGGGGCCCTCAGCTGATAAGAAGGGTCAGAACACTTTTAAATTAATTTTAAAATCTCATGAATAATTTACAATATACTGCCTTTTATTTTTCCCTTACTTTTTATTCTCTCTCAAGTGTAAACATTTTTTAAAAAATTATAGTACCAACACAGTGAGGTATTTTTATCATAGAAGTACTATAAAAGATAAAGAAGGAAAAACAATCATTTTAAATAGAAACAATCAATGATAACTTTTTAATGCATTTTCTTCCATTTATTTTTTAAGTAAAATTGATGACCGTGGCTCTGGCCTAGTCAAATTAATTCTAAACTACCTGCAAGTGAGGATTATGCACCATCACTACATCCTTTTTACCTCCTATAGGCACCCCTTAAGTCTCTGTCACTGATGGAGACAACACTCAGTGAATCATGAGCTCCAAGCAGGTTGGGACCATGGTATATACATCTAGAGTGGTTAATGTAGATTTGCTTGAAAATATGGGCCCTGAGTGAGCAGTGCCATGAAAAAGCCAGAGGAGAAGATGACATAGTCAAACATCCAGGACAAGTCTTCACACATATGGCTCTCCAGAGGGAACACCACCCATCTTGGCCAGTGTCTTGTGGGGATGTGGGGTTCATCTTGGGGGCAGGTGGCCAGACCACTACCTGAAAAATGAAAGCAAAATTAATAAAGTAAGGAAGAGATCACTGTCTTTCCCTGTCCTCTCCCTCCTTCTTACAAAAGTCCACTGGGCAAAATAGATGCTTGCTCTCTGGATAAATCTGATTGTTATTCGTTTCCACGTCTGCTGTAACAAATTACCACAAACTGGGTGGCTCAAAATGACACACATTTATTCTTTTCAAATTCTGGAGCCCAGAAGCCCTGAACCAGTGTCACTGGGTTGAAATTAAGGCAACATCAGGTGTGTGCTCTCTCCAGAGGTTCTACGGGAGAATCCATTCCTTGCCTCCTCCAGCCCCTGGTGGCTGCTAGCATTCTTGGGCTGCAGTCCACCCCACTCTGATGTTTAAGACAGCATCTTCATACCTGTCTCTGCTCTTAGTATCACCTTCTCTGTGTCTGTCTGAAATTTCTTTCTTTCTTTCTTTTTTTGCCTCTCCCTTTTAAGGACCCTTGTGATCGAATGTAGGGCCCATCCAGAAAATCTAGGATGATCTCTTCATCTCAAAATCCTTAATTTCATTACATCTGCAAAAATCCTATTTTTCTTTCTTTTTTAAAAATAATTTTCTTTTTTAAATTGCAGTTGACATGTATTATTACATTAGTTTCAGGTATACATTCCAGTGATTAGAGATTCGATAACTTTCTGACTTCTCCCAATAAATCTCACAACCATCTGCCACCATACAGTTATTAGAATGTTATTGACTATATTCCCTGTGATATTCTTTACCTCCCCCTCATCATTCTGTAACTACCAATTTGTACTTATTAATTTCTTCACCTTTTTCACTCATCCTCCTAATCCCCTTTCCTGTTGGCAACTGACAAAATGTTCTCTGTATCTATGAGTCTGTTTCTGTTCTTCCTGTTCATTTATTTTGCTTTGTAGATTCAATCATTAATATGTATTTATTGCCATTTTCTTTTTCAAATTGATTTCCCCTTCTACTTCCTCTTTTTCTAAAAAAAAAGACCCTCTAATATTTCATATAATACTGATTTGGTGGTGATGAACTCCTTTAGCTTTTTCTTGTCTTCAAAGCTCTTTATCTGTCCTTAGATACTAAATGATGACTTTGTTGGGTAGAGTAATGTTGATTGTAAGTTCTTGCTTTTTATCCCTTTGAATATTTTTTGCCAGTCCCTTTTTGACAAATCAACTAACAGTGTTCTGGGAGCTTCCTTGTAAATAACTAACTGATTTTCTCTCACTGCTTTTTTTTAATCCTCACCTGAGGACATTTTCTTTTTCATTGCTGAGAGAGAGAGAGAGAGAGAGAGAGAGAGAGAGAGAGAAAGAGAGACATACAGAGAGAGAAACAATAATGATAGACACATCAATTTGCTGCCTTCTGGTATGCACTCTGACTAGATAGAAGTCAAACCTCCAACTTGGGTATGTGCCCTGACTGGAAATCAAACCTGTGACCTTTCCGTCTATGGGATGATGCTCTATCCAACAAACAGAGACACACTGACCAGGGCCCTCTGGCTGCTTTTAAGATTCTCTCTTTGAGAACTCCCTTGTGGTCTAGTGGCTAGGATTAAGATTCTCTCTTTGTCTTTACAATACCTTTTGATTTCTTCCTCTCTCTTTTCTCCTTCCAGCACTCCCTTGATGTGAATGTTGGTATTCTTGAATTTGTCCCAGAGGATCCTCACAATATCTTCATATTTTTGCAATCTTTTTGCTTTTTGCCATTCTAATTGGATGTTTTCTACTTCCTTAAATTCCAGATCACTGATTTTTATCCTCAGCTTTATCTACTCTACTTTTGATTCCTTGTAATTTTTTCTTCATTTCAGTTAGTGTATCTTCATTTCTTTTTAAAAAAAAATTTTTAAAGGTTTTATTTATTTATTTTTAGAGGGGAAGGGAGGAAGAAAGAGAGGGAAACATCAATGTATGGTTGCCTCTTATGCGCCCCCTACCAGGGACCTGGCCCACAACCCAGGCATGTGTCATGACTGGGAATTGAACTGGCAACCTTTTGGTTCATGGGGTGGCAATCAATTCATTGAGCCATACCAGCCAGAGCTGTATCCTTCATTTCTGACTGTTTCTTTTTTATGCTGTTGATGTTTTCACTAAGTTCATTGAACATTTCCATAACCAGTGTTTTGAACTTTTCATCCAGTAGATTGTTTGTCTCCATGTTGTTTAATTCTTTTTCTGGAGTTTTGTATTGTTCTTTCACTTGGGGCATTCTTTTTGTCTCCTTTTTGTGGAAGTCCTCTGCGTTTGTTTCTGTGTATTAGGTAGAGCTGTTATATCTCCCAGGCCTAATGTAGTACATGTTCTGTAGGGTCCAGTGGCACAGCCTCCCTGATCACTTAAGCTGGGCACTTGAGGTATGCCCCCAATGTGGGCCATGTACACCCCCCTCTTATAATTGAGCCTGGATTGCTGTTGGCATGTTAATTGGAGGGATTTGCCCACAGGCTGATCAGCTGCAAGGACTGACTGCCAACCTCTGATCACTGTGGAGGATTAGCTTTGCAGAAGCTCATGCCACTAAACAGGACTTACTTCAACAGGGCTCTGGTGCCTGCTGAATCCACCCCTAGTGTGTGTTGCTTGTGAAGGTGGTTGGAAGGAGATGCTTCAACGTGGTATGAAGCTGTAAGCAGGGTATATTTGCCCTGGTGCCTTCCAAGAAGTGCAGACCAAGACCAGACACCACTTGTGCTCTGTCTGGGGCTATCTGGCATGAGCTACAAAGCAATCTGCAGCTGACTGCTACTTGTGCTAGGCTTTGGGGTGCCCATGAAAGGCCAAGCTACAAACCAAGGCTGGATGTTGCTAGTGCCAGACCTAGGGTCACCCAATGAGAGGTATAGAGCACACTGAGGCCAGATATTTGTTTGAGAGATTTTCAGAAAATCTCCAGCGTATGCTGAAATGGGTCATTTTTATGGAAAAGCCACTAGAAACATCTTATGTGGGCTTGCAAGCTGGGTGAGATGAGGTCTCAGGGAATCACTAGGGTGAGGTGAACAGTATGAGCCAGGATGATGGAGACTCAGATGTGGTGCCTGCCTGCTGGCTCTGTGGGGGAGGGCTCATTGAAGGAACCATGGCCTCTACCAGCACTTCTGTCTGGGAGGAAGCTGCTCCCACACCAACTCTCATATTGATGCTGGAAAATTCACTTCAATCCTGTATGTCCCTTGTGCCTTTAAGCTGCTTCGCCAGCTCTGGTGATCAGAGGGAGTGAGTCCAGAGTAAAACTGTTGTGTGGGCCTTTTAAGAGCAATTGCCTGTGACTCCAGCAGCTCTCCATCTCATTCAGCCACAACCTCCACTGATTTTTACAGCAAAAAGTTATGGGGACTTCTCTTGTTGGTACTAAAACCTGGTCCGGGGAACCTGGTGTGGGGCTGGCACCCCTTGCTACTCAGGCATGACCTCTCTTGCTGAGAAATCCCTCCTGATTTTTATTTGCCACGTGTGGATATGGGACCAGCATGTTCTGTTTCTCCACCCTTGCTACTAATCTCAGTGTGGCTTCTTAATTCCCTCATTGTACATTCAGCCTGATTTCAGGCAGTTCTGGATGATGGTTGCTCTGTAGTTTAGTCGTAATTTTGATGTGGTTGTGGGATGAGGTGAGTACCGCATTTACCTACACTGCCATCTTGACCAGAAGTCAATCCTGCTTTTCTCATAAGGGAACATGTACATTCTCCAGAGACTAAGACCTGATGTATTTGGTGGCTATCATTCACCCTACTATACTAATAGTTCTTAGAACAGTTAATCTTGAAACCGGATGTACTTCAAGGTCCAGAAGAAGTTTTCTCAGCTTCATGATTTATGTTAAAGGGAAGAGACAGGTCATGGCGATGGGCAGGAAATGAGCAAGTAAATCGTTCTTTCCCAGTCCTTTTGGGAAAGGCCACTCTCTTCAATTTATACTGCTCCCTTTGCCTGGAACTCTTCTTTCCCCTGACATCTTCTAAGGAGCTTTTCTGGACCTCACCTGCCTTCCTTGCCAGTACTGCATGGATTAAATCTATAACTGCCTTGTCCTCTGTGCTCCCTTAGCACTAAGCATAGTGAAAGGCATATCGTATATTGAATACTTCATGCTTAACCTCCAGAGGAGAATGTGAGCGCTACAAGGCTCCATGTGTCTTACCAATAGCTGTGTCTTCAGTAGGTGCTTAATAAATGTCTGTTGAACTGACTTGAATTGTATTCCCACTGAGATGAGAGGCACCCTGACAACACATGTGCAATTACATTTCCTCACTTCCCTGATTTTGAAACTGAGGCTGCAAGACTCTTCCACCCCACTGGCTGAACTGGCTCAGAACACTCCCTCAGTTTCCTTGGTGACTGCACAGACTTCATCTTTAATTCATGTCTCTGATGCATTACTGCAGTGAGTAGTCTGTGATAAAAGGTTTGTGCAAGTGGTGCACACCAGAAGTGGAGGCCTGTGACTAGAGGCTATCGGAGGCCATAAAGGGAAAACGGCCCTCCTTAAATGGCTGGTTTCAACTGGGAGGAAAGGTAACATTTAAGCAAATCTCCAAAGAGCAGTGGGAGGAGTGGTTTGGGAAGTACGTGTCTCTAAATGACAAATGACTGTTCTTTCAGGCCCCAACTTTTACATTAGTCATTGCCCTCCCACCAGACTATTATACAGTGTGAGCATGGACAGAGCCTACAGACCACTCCTCAAAGTTTCGTCATGGCCCATTTCCTTTGCTCATTAGTTAGAGGACCCTGTAAAGGGAAGCCCAGAGAGTAGAAAGACAAGTCCAAATCAGCCCCTTAGTTAGAAGCTTTCATTAAAGAACTGGGCACTGAGATTGTTTTTGGACTTCAGTTTTCTGTGCCACTGCTACTCACCTAAAATGCTATGTTCTTGTTCAATTTAGTAATAGTGCTTGCACAGCTCTTTACAATTTTCTAGCAGTTTCAGGAATAATACCTTGTTTACTTATTATGCCTCTAAGAAAACCAAACAATGTGAAGAGATTACATTCAGCACATTTTTCTAAGGAACACACACACACTAAACTGAGGCTCAGAAAGATTATGTGATGTAACCATGATAATACAGTGACACAGGAGAGGGTAAACCAATATTTAAATGTAGGCTTTTCAGAAATAAAAGCTGTTCTAGTAATATTTTTCTCTTTCTTGGCCAGATCCCCAAATGTCTTATGACTTGTATGAACCCTGAGGAAAAAAAAAGACACATGATTAAGAAGGGCTCTTGGAAACTAGCTAGGTTCACTTAAACAAACAAACAAACAAAAACCAGAGCCTAGCAGCCATTTCTGCACAGGGTCCTCTCACACAAACTGAACTTGACAGGGTCTGTCTGTGTTTTTGTCATCTAAACCAGCCCTTACAGAAGAGTTCCTGGAATCTTACCTTAACCAATCAGAGCTGCACGACTCCAGCCAATCAGAGTGGTTTTATTCTGACTAATAAGGACATTCTGACTAATTAGGACAGTGCCTTTTGGACCAATCAAACTGTGAAGGTTTGGAGTCCTCATATGCATAAGGATGGAGCAATCAGGAACCAGGGCAGGGACTCCTATCCATATAAACCAGCTCCTATCTGGCTTAAAGAGCACACTTCCCCTTTCCATCAAAGACTGGACACTGCACCTCCCTGGCTGAGCTGAAACTTGAAGATGTCTCACAGCTCAAAGCAGAGCCCAGCTGCCTAGTGGGAGAGGGGTTTCCTCACGGCCATGTTGTCTTCATAGCTGTGCTGACTCACAATTGAGCTGTTTGCACCGAATAAAGTTTTATTCTTCACTGCACCCCAAACTGGGGATTCCTGTTGGCATTGAATTAGTGCTAAAGACGATCAGTTGGCACTTGGAACTTTTATGAAGGTAGGGTATATTCATTAAAGCAGTATAAACAGAAGATTTGGGTAAGCCAAGTGAATGCTTGGATCACCCCTCAGCTTCCAAAAGCCATCTGTGTTGCAACTGTTCAGGGCTGGACAGGTTTACTCTGGATTCAGGCAGAAGGAAGCAAAGGTGTGGAGTCATCAGGATGTCTGACCTGCCTTTATTCATGGGCGGGCAAGCCATGCATGAGGCAAGCTTCGTGTCCCCCTGTGTGTCACTTCATGTCTCACTGCATGTCTTCCTGCAGGTTGCCTGTCCCCCAGCAGGAAGTTCCTAACCCACTTATATACTAAATACAGACAAAGCCAGCAGGGTAGCTCACTCAAGGCTACAAGAACACACCTTCTCTTAGTTCCGCAGACATCTGGGTGAGGAAGCCAGACTGACTACGTTTGGCTTACACCATCCAAAATAGAGACTCTCTCAGGAAGAAGGTTTAACAGTCCTCAGGAATCATGCTATATCCCTGTTCACCCTCATAAAGTCATGGGAATCCCAGGACCAGATAGTGGAGGCTTAGAAATGCATCAATTTAAAACTGTATTTTTTAAATTGCAGTTCAGAACACACTTAGCACATAGATTTTGATTTCTAGTCAGTACTTTCTCTTTTTTATTTTTATTTTAAAAGAGTATTTGTTTTGTGTATTTATTTTTATGTATTTATTTTATGTATTTTATGTATTTATTTTTAAAGAGAGGGGAAGGGAGAGAGAAAAGGTGGGAGAGAAACATCAATATGTGGTTGCTTCACACCGCCAACTGGGGACCTGGCTGGCAACCCAGGCATGCGCCCTGATTGGGAATAGAATGTGACCTTTCAATGACCTTGCAGACCAGCACTGAATCCACTGAGCCATACCAGCCAGGGCTCTAATTACTATTTTCTCTTAAAATGATAAGGACTCCATGGAGGAGTGTTGACCCCAGGTCAGAGGGAGGGAAAGAACAAGTATGGCCTGGAGCATCTTGTGATAAAAAGTAGGGAATTGCCACAGAATTCCTGGGATTATATGAAAAGTATATAAGAACAAGCTTGAAAGAGCTCCCATGGCCAAATCTAACTGGAACATATACCTCTTCCACTTCCAAACACTCTATCACCTCATATATTAATTATTAATCACAGAGAGGAAAACTGTTTTATTACAATGGAGATATCTGATGGTCTCCATTTTAACCAAGAACTCAACCTTGGCATTGCCAATTGTGGGTCAGCATTACTTGTGATTCCTGAGATAAGATGCAGTGGAAGGTACACATTACAGCGTATGTGGTGTTCTTGTCAGAAATGTCACCTGGACCTAATCCTAAGGAAATATTCCTTCATGTAGAATGTGGGAAGTTTTATGGTACACATAGCCTCAGCTTGTTAAAGGACCCAGTATCATGAACATCAGAATAAGAGGGTGGAGTGTTCATCGTCCCAGATGAAGCTCCAACTGGGGGCAGCATTCATTTAGAAGTACCATTCCAGTGTGCTTACTTGCAATAGCAATCTTGTTTTTTATTTTATAATCACATCTCATATGTGAAGTAGTAAGTCATTATGAACATGGGGTAGTGGAGGAGCCTAAAATTTCCTTATCACCAATTGCACACCAGATAGTTTATATGAATTGTTTCATTTAATCCTTGTAACATCCCTGTAAATAAAGTTTTCTTTTCTTCATTTAACAGGAGAGAAGAGCAAGACTCAGAGGGTTAAGAAACTTACTCCAAACACACTGTTAGAAGTGCCAGAAGCTGGAATACATGCTTTGTCTACTATCTCAAGTAACTTATAGTCAACTTCTATATTTGCAGGTCTCAGATGATAGTCAATAGGCTTTAAATAGATAATTTCCTCCCCTTCCCAAATATACCTCTGGGCCCTGTCCCCTCCACAAGCAGTTAGCATAAGCTCTGAGTAAAGCACTCTTCAGTGAACTCTGCAGAGAAGAGTAAGTGCATGCATTTTCAAGCCAGATATCCATGATGCCCACACCGCTGCTTGCTTCCATTTGTCTGAAAAACATATTTGAATCATTCCACTGTTATACATTTCAATCATATCATTGATTTCAGTAATTCTCAATCCTCCTGAAGTCAATAGATACTGGGATGTCACCAATTTTCTTGTGAAGTTGTAAAAGCCGTACATTAATTCTGAAAACAACAATAGCTACAGTGACAAATACCCATGTTCAGAAAATAATCATATAGCACTTTCAGGAGACCTTAGCCCACAATGTAAAGTGTGGCCATTGCAATGAAATATCTGAACTCCTCCACTTACAGTAACTCTGCTAGTACTGATAATACTTGGAAACTAACCTAAACTCTACACACCTCAATTTTCTCATGGGTAAAATAGAGATAGAAGTGATGTTAACTTAATACGGCTGTTGTGATAATTTTAATGAAGAATGGAAGCAAATTCAGACAGAGTCTAGTGCATAGAATAGCTTACAGACTTAAAAATAGCAACAAATAAGATGATGTCAAACAGCAGTAATGATAAATGAGGTGTAGAGAATAAAGCAGGTGAAAGGGAAGGAATGAAAGAGGAGAGGGCACTTGTGCTGGGGGTACAGGGAAGGCTGTCACTGAGGAGGCGATCTTGAAGCTCAGACCTGAATGTGCAGCAGAGGCCAGACGCGCCAGAGGCCAGACGCGCCAGAGAGAACTTGCAGGGGCGCTTGGCTTAGATTAAAAAAGATCTGACTTCAAGTTCCCATTCTGCTACTTCTGACCTGGTTCACTATAGGCAAGTCTGGATCTCATATTCCTGATCTACAAAATGCAAAAAAATCATAAGGTACTAACAAGGTGGGAGAGTTAAAATAAGGAAGCACATAAATGTGCATTGCAGACTGCAAAATCTGACAAACTATTATGTTCATTATGCATTCGCTCATTCTTACATTCCCTCATTTTCTCATTAATTTTGCAGGGTTGATGCAATCCTGCTAAGAGCCTTGAACCGGACAGGCAGTGGGATAACTTTCATCTGTGGTGCTTTCCAGTTATTGCCTTAATTGGCTCACATCAGTACTGGGAAGTCTGCAGCATTGCAACCCTTAGACTGGTGAGGAAACGGACTCCCCTTCACTGACATGCCTGAAATGACAAAGCCCGTCTCTGCTGCCAGGTGAGAGCTGCTTGAGGGCAAGGATGTCATTAATAGGACTTGGACTGTGGGTGTTCATTTAGGGGTCTTTCATCTTCTTAGCCTCTACTCATTCCCAATGTCCATACAAACCCTTGGGGTGCTAACTGTGCACTACAAAAATAAAGTCAGGATTGACATAGCCAGGTGTTTTTCCTCAAGAAACATATGGTAATAAATGAGCCTTGCTAGGTCCCAGGGAAAGGTATGTGGCCACCTAGAAACAAAGTGACTATATTTTCTGAACCCAGCATCAGCTCACATGACCTGACAAAAGGACACAATATTTAGAGTCAGACCATTCCTAGTGGCATAGTGTTGGCATACGGTGTCCATAGAGAGGAACTGTCCTTCACAATGGGGTTGGGTGTCACTGACCTCCCCACTACCAGTAATACTGGGATTGGAACGGGAGGAAATGGGAGGGAGAGGAGGAAAAGGCAAACAAAACAGGTACAGGTTAGAACAGAGTTCAGTCCTATCCACTTCCAAATTCTTGAGTTCTCCTGCTTTTACTCATTAAACCTGGAAGGATGGCTCTTTGTTTACTACTAACCTCTCTGGGGTAGCAACCTCAAAATGAAAGCTGGAGCTAGTTTTGCAGGAATGATCTGTAAGAAATTAAAATAAGTAAATTTCTTAAAATGCCTGGCAGCTTCAAATCTCCTGGGCCCAGTAGAGGGGACAGAACCCAGTTCAGAAGCCCCCAGTCATTGTGCCCCACCATCGGTCTGAG
This sequence comes from Anoura caudifer, assembly GCA_004027475.1. NCBI lineage: Eukaryota > Metazoa > Chordata > Mammalia > Chiroptera > Phyllostomidae > Anoura > Anoura caudifer. Next base: position 96,540 of record PVKU01000668.1, on the reverse strand, counting down.
GGGTGTAAAAGCCTTGCTGCACTCAGAGGTTAGGGTGAGAGAGGAGAAAAGAAAGGAGGGATTGGCCCCTTTGCTGCCTCCTTCGGCTGTGGTGGTTTCAGCACTGTCAGGTCTGTGGCAGAACATAAAGTGAGAAGTGCTTTGTGGCCATGAGAGCTGCAGCTGGTGGGCAAAGGGGGTGGGGTGATGGACACACTGGAGACAGTTAGCAGAGGACTGGAGGAGGGAGGGAGGAGAAGAGCTGAGGGGTGGTGGGACAAGTAAGACTCTTTCCCCACCCATCAGGCCCACTTACTTGCTTCCCCCTTTGCGAGTCCAGGGGTTTTGGACCCATGCTCAGGTTGGGGTGTCCTGCTGCAACCACTGGGTTCGGTCACTGGGTTTGACGTTGAGTTTGGATTCTATTGTTTTTGTGTAGTGTGACCTTGGGCAAGCCACTTTGCTGGACTTCAGATTCTTCACCTGTAAAATGGGGGTCATAGTGCTGAGAGCATAAACTTATTGAAAATAAATGAAGTGCCTTGTAAACTGGTAGGAGAGGGGTCCCCAAAGGGCAATATTCTGGAGTAACCTATCCAGTTAGTCCAAGCCATCGTGACCCCTCCCCTCATCTGCATTTTTTGGCCACTTCCCCCTTTGTGGACACCAGGTTCTCCTGGGGCTGTCCAACCATGTGGCCACCTGACAGTGCCACCCACACCTCCACTCATCCCAGGGAGCTCCCATCTGCATCCTCTCCTCACCTGACTGCAAAGGTGCTAGGGAATGGGCAGTGCCAGCCTTTGAGCACTTTCTCCCAGCAAGGCAACAGGAGGGAGGAGCAGAGCTGGTTTTCTTGTGGCTTATCCTGGCAGAGCCTCTGCTCTGCTCACCCTAACATCTTTTCCCAATAATTCTGTGTTTATGAGCTGCCACAGGGCTCCTGGTCCTTCATCTTCTTTAATTTCTCCAGTCTCATCTCATTTTCACTTGAGCTTTGCAAATGGAGAAAAGAGAAAAAGGAAGAAATTATGATAATTTCATGAGCATCTGAACACCACAATGTAGTTTAGAGTTGTTTCATGTCTGTGCACCAGTACAAACCCAGAAAGGTTCCTGCTACTGTTAGCCCATTTTACAGGTGGGATACTGAAGTTCAGTGATGTGAACAGATGGATCCCGTGTTACACTGCTGGGCCTGGGGCTCAATTCTAGGGATTCTGACTCTAAACCTTTCCTTCTCCTCTGTGTCTGTCTCAGGATAGAACTGGTGAGCCTGTGTAGGGGGCAAGAGGGTAATTTTCTGATAAAATCTGCACCTTAACAGAACTGGAATAAGAATTATTTACAAAATGTTGATAGTGTTCCTATACAAACCACACTCCACTGACCATGCTCAACCCAAATGTTGTCTTTAGTTTCTCCACAGAACTCAGAATTACACTGTTGGAAAAGCTAGAAGTCTTCCTCGGTGCTTATGAGGGTGCTTAAAAACTATTTCAGAGGTGAACAACGGTGTCTGACTTTTATGCTTGGCCCCATCCAGAGTGTGAGGTATGCAGATGCTCACAAATCCCAAATGCTGTGCCTTCCCTTCTCCCAGATAGATGAAATTAGGAAATGTCACCCTGTGACTTAGAGTTCAAACATAAATTCAACTCTCCACAAATTAGTCCACTTAAAATAGGTTTTTTACACATATACTAAGACAATCAGAATATGATCCAAAGTCAAGCAAGAGTCTAGAGCACTATTATTAAAAGGGCTATGTTACCAATTAAATTAGTGATAGACTTGTAGATCACGCTGTATTAATATAAGGTAACCTTCTGAGAATATAAGGAAAAGGGAGACAGAACTGTAGAATTTAGCATTACCTGAGCCCTGTTTGGAGGAGAAGACATCTTGATTTCTAGCAGAAATACTTTGAGATCAAATCCCACTTGCCTGGATCTTTGTCTTAATCTACTTGAGCTGCTATAACAATATCACAGTCTGGGTGGCTTATAAAGAAGAGACGCTTGCTTCTAAGAGTTCTGGAGGCTAGAAAGTCTAAGATGAAGCTGCCAGCACATTCAGAGTCTGGTGAGAACCCACTTCCTTGCTCCTAGGAGGCTGTTTTCTCACTGTGTCTTCACATGGCAGTAAGGGTGAGGAAGCTGTCTGGGGTCTCTCTCACAAGGGCACTAATCTCACTTTTGACCTGTTCGCTTCCCAAAGTCCTCATTCTCAAACACCATCATATTTGAGATTAGGTGTGAACATGTGAACTTTGGGAGGGCCACAAACATTCCGTCTATAGCAATCTCCAGTCTATCCTTGAGATAGACTTGCAGTCTATCTGCAAATAGAACCTTAGAAAGATCCCAGTTTCTTCAGTCTAGGCCTTTGCCAGCTCAAATGCTATTTATGCCATGAAACCTTCTGAATTCCCTTTCTCCCCTTGTTGGGAAAAAATCTCTCACTTCTCTGAAACCCTCTGTCACTTGATTTTGATCCTCACAGCAACCAGAAGTGTCTCACCCAAAGTCCCATGGCTGGCTGCAACTGAAATGAAACACTAATTTCAGGGGTCCTAACTCTATACCACGTCGTCCTTTGTACCATATTTCCTTATCTGTGAGGACTAAAGTGTGACTCCTGTGAGCACATAAGCAGATTAGTTATACAACTGCTATTACAGAACAAGACCCTAAGGATCTAGAACCAGTCAGCTCCGGCAAATGGTCAGGAATCAGGAGAGATCTAGACTGTGAAATGCCCGAGACCAGGGCAAGCCAGGTGAGAGTGCTGAAGGTGCGGTCAGGGAGGGGCTGGTCTTGGCTGTCATTTGTCCTCCATGCTGTAGGTAAGGTAGTCTTTCTAAAATCAGCTGAGGAAATGTCATCATGGCTTTCTCAAGCTATAGACACTTTAAAAGCGTTCTCCATTGCTTTCGGGATAAAGTCAAATTCCTCAACAGGGCCCTTGGTTCAAGGTCTTCCTCATTATGGCCTGTATTTCTCCTCTCTGACTTCATGCCACACAACTGTGACCACCTCTTCTGCTCCTGTCACCACCAGTAACATGTGTAGTCTATGCTCCATTTCACAGTAAAAGTGAGCATGAGTGGGACAGCATCCTTGCCTTCAAAATTTGGGTTAGTGTTCTTGAAAGCAGACCAGTAAACAAGCAATTACAGTGCAGAGGGATCACTGCTATTATTATACAATTCCAGGTTTTGTGGGAACTCATAGGAAGGACACTGGGCTAGCTAGATTCAAGAGATTTGGAAATCTTCCTGGGTCTCTCTTTTTAAAAAAAGATTTTATTTCTTTATTATTAGAGAGAGAGGAGAAGGGAGGGAGATAGAGAGGGAGAGAAACTTCAATGTGTGGTTACCTCTCTCACAAATCTCACTGGGGACCTGGCCTGCAATCTGGGGATATACCCTGACTGGGAATCGAACCAGTGACCCTTTACTTTGTAGTCTGGCTCTCAATCCACTGAGTCACACCAGCCAGGGCTCTGGACCTCTTAGTGATAATAGATCAAGAGAATTAGGAGAGAAAGTGTTTCAAGTAAACACAATGGAATGTGTAAATGCAGGAGGCAAACAAGGACACAGAGTTTAAAAGTCAAAGGAAGAAGGGGTGTTTAGTGGGATAGTATGAGATGAAGCTAGAGGTAGGCAGGGACCAGGTCATGCTACAGCCTTTTAAGCTTTGCCGAGGGGTTTAGACTGTGTTCTGCAGGCTATGGGAAGCCAGAAAAGGGTTTTAAGCTTAAACTGCAATGAACAAGGAATTGAGGAGAGGAAGAGAGAGAGAGGGAGAGGGGGAAATGGCCTCTGTTATCTTTTTGCTTAATTGGTAGATATTTGACACAAAGCTCTGTGTCAAATTTGGTAGGGAATACACAGAAAGGACACCCGAAGATTTCTCCTAAGGATCTCAGTCTGGAAGGAAGGATCAGATAAAAATTAAAACAAAAAATAAAAAACAAAGAAACCTCCATAAAACCAGGCGGAATATTAAAGTTGTGATAATAGAGGTATAATCAAATGTTAACTGAATTCAGGAAAGAAAGTAATTTAACTCAGCTGGAGCTTTATTAAAGACCTCATGGGGAAGATGCTATTTGAGGAGGCCTATCAATCAGAAGTGGGAGTGCAATGAGAGACTAGGCTGACTGAGGTCAGGGGTAGGAAGGAGAAAGCAGGGGAGCAGAGAATAGTTCCCTCAGATTATTTTCTTACATGATGGAGAAGATGTAGTAGGGGATGAGCCTAGGTTGAAGCCAGAGTATCAAGGGCCCCAAATGCCAGTCCAAGGAATTTGCATTGGACTCAGCAAGTAGTGGACAGCACTAATGATTTTTAAGATCACGAAAATCATGATAAAAATTTGAAGATTAATAGGCCAGATTAATTGGCAGGGATATCTATATACCAGTGTTACTCAACTGGGGTGTATGGATATATTCTTAATAGTTTGAGAATTCTACAATAATTTTAATATTATGTGATTTTATCCTAATGAAAATCTTTTTTTAAAAAAATTATTGTTGTTCAGTTACAGTTGTCCTGCCCCCCCTTAAATGTTATAATATTCTGGAGTATCTGAATGACCACATAACATAATTCTGCCACTCAAGTTCAATATCCCTTCCTTTACTTAAAATGTTAACTGAGCACCTACTATGTCCCGGGCATTGTTGTAAGTCCTGGGCACAAAGCAGTAGACAAAGGCAGACAAAAGTCTCCCTTTGCAAATTTGAACACTGCTGGCTATTTATCAATAATAAGAAGTTATTGTTAATTTTTAGGCATAATAATGTTATGTGATTATGTTTTAAAAGAAGGCCTTATCTTTCAGAGATACATATTGAGATATTTATGTATGAATTTACATGGTATCTATGATTTGCTTTAACATTGCCTAGTGGAGGTTGGGGATGGAGGAAAGTGGACAAAGATGTAGATAAAATGAGATTGTCCAGAAGTCAATGGTTGTTGTAGCTGGACAAAGAGTACAAAGAGATTCATTGTACCATTCTCCTTACTTTTGTGTTTGCTTAATATATTTCACACAAAGACAAGAAAAGAAAAGAACAGAAAAGAAAAGAGAAGAAAAGAAAAGAAAGAAAAGAAAGAAAAGAAAAGAAAAGAAAAGAAAAGTAAAGAAAAGAAAAGAAAAGAAAAGAAAAGAAAAGAAACCCTCCCCTTATGGAGTTTACTTTCTAGTGTTTGAATCTGTGTGTGTAGTAGCACCGGCACCAAGTTAAGGCAATATGGTGTCGTGACTCCAGGAAAGAACAGCTGTGAAGCAAGTTCAATAAAAATGACTGAGAAAATGGAGACCTTACCTGGCCCATGAGAGTATAGGCACCCTGGATTCCAAAGAACCACTTCAATTCATGAAACCCCTTGGGAGTGGATGTTTCCTAAGCAGCCTGTCTCTGTACATTTTAACCTGCAACTGTTCATTAGCAAGTAAATAAGAAAGCATTAAAAACACTTTCTTCAAATTATGGAGCACATTATTAAAAAACATTGAAAGCCAATTTCAAACATGATTATTGTTAAATAAACCACGTGACAGTAATTTTAAAAAGTGTTCCATCACACTCAAAATCAGAAGAATTCAGTTAATAACAAGTGACACAAACAAAAAGTCACCTTTTTAAAAATTAGTTTCACTAAAACAATATACCTTCACTTTAAGTTAATGTATTTTAGTTTCATTAGTTTTGCATGTTTATTTAATTTGATGTAAAATGTTTTAGTCATATAGCATAAGAACTAGAGGTAAAAACCATTCATAGTTAATTTTATGGTTGTATATATTTAAATAATATTGTAATAACAAATAGGTCACATCAACACTGAAAGACTGCAGGAGTTTTCTCCCTCTCTGGTAGAAAGTCAACTATTTTTTTCAAGGATATAGAGACTGATTATGATGTTATAAAAAAATCCAGGTGAATAAATTATTTAAATAGGATGTTGGCAGTACAACGGAAAGTGAAATACTAGATTTGGGAGATATTTTGGAGGTAAATCTACTGCTTCAAGAGAATTGAAAATGAATTAGATATAGGAAGTGAACAAAAAAAATGTTTGAGCCTAGAGGATTAAGAAAATGTTATTCTCAGAAATCATATCAAGAAGAGAAAATTCTTTGGTGGCAGGAGAAGAAGGGTTTGTAAAATTCATTTTGGATGTGTTTCATTTGTAAAACCAGCATGGAGGCAAGATGGAAAGATGAAACTGGAACTTTGAAGACATTAATTCTTCTCCAGAACCAGAAGGCATCCCACTGTTACTGTCAGTAGTTAACTAGTTATTAATAAAAAGCAGGGAGCAAAGGGAATTAGACATTGAGCTTAATAACCTGGGAAGCATAAGCCTGCTTGCTTGCTTAGCCAGGAAGCTACAGCATTTACAGACTCACTCACACACTCCAGGGGACTGCTGCTGGGGAGACTTCATCCTATGAGCACAGGAAATCTCCCCAGGAGCACTGTCTGCCCTCCAGTACTGAATTGTCAGGGGGCAGGGGCACAGGGAAAGCTGCTTGACCAAAGGAGCCCATCAGTCTAACTAAGGGACACGAACCTATCAAAAGCTTGTGGAAGCTTGGGAAGTTGTTTTTTTTTTTTTTTTTTTTTTCTGAAAAAGCACCTGGTCATCCCAAACCTGAGCTAATATAATCCCAGGGGAACAAAGAATATCTCTCTCTCTTGCTTGTGACCATGGATTTGCATGTCTTCTCTCTATAGCCATGCGGCTTCAGCAGCCATGTGGTCAGTAGCCATGCAGCTTCCACACACAGGCTCTAGGAGGAGACCTCAATACCTCAGCACAGCAACTGATTGCACCTGGGAGCACAAGCTAAACTAGCTATATGCTGGACAGAACTGAGATTTATATGGCACAGAATCTCAGGAAACTGGCTGTTTCTGGCCCTGATTTTCCATGGTGGAATGGAGGGAGATGGGAAATTGGACACCCAGGAGGAACTTCTGTTTCACTTGAATAAATTTTACCACACCACAGTCTCCTGTGAATGGGTCCTTGGAATGCTTTCCTTGTGATCCCATGGGAAGAGCCTAATTTCCACTGACACCACCACTTCACTTGAACCCTAGGGCCTCTGCACAATTCACACTGTAAATTGGGTTGAATATGAAAACTACACACAGAGCTTCATGCAAGGCAAGTTCTCTAGGACCAGAGATTCACAGTCAGTTCCAGCCAAGACCTAAACTGGAATGTGCCATGGCTAGTAGGGCCCTATGGCCCAGACAATGTGTAGGGTGGGGCAAAAGGCCTAGGGCTCTCCTGCCTTCCCTGCTCCAGGCCAGAGGGACCTACTGGTGTGACTTTCAGCCAGCCACTTGTGGGTTGTCATTTGGAGGCAATTGTATCTGCCTCCTGTTTTTGGTTCAGATTATGAAATATAAACAACAACAATGAAAAGTTTCCAGTTTGGAAATAGGAGGCCATCTGTTTTTTAATTCTATTTCCTCTTTTCTCTGGATTTCCTTTTTCCCTCTTCCCTCTCCCTTACCCTAAGGACACACAGCTGAGCTGGGAGCATAGTGACCTTATTTGACTATCTTTTCTTCAATGAGAATGTTAACTTGTCATTGGGATTAAACTAAAGAATTCCTGGTTGCCACTCAAAATTAGACTGTTTACTTAAAAATACATATTTTTTTTGACATCAGAAGAATGGTGGCAGGAGAGCTTACGCTGGCCTCCCCCCTTGAGGTCAGGCAGTATGTGTTCCTGCCTGAGTGGCCAGCATATACTGCAGCTGACCAGTGATGTGGTAGAGACAGAGCACAGTGTGGTGCTTCCATTGCCAGGCAGCAAAGCCAAGCCATGGAGCCTCGCCACCTCCCCTCATCCCACCCTGCCAGTGCTCACCTCCCTTCACCCTCCTAGAGCTAGCATTGGGCCCCAGTGAGGGTCAGACTGCTAAGCACACTATTTGCGGCCCTGAGTATGGGAGAGGCAGATGTACGTGGTGGCTAATCCCAGTGACAGCGCTGGAGATCCAGAGGTGAGGCAGCTGGGACTGTCAGTCAACCTTAAAGGGAGCCGGCCTTACCAGATCACCTTGCCCCAACTTATTACTGCTGAGCCCAGAGGGTTCCGTTTTCTTTACAACCTCTTGATATTACTTGTCTTTTTAAAGTAGGATTTTATTTATTTTCAGAGAGAGGGGAAGGGAGGGAGAAAGAGAGGGAGAAAAACAGCATGGTGTGAGAAAACCATCATTGTATAAGAGAACCACTGATCAGTTGCTGCTCACTTCTTGCAACCCAGGCATGTGCCCTGACTGGGAATTGAACCAGGGACCTTTATGGCTCATAGGTCAGCACTCACTCCACTGAGCTACAACAACCAGGGCACTTGTCTTTTTGATAATAACCAGTCTAACAGGTGCAAGGTGGTATCTCATTGTAGCTTTGCTTTACGTTTCCCTAGTAGCTAGTGAAGTTGAGCATCTTTTCATATATCCGTTGGCTGTTCGTATGCCTTGTTGGGAGAAGTGTCTCTTCAGGTCCTCTACCCATTTTGTAATAGGATTGTTTGCTTGTTGTTGAGTTGTATGAGTATTTATTTATTTGTTTGTTTATTTATTTATTTTACTTGAGTATGCTATTATAGTTGTCCCAATTTTTCCCCCTTTGCCCCCCTCCACCCAGCACCACTCACTTCCTCAGGCAATCCCCACACCATTCTTGCTCCTTCTTGTCTGTAAGGTTTCTTTTAAGAAATCAGCTGATAGTCTTATGGGAACTCCTTTGCAGGTAACTCTCTCCTTTTCCCTTGCTTCTTTTTACATTCTCTCCTTCTCTTTAATCTTGGGTAATGTAATTATGATGTATCTTGTGTTCCTCCTTGGGTCCAACTTCTTTGGGACTCTTTGAGCTTCCTGGACTTCCTGGAAGTCTATTTCCTTTGCAAGATTAGGGAAGTTCTCCTTCATTATGTTTTCAAATAAGTCAATTTCTTTTTCTTCTTCTCTTTCTGGCGCCACTATAATTTGGATGTTGGAATGTTTAAAGTTGTCCCAGAGGTTCCTAAGCCTCTCCTCATTTTTTTGAACTCTTCTTTTTTCATTCTGTTCTGGTTGAATGTTTATTTCTTCCTTTTGTTCCGAATCTTTGATTTGAATCCCAGTTTCCTTTCCTTCACTGTTGCTTCCCCGCATATTTTCCTTTATTTCACTTTTCATGACCTTCATTTCTTCCTTCACTTTGCAACTGAGCAGACTGATTCTGTGTACAGCCCAATTACCAGTGTTTTGAACTCTGCATCTGATAGCTTGGCTATCTCTTCCTTGCTTAGTTCTATTTTTGCAGCTTTGATATGTTCTTTCACTTGGGCCATAGTTTTTTTGTCTTGGCACACCATTTACATTGTAACAGGTGGAGTATTAAGTATTCATCAGGGTGGGGCAACCCACGTCACTGTGTTATAGCGCTGTATGTGGGGGAGGGGTCCAAGAGGGAACAGTTCTGCTTGCTTGGTTCTTAGCTGGCTTTCAGTCACTTTCCCCACTACCCACAAGGAAATTGGGCCCTTCTGGTGCTGATTTCTAGGTAGGTTGGTTTGTGTATGTTCTAGGACCCTGTGGATCTCTCTAACAAACTTTCCTGTGAGGCTGAGAGTTTCTCCCACTGCTCTAACCCCCACAGATTTTTTTTCAGTCAGAGGTTTTGAGGCTTTATTTCCCTGTGCTGGAACCCTGGATTGCATGGTCTGTCTTGCTTCCCAGTTGTTCCTCCTGGTTTATCTGCACAATTGTGGGATCACCCAGTCCACCAATGGCTGCCTTGCCGTGCGTCCTCTCTGCCCCAGCTGCCTGTCTCTGCCCATCCTATCAGTCTGGATGAATGTTTCTACTTTAACTCCTTCGTTGTCAGACTTCCATACAGTTCAGTTTTCTGGCAGTTCTGCTTATTTTTTTGTTTTTGAATTTGTTGTTGTCCTTCTTTTGGTTGTATGAGGAGGCAAAGTATATCTACCTATGCCTCCATCTTGGCTGGAAGTCCCCAGGGTTTTCTATGAAAGAATCACATTGCCCTGGCTGTGTAGCATTGTCCTGATATGTGAAAGTTATGGGTTTGATTCCTGGTTAGGGCACATACAAGAACCAATCAATGAATCCATAAATAAGTAGAACAACAAATTGATTTCTCTGCTTCTCCTGCCTCTATCTAAAATAATAAATAATGAAAAAGAATCATGTCATTTGTAAAAAGTGACACTTTCACTTCTTCATTCCCAATTTAGATGCCTTTTATTTCTTTCTCTTACAAGATTCTCTGCGTAGATTCCCAGTGCCATGCTGAAGAAAAGTGGTGAGAGTGGACATCCTTGTCTTGCTCCTGATCTCATAGGAAAAGCTTTCAGTTTTTCACTATTGAGCATGATATTAGCTGAGTGTTTTTCATACATGGCCTTTATTATGTTGGCTTACTTTCCTTTTATGCCCATTTTATTGTGTTTTAATCATAAAGGAATGTTATATCTTATGAAATGTTTTTTCTGCATCTATTGCTAAGATCATGTGATTTTTATCCTTTATTTAGTTAATGTAGTGTATTACATTGATTGATTTGTGTGAGTTTAACCATGTTTGTGCCCCTGGGTGAATTCCATTTGATTGTGATGTATTTTTTTAATGTATTGTTGTCTCAATTTGCTAGTATTTTTTTTAGGATTTTTGAATATCATGCTAAGCTAAATAAGTTAGACAGAAAAAGTTAAGAACCAGATGATATATCCCATATGTGGGTATTTAAAACTGAAAGCAACAAATGAACACATAACAAAACCAACAAAATGAAAACTCACAGACACAGACAACAGTTTGATGGTTACCAGAGGGAAGGGAAGGGACTAGTAAGGGGTAAATGGTGCCAAATATATGGTGACAGAAGATGATTTGACTTTGGGTGGTGGGTACACAATGTAATATAAAGATCATGTATCATAGAATTGTATGCTTGAAATCTATATAATCTTAATAATCAATATCACCCAATAACTTTAATAAAAGGAAAAAAAGAATGTGCCTGATGTTGCTTTACTCTGGAATACTCAGATCTAAAACTTCTTTTATGTAAAGTGGCATCTGTAAGTTTCTTTGCTTTGTAACATTTAGAATGCTATATAAAATATTGCCATTCTATTATATTGCTAATAATGTATCCATCTCTGATTTGACTTTTTAAGTGATAGAAATACCCATATGGAGTGAAAAAGAATAAGAAAGTTTTGTGCAATGGCCAACAGGTAAAATGCTGTTAAGTTTCAAGATAAATACTTTCAACCCAAGCAGCTCTCTGCTTACTGTATGTTAAGGAGTAGTAAACCTTAGTGTTTTCAATATTGGAATTGAAACTGTCAGGGAGGTGGGCTTCTGGGATGATACCATTTGAGCTTTTCTTGCTAACTGTAGGTATGGAAGTTCCTTAATATGTTTTTTAAAGTAAATATATATTACTAAGGAAAACAGAGTTATTTAAGATTACCTTGTTATCATTGTTAAGATGTTCTAGAAGCATTTGCATATAATTTAATGTAATTTCATTCCACTCTACTATTTACACAATGATTACTCAAAGATAACTGCAAAGGTAAAAGGAAAATAAAAGTGTATTGCACAAATTAAAAAAATAAGAATAGAGTTATTATATAATGCAGCAACCCCTCTCCAGTATCTACCTGAAAAACTTGAAAACATTTATTCTCAAGATATACATACTCCTATGTTCACTGCAGCATTATTCACAGTGGCCAAGACATGGAAACACCAAAAGTATCCTTTGATACAGAATTGGATAAAGAAGATGTGGCACATATATACTATGGAATACTATTCAGCTACAAGTAAAGATGAAATACTGCCATTTGTGACAACATAGTGGATCTGGAGAATATCACATGAAGCAAAATATGTCAGACAGAAAATGTCAAGAATCATATGATTCCATTCACATGTGGGATATAAAACCAAAAGCAACATATCAGCAAACAAAACAAACAAAAACTCATAGACTTGAATAGCAGTAAGGTGGTTACCAGAGGGCAAGGGTGTTGGAGGGAAATGGAAGAGGGTAAAGGGGGTCAAATACAAGGTGATAGAAGGAGACTTGACTTTGGGTAGTGAACACACAGTATAATATACAGATGCTATGTTATAAAATTGTATACTTGAAACCTACATAATTTTATTAACCAATGCAACCCTAACATTTTAATGAAGAAATGATATTTTTTCCATGAAAATAAAGTTTCTTTATTTAATCTAAACAATTAGTAAATCTAAATAAAGTAAATAAAATCATGTCTGATTAAGCCAAATGCACTTTTGTTGAAGGCAAAGCACAGACTCCATCTTCATGTCTTATTAACAGACTCATTACATTTAATGAAAGGATAATAGTTGACTTTACATCAGTTAAGAATAAAAAACAATACTGAACTGGCTGCACGGGAGGCAGCCACTGCATTCCCAGGGCTACCACTCTCTGGGGTCCAGGAGCTGACAGGCTTTCTTCAGCAGTCTGTGCTTTCCTGCAGACTGGTGTTCCAGGTCCCTCTTGTGTCGGCTGTTAACACTGCCCTGCTTCTGTCCCTAGTACCATGACATGATGATTCCATAAGTTTATCAGCTTATTTATGGCCATCTATTTCCTCCTCCTCATCACCAGTATTCACTTCATTCTCAGCATCATCCTCAGCATCCCCGTCAGCATTGACAGAGTGGAAAGATGGTGGAGGGGTGTCTACAGCCATGTGCTTTGGAAACAGATCTGGATTTGTATTCTTTACTCTCCACTGAGTTACTTTGGGGGACTTACATCTTTGTACATTGGTTCTGTATTGGTTAAGTAAAAGTAATAATGATACTCACATAACTGTTTTCAGGAGAAAATAGGATAAAATATGTAAAGTGACTGATGTTGAGGCTCAAAAAAGTTATTCCTTTTCCCATTCATTTCTTCCTTCTCTAAAGAAGACAGAAGTTCTTACAATGAGTTTAGATGTAATTGAGGTGGTGAACACAGAATACAATATACAGATGGTATATTATAAAATTGTACACCTGAAACCCATGCAATTTTATTAAGCAATGTCAGCCCAGTAAGTTTAATAAATAAAAAATTTTAAAAAGATATAATTAAAGTAAATTGGACATGCTGGGAATTTATTAAAAGACTGAGTAATCTTTAAGCTAACTACATAATGACAAGGCAACCAAATGAATAAAGTGAAAAATTAGTCAGTATTTTTTTTTTGCTTATCAGTATGCCCAGGAGGAGACCCTTTACCCACTTCCTGTTTTCCCAGCTCTCTGCCTTTACTGTCACTACCTAGAAAGGTGAAGGACCCATCTTTCCTGTAGCTATTGACATCTGCCAAGTGCCCATTTCTTGCTTGTCTCAAGTCCTCCAGTCAAAATACAAACACATTTTCTTGATTAGCTAGGAGAGTTATATGTACAAAGTATTCAATGAGGCATTTATGCTTATACATAATTACACTCCTGCTCAAAAGAAAGGATTTCAAATTCTTCTGAATTCATGTGGAACTTATGCAAAAAACTCATTTAGCCCTTCCCGTATGCCATCTTGTTGTTTTTTGTTATTTGGTCTAATATGTGGATCTTCAGGATCCTTGGATCAATTCCTCTTTGGATTCCTACTAGTAAGCACAGAATTACCTACAAAGTCAGCTTTAATAAATGTTTATTGAATTAAAACAAATTGTGTATCTTGTTTGCCCAAGGATACTGGAAATATTTCAAAGACAGGAACTTTATTCTCTACTTCTTTGTACCCCCTTTCCTCCACTCTTACCCTACCATGATGCTCAAAAAAATGATCAATAAGTATTTGATACTATTTACAGTAAACAATAGAACAACACAGAAGACCTGGAATACTGATGCTTCGAGGGACCTTCACAAGCACCAAGTTCAGGCCTGAATTGCAACAGCAACCCACCAGAAGCCATCCCTCTTTGCCAGTGCCACTCGAGTCCTGGGAGGGCACTGCTCGCCAAGGCAGACATTTCATAAGAAAGCCTTTGTTATATTGAGGTATAGTTTGTCTTCCTCTAATTTTCATTTTCAATTAAAAATCTACCAATTGGAGGAATGCAAAACACTTGAAAACCTATTTTTCACAAGATAGTCCATCCCATATTCAAAGATAGTTCTTGAATCTATTTCTCCATGATAAAAACTTCAGTCCATTATATGACATAATTTTAGTTTCTTTGTTATCCAGGTCTCTCTGGCTTTTCACTTGGCTCTCACTTGGAATTATTTTTAATTGAAAATTTACTCCTTGCCAGGCATTGTGTTGAATTGACTATAAATGTTGTCTCTATAAATGTTGACTATAAATGTTTAGAAGAATTAAAATAATTCTTCTAAGCTTATGACATAGGTATTGTTATCACTGGTGAGCAAACTGAAGCTTGGTGAGGATAAGTAATTTGCCTGCAGAACGAACAGCAAAGTCGGGATTGGAATCCAGGAATGTCTGACCCCCAGGCTCATGACCACTTCTCCTCAACTGCACCACCTCCCCAAGTGACATGGCGTCAGACTGCTCAGCCCTGACTTCATTTTGCATGTTTTTGGCCTATTTTCACCACTTCCTCTACCATTTTTGTTATTCAAAAATCTACTTGCCTCCTACTGTAGATTGATTTTTTTTCCTTTAGATATCCTTGTTGCTTCTAGTATAAAGCCATTTCATTTTTGTTCTTTAGCTTTGAAACTTCTGTTTTCAGGATTGCATGGTGACATGTCTAATGTATCAAAGTCAGGTCCAGGCACATTACCTCATACAGTCATTGCCATATGCTATGCCGGGCAGAAACATGTCTACGTATTATCATGTTTTCATGTATCTAAGACTGGTTGGGCTGCTGATGTTCCAGTTACTTTGGCAACATGATCGAATAAACAGAGGAAGTGAGAAGATGTCTGAAAGGTTGGGAGAATCCACTGGGACATCACTCGTTACTTCCTTGGAAGAAGTGCAGATTCCAGGTATTGTTGGCCAAATGCTGGTGGGGCGGGGGGCAGGTGGAACTACATTGTGGTTAAAGAGTTAAAAACCAAACCAAAGCAATGCCAAAGCAAAATGTTGGGAATGGAACTTAGAGGGGTTCAGGGTGGGAGGTGCATGGAAGAGACTGTGAACAAAGAAAGGATAAGGGAGCCTCTGATTTCTGGGGCAGAGTCTGAGGCTCAGAGGCCTGATAATCCAAAGTCACTGGCAATGCAAATAGAAATAGAGGCCCCAGTGTTTTGGGGGGTTTATTTTTTGACCCCCCCCCCAGAGCTATTCTGAAATGCCTACTGATAATTAGTATTTTTAATGAACTGACTCTTTTGGCAGGAAGAGGACATGCATGCGCCACTGTTTAGCTTGGACT
Source organism: Anoura caudifer (assembly GCA_004027475.1). Taxonomy (NCBI): domain Eukaryota; kingdom Metazoa; phylum Chordata; class Mammalia; order Chiroptera; family Phyllostomidae; genus Anoura; species Anoura caudifer. The sequence continues at coordinate 81,098 of PVKU01000668.1, read as the reverse complement.
CTGATCTCTGTATTGGGAAGTATAGTGGTTATAAAGTGTACCATTTGGTTACCACCTCATGAACACTAGGAATTAGTAAGTTTTATCTTTTTGCTTTTAAAAATAGTGACATTTCTGATCTACATCTAGTATTCTAGATGATACGTATATACCAAACACTCAAATTTAATGGAGAGTTTGAGATGAGGTATGAGGAAACAGCAGAGGGAGTGAGGAGGAGGGAGGGAGGCAGAAAGACAGCAAGATTTTCTAATTCATGAAACCAAGTAAGTACTATATTTTTATTATTGGTAAAACATATGTAGCATGAAAATTCATGAGATTTTTGGCTATTTTAAGGTGTAAAGTTCAGTGACAGTAAACACAGTCACAATGTAGTACAACCATCACCTCCACCTCCATCTCTGGGTTGTTTCCATTTTCCCAAACTAACCCTCTGTGCCTGTTAACAGGAAATAATGACTTCTCACTCACCACACCCCAGGCCCCAGAACCTCCATTTTACTTTCTGTCTCTGTGAATTTGACATCCTCACTAATTCATGTGAGTGGAATCATATGCTGTTTGTCCTTCTGTGACCAACTGGTTCCACTCAGGATAATGTCCCCAGGGTTCACCCATGTTTTAAGCATACATTAGGGTTTTTTCTTCCTTGTAAAAAGTGGCTAGTATTCCATTTTATGTACGTACCTTTTTTTTGGTCATATGTTCACCTACAGAACCACACTTTCTTTTTTTAAGATTTTATTTATTTTTAGAGAAAGGGGAAGGAAGGGAAAAAGAGAAGGAGAGAAACATGGATGGGAAAGAAACAGGGACCCATGAGGACAAATTGGAGCCTGCCCACAAGGACAAAGTTCAACCCACATTCATCTCCCCCAGATTTAACTCCAACAGCACAGGAAGAAGCTGGTGCCCTTCCCATGGGACTTCAGTCATACCTGGCAGAAGACTCAAAGAAGCTGAAGGGGGAAAGCCAGTGGAACTTGGAAGACCTGTGGCCCCATCATTGCCCTGTGCTGATGAGGAGAGACCGAAGGTAAGCAAAAGCACATGCAAATATGTGCATCACCTGCGATCTTACACCCAACCTTCCTAGAGTGTCACTGCTGCTTCCCTTCCACCCTACAAATTTCATCAAAATTTCCCTTGAGGCCAACCTAATCCAGAACCATACCAGGAAGGGGATTCTGGGAAACAGAGTTTTAGGTTAATAGACAAAGCACAAAATGACAACAATACCTTAAGAACTACTTAGAGGTGATTGTTTCAACCTGTCAAATTCCAAGTACTTCTGAGACCCTCAACTGTTGGTTCAGAAAAGTCTGGAGTAGGTCCAATGACCTTCTCTTTTGCTATGAGACTGTTGGGTATTAGGACATCTAAGTGACAGCATCAGGGTCTCCATTGTATAAGTCATGATAAAACAAACCCTCAATCAGGGCTTATATCAGACAAAAGAATGAAAGGCAGAAGATTCAGCATCATGCAGCAAGTCCCAAAGCCTGGATACCTGACACTGTACTCAGCCTTTGTCTCTGCTCTCATGTTCCATATGTAGGACTCCTCGCCATTGCTTCAGGGGGGCCTGAGGGTTGAGAGTGCTGCTCTTTACTGCTCTGGCTGACACAGCAAGGCTGTCAGTGTGTGGGAAGGTGTCCAGAGCTCAGACAGTGGTGCAAGGGGTGGGGAGTGTTGGGGATGGGAGTGTGAGAAGAGGATTCAGGGAAAATGCCATTCTTCTGGGAGCTGGTTCACACCAGGAAGTGAGCTGGAAACTTTTCCCATTGTTAGACCCTGGAGGGTAGGTTCTAGTGACACCAGCTGGGCCACCAAACAGTGGTGATTCCCACAGTTTTGGGCTGTGGCCCAGTTATTGCCTCTCCTGGCCTGGGTCCAGCCTGACCTACAAGCTCTAGGGGTTGACAACCCACTGTGTGTGGCTCATCACCCCCACCCCCACCACTCCTTCCTGGCAGCTGCTTCATGACCATCTCCCAGGTGGTTGGCAGCCTCTATGAGGGAAGGTGACAAAGGAGACAGAAACTCAAGTCTCTCTTGATTAGGAGATCCTGTCAGATTCCTTCGGAAGGGAGAACGACACCGTTGGCTTGGACTGCAGATGGATTTTGTTTGTTTTATTGTGTGATTGGTTTACAAAGTTGAAAGTTTATAATATTCTATCAGAGGGGTATCTGCAGTCTGACCTATATTTCACTGTGCATTTATTTATTCATTGAGTTATTACTTCAATAAATATTTAAGACATTGGGGATACAAACATGAATATAACACACTTCCTGTCCTTGAGTCAAGTGGATGGCAGGAGACACAGGCAATAGTATATTTATCTCAGTCATTATAATACAGTGTGGTAAGTCATGATACAGGGTATTCGTGTATTATAAAGGAGGAGCATTGATGTCTGGAGAAATTAAAGAAGGCTTCATGGAGGAAGAAACATGTGAGCTTAGCCTGTCTTTGTGCTATTACTAGACATGTGACAGTTATTGTGCTGGGGCAGGTGGAAAGGGTTCTGTTCAATAATCTATTGCACAGGTAGCAAACACAAGGCTGAATCCAGGCCTCCACCTTGTTTTATCTGGCCTGGCACCTTGTTTCTATCTGGCAGCAGCTGAGCTCCTTGACCCTAGTTAAGGAGTAGTTACATTTATACAGTCCTAACATTACATTTGGCCCTTTGAAGACAATGGCAAGGCTGATGTGGCCCCTGGTGAAAATGAGTTTGACACTTCTGATATTGTTATGCAATAAACCACTTCCAAAACTCAGTGGGTGGAAACACCACCAATTTACTTGCTCCTGATTCTGCACTTGGGGCAGGGTGTGGCAGGGCCGGTTTGTCTCTGCCCCTGTGACACGAGCTGGGACAGCTCAGCTAAAGCTGGATGGTCCACAGCGGCCTCTCCCGCAGGTCTGGTGCCTTAGCTGGAGAGACTGAAATGGCTAGGGACAAGTGGAACCTCTCTCTGTCATCTCCCAAGGGTCTGCTCTTTGCATAGGGCCTTTCTCCAGCAGGGGAAGCCAAAACACTTTAAATAGTTGCTGGCTTCCCAGAGGGTGAAAGAGGAAGCTGCTCATCTTCTGTAGGTCTAGCACTAGGAGTGGCATGGTCACTTTCACCACTTTCTCCTTGTCGCCACAAACCACAAGACCAGCTCAGATTCATGGGAATGGACAACAAACTTCACTTTTGATGGGTGGGCAGGAAGAGCTGGTGGCCACCTTTACGGACACGCTACCACAGGGGAAAATGAATGTGAATAAAACCTAGTTTTTTTCCTCAAGGAGGTCATGGTCTAACCTGTGGAAGATGAGTACACACTTCGGATGGAGTAGAACCAATCCCTGAAGTCAGGTCTGCTCCTATGGAGAGTAGCGTGCAAGACTTGATCCCACGTGGTCCTGTGTTCAGTTCTGGGTATAGGAAGATTAGGGTTACCTGATATTGACTCTCAGAGTAATGCAGTCTTTTCCTTGGAATGTTGTTCCTCCTTGCAGAAGGCTTAGAGCACTGAAAGAACACAGATTTGGGAGAATTCATTGTGTTTACTGAAGAAGTTGCACAAACTATTCTCTATCAGGTTGCTCTTAACTGATTGTTTAATAATTTCTTGTATGCATTTGATTTGAGGCTTAACTTCATTTTAATTTAGTAGATATGTTGTAGGGGAGCAACCTATTTTCACCTTCTTTAAAATTCCCCAGTGGCTGTGATTTATTAAAAAAAGACCTGGGAGCTGCGTGTGGCTTCATTGGCCCAGCCAGTTTATAGCAAGTAGTCTCTCCTTTCCACACTTGAGGCACAACCTCCAGCCACCTGCCTCACTCATCTACTGTCAGTGGTGTTTTTTCTCCTAAAGCAGATTTCACCTGTGTGCAGACCAGTTTCCTTGTGCTTTGCCCTGGGCCCTGCATCCCTAGGGTCTGGCTCCCATGAGGAGTGCCTCTCCTTTGCTGTGGTTGATGCCAACCAGTCTTTTGGAGCCATGGATCAAAAAGAACAGTCTGTTTGCCAAGGGAATATGTTTATGCAAAACATATAGCTCTGCACACTGCTGCATCAAGAGGAATATCACAGCGCCTGCCAACCCATAGAGCCTGCTCACAGCTTTGCCCTGCTCTCCTTCCCTCCCGTAACAGCGCTCCAGTTATTCCAATCACAGTTACACAATTTTTCAGGAAAGAAGAGCACAGTACTGCATCAGCGATCTGATTGAAGAGCTGGTTTGTACTTTAGCAGAAGATGAAAAGTACGGGCAGGACTGACCTCAGGGAGCTGAAAGACTAATGATGTTTGTGTTTTCAAAGAGGTCTTATCTAGCACTTTTAACTGAGGAAGTCTGCTGTGAATATCAACACAAGTAAATGAATGTTCAATGGTAGTGAATACTATTTAATAAAACCCATAGCAAATATTTATTGCATATTCATTTGTATTCAAAGAGCTGTGTTAGATGATGCAGGAAATTTAGAGGTACTTTCATTGGGACCTGGTTATATTTTTGGCCCCAAATGAGTTTAGAAAACAAATGTCAGTGTTTCGTTTGGGTTCCTTATGGATCCTGGTGCTGTGACCTATTATTTAAGCATAAGATTAGAACCAGTCGGTGTATATGGGGTTTTATTTTTTTAAATAAATTTATTTATGTGTTTGCTTATATTCATTCATTAATATGTTTTGGTCCCCAGTCATAATTTATTTATTGTGGTAAGGATATTTAACATGAGATTTATTCTCTTAACAAATGTTTAAGTGTGCAATACATATTGTTAACTATAGGTTCGATGTTGTACAACAATCTCTAGAACTTACTCATGTTGCTTAATTGAAACTTTGTATCCAGTGGACAACAACTTCATATTTGCCCTATTCCCAGCCCCCGGCCACTACCATTCTACTCTCTTCTTCTATGAGTTTGGCTGTTTTAGGTACCTCACATAAATGGAATCATGCAGTGTTTGTCATTCAGTGTCTGGCTTCCTTCTCTTAGTACAGTGTCATCCAGGTTCATCTGTGTGGTTTGGCATAGCAGGATTTAAAAAGCCACTGCCCCAAGATCCATTTGGGAGAGCCCCACTTCATTCTAGAGGAGGTCTTACTCCTGGCTCCTTACTTAGTCCTACGTTTCCTATGTCACTCTGGGCTTCAGCCCGATGAGCAGCAAGCTTGAGTCTGCCCGGTGTTCCATATTCCAAGGAGAGGGTGAGCTTGGGAGCATCAGCTGGCAACGAATGTTGGTGCCTTCATTTCAATCTTCCTACTGATGAGACATGTTACAGCCAATTCCTTTACTGGTCAACCTGTTAAATATGAATGTCCCTGTAGGAAAAATGTTAGATTTTTCCTGGAGACAATACCACCTAAGTCCATACCCCTGAAAGAGTAGTTTCCCTATTAGCAAGACTCTGCATCTGTCTTAAACAATTGTTTTTGTTGTGATACTGAAAAACATTTGGATTTTTTTCTGCTTCAACTACAAGCCCTTGGGAACATCATAAAAAAACATTAGCTGTTGTTAATGGTTCTCTGTTGCTATTTTTCAGGGAGTGATCCTTGAAAAGTCCATAGGCTCCAGAGTCTCACTGTGATGGAGGAATGTGGCTGTGAGGGATGCTACTGATTCTTCTCACCTGTTTCTGTCTCAGAAGCAGAAGAAATGAGGCAGTGAATGAGGTTCTCCTTAAACAAGTTAAGACCAGGGATCGAGAGAGGTTGGGACTTAGAAAAAGCAGAACAGCCTGCAGCCAAACAGGAAAAAGCGGGTCAGAATTCTGACGCGAGGAAAGGGTGGCAGACAGACAGGCAGAAGTCCACACCTGTGTCCAGAGCAGGGAGGAAGGTGACCTCTAACTGTCCTCACCCTGACCTGTGTACTCTGCCCCCTAGGAAGGAAGGGTGGGGAGACCAGAGCCTGTCAATAAGTAACATAGGGACTTCTGAAAGTAACACACACACAAAAAAATAGTTTTGTCAAAACTGAAACTATTTGGAGTGTAAGGGTTTTGGAGCCCTCAGGCTTAGAGTCCTAGCAAGGAGAACAGCCAGGTCACAGAGAAACAGTCTCAAGTTATCATGGCCTTGCAAAGTGCCCTCTCAGACTCATCTGCTAACCACCAAACCAGTGCTCTTTCCATTCCCCCAAACTGCCTCTGAAAACAACCCCTAGGCTCAAATCCTTTTCATTTTCCTATTCAGCAAGACACACCCACAAAGGAAAGGCTTGCCCCCATTCTGCATTTTGTCTCTTTCTCTTGTACGCTCACAGGCCCTTCCCTTCCAGCCTGGTCATTGTTCCTGTGGTGGTCACTAGCAGCACCTGCAGATCTCCTATGACAGGGGAGGCATAACTGGAAGAGGGCTTCTTCAGCTGCTACAGCTTGGAATCCCATCACCATGTATATGTAGGGCCTCTCCCTCCAGTTTCTGAGTGGCAGGGCTACTCAGGCACCTCTGTTCCTGATAGACCTGGCATTTTTTGTCTGCTGACTTTGGCTCAAGGCCTCCCTGGTGGTCTTCCTTAGGGCACTTCTACCCCATCTGCCCTCCCAGAGTTCCAGCTTCTTCCAGCTACATCTCTATTTCCTTCACACATGTTGGAAGACATAGACTACCACAGTTCTGTTCCCCCTGGACTTGATATTATTAGTTTAGGTTTGGCTGATTCTGAGAGAGAACTGGGATCTCTATTATTTTTCTCTCTGGCCTCATGGCCTCTGATGAGATTCAATGTCCTGGGGAGAGGACAAATTCCCCACCTTGTAGATACAACAAGATTATAGATTGAGATAGTAAATTGATTTTTATAGAAATTTTGACTCACTCCATTCTAAGAAGGGAGACAGGTGCTTCATGCTCATTTGCCTGAAGAGAGGCAGGCTTTATTGGATCAGCTGGCAGAAGTTGCTTGAAAATATCCTTTCATCCTGTTCTTTGGGAAAATCTGAACTCATTATGCTAGGTGTCTCTGAGGAAGAGAAGCAAAATTTGGAGAAGACAGAGCAGGAGAGAGAAGATTTTTCAAGCCCAGGGTGGGGGAAAGTGGTCCATAGATTCTCCTTAAGTGGGGGTTGAGTCTTGCCTTATTTAGAGAGCAAGTAAGGAACAAATAAGGAGCTCAGAGTGGGGCGGGAATGGCTCTGTGGGCTGCAACAGGTCAGCTGCTGGCCCTGGGCTGCTTGTCTGCATTCTGAAGCCAGCTGATGCTTGTTAGCTGATGCCTGTGTCCCAGGCTGTGGAACTCACATTCACCTGTGTTTCCCAGTTCTCTCATCCTTCTGAACACAGGGTCCCAAGGATAGTCCTAGATTCCCATGCCCCAAGTATGGCATGTAAATAACAGAGCCAGATGATACCAGGCACTACGTGGGTCAGGGCAGTGAGGATATTAGCAGCCAATGTTAAGAACTGAACACAAAAATTCTTTCTTCATCCATGTCAGCCTCATGGATTCTTGTGGAACTTACGGGGGAAGATGGAGCTTTGATAATGCCTGAAATTGGATTCCTACCAGTCTGGTACCTGAGAGCCAAAGTAAGACATGATTTCATTTTTTGCCATGTAACTTTTTAGATAATTCATATATCAAAAAATTATTCTCTTAAAGTATACACTTCAGTGAATTTTAGTATATTTACAAGAGTTGTGTGATCACCATCGAACTGAAAACATTTTCACTACCCCCCAAAACCTCTCTGTACACATTATCTACATTATCCATTTTTTCTCCCCCCTCCCAGTCCCGGACAGCTGCTAATCTCTTTCCTGCTTCTATAGATTTCGTGCATTCTGGACGTTTGATATCAGCGAAATCACACAATATGTAGTTTTTTGTGTCTGGGTTCTTTCACATTGCATAATGTTTTCAAGGTCCATCCATGCTGCAACATGCGTCAGCACCTCGCTGCTTTTCATGACTCAATGATAGCCCTTCATGTGGCTACACCGTACTATTTGTCCCCTTGTTAACTGATGAACATTTGGATTTTTCCCACGTTTGCTTTTATAAATAATGCTGCTATCACTGTTCCTGTACAGATTTTTGTGTGGACATAATTTTCAGTTCTTTTAAGAATATATGTATAGGAATGAAATTGCTGAAACATATGGTAATTCTGTGTTTAACTTTCTGAGAAACTACAGAACTGTTTTTCAAAGAGGCTGCACTATTTTACATTCTCAGCCATGTAAGAGGGTTCCAATTTCTTCACATCCATGTCAACACTGATTATTGTTTGTCTTTTTTTAATTACAGAAATCCTAGTGGTATGAAACTGTATGTTGCTGTGGTTTTGATTTGCATTTTCCTAAGGACCAAATGCCATTGAGCATCTTTTCATGTATTATTTAGCTGGTTGCATATCTTCTTTCGAGAACTGTCTATTCAAAAGTTTGGCCATTTAAAAACTTGGATTATCTGTCTTTTAAAAAATATATTTTATTGATCATGCTATTACAGTTGTTCCATTATTTTCACCCCTTTATTTCTCTCCATCATGCACTCCCCTCTCACCATCATTGCCCCACTTTAGTTCATGTCCATGGGTCATACATATAAGTTCTTTGGCTTCTCCATTTCCCATACCATTCTTAACGTCTTCCTGTCTATTTTGTACCTACCATTTATGCTTCATATTCTCTCTACCTTATCTCACATTCTCCCCCCTCCCCTCCCTGCCAATAATCCTCCATGTGATCTCTAGTTCTGTGAATCTGTTCCTGTTCTAGTTGTTTGCTTACTTTGTTCTTTTTTTTTTAGGGTCCAGTTGTTGATAGTTGTGAGTTTTTTGTCATTTTACTGTTCATAGTTTTGATCCTCTTCTTTTTCTTAGATAAGTCCCTTTACCACTTCATATTAGAAAAGCTTGGTGATGATGAGCTCCTTTAACTTGACCTTATCTGGGAAGCACTTTATCGGCCCTTCCATTCTAAACAATAGCTTTGCTGGATCTTGACTGTAGGTTCTTGCCTTTTATGACTTGGAATGCTTCTTTTGAGCTCCTTCTTGCTTGCAAGGTTTCTTTTGAGAAATCAGCTGACAGTCTGATGGGAACTTCTTTGTAGGTAACCATCTTCTTTTCTCTTGCTGCTTTTATGAATCTCTCCTTCTCATTAATTTTGGTAATGTAATTATGATGTGCCTTGGTGTATGCTTCCTTGGGTCTGACTTCTTTGGGACTCTCTGAGCTTCCTGGATTTCCTGGATGTCTATTTCCTTTTCCAGATTGGGGAAAGTCTCCTTTATTATTTGTTCAATTTGTTTTTAATTTCTTGCTCTTTGTCTTCTCCTTCTGGCACCCTAATGATTCAGATGTTGGAATGTTTAAAGTTGTCCTGGAGGTTCCTAAGCCTCTCCTCATTTTTTTTTTTTTTAAATTCTTGTTTCTTCCTTCTATTCTGGTGGAATGTTTATTTCTTTCTTCTGCTCCAAACCATTGATTTGAGTCCTGGTTTCCTTCCCTTCATATTGGTTCCCTGTACATTTTCCTTTATTTCACTTTTCATAGCCTTCACTCTTCCTCTATTTCATGACCATACCCAACCATTTCTGTGAGCATCCTGATTACCAGTTTTCTGAACTATGCACCTGATAGGTTGGCTATCTCTTCATCACTTAGTTGTATATTTTCTGGAGTTTTGATCTGTTCTTTCATTTGGGCCTTTTTTTTTTTTTTTGTCTCAGGGGACCCAATATGTAGTAACTGGCAGAGCCTTAGGTATTCATCAGGGCAACCCACATCATCATTGTGTTTCGGGGGAGGTGTCAGAGAGAGGAAAGTATCACTTGCTCAGCTCTTGGCCGGGTTTTCAGTCATATCCTCCACCACCCACAAACAAATTGGGCCCTTCTGGTGCTGATTCCTGGGTGGGTGGGTTTGTGTACATTCTAGGACTCTATGGGTCTCTCCAATGAAGTCTCCTTTGAGGCTGGGAGATTCTCCTGCTGCCTAAACCCCCAGGTTTTTTCAGTCAGAGGTTTTGAGGCTTTATTTCCCTGCACTGGAAACTTGGGATTCATGGTCTGTCTTGTTCTCCAGTTGTTCTTCCTGGTTAATCCCACACAAATGCGGGACCACCTGCTCTGCCAGCCACTGCCTAGCCCAGTCCACCAGTCAATGCCTCACCCTCCCTGGTCCTCCAGCCACCACCTGGCTGGGAGCCCTCTCCACTCTAGCTTCCTATCTCCGCCCCACCTACAGGTCTTGATGAATATGTCTTCTTTAACTCCTTGATTGTCAGACTTCCATACAGTTCAATTTTCTGTCAGTTCTGGCTTTTTTTTTTGTTTTTAAATTTGTTGTTGTCCTTCTTATGGTTATGCAAGGAGTCAAAGCGTATGTACCTATGCTTCCATCTTCTATTTGTCTTTTTTTAAAAATATTTTATTTATTTTTAGAGACATGGGAAGGGAAGGAAGAAGAGAGAGAGTGAAATATCAATGTGTGTTTGCTTCTTGAACACCCTCTACTGGGTATCTGGCCTGCAACCCAGGCATGTGCCCTGACTGGGAATTAAACCGGCGACACTTTGGTTCACAGGATGGCACTGAATCCACTGAGCCACACCAGCCAGCGTGGATTATTTATCTTTTTATTGCTGTGTTATAGTAGTTGTTTATATACTTTGGATATAAGTTTTAATTTTAAAAGTATATTTTTATAAAATAAGGAAACCTATCATTTCTTGTACTCTTAAGTATGTGGACTAAGAGTCATACATATTACATTATCTATTTTCATATAATGCCATTTTTGTAATTTCTTATAATTGCTTAATATTGGCCTTTCTATCTAAACTGTAAGCTACATGAAGGCAGGACCTCCTGCCTTTTCTTTATCATTGCTATTCCAGACCCTTAAATATAGTAGACACTCAATATTTACTAAAATAAATGAAAAGAAACAAAAGGCTAAAGAATTATTGAATAAATAAAGCAATGAAAGAGCCTGGTCAGTTTTATTTCTGGGCTGTTTATTCCCTTCCATTGATCTATGTGTCTGTGTATATGCCAGTACCATGCTGTTTTGATTACTATGGTCTTATAGTGTTGGGAACCACCCTGCCTGGTTTCAGGAGCTGCAACCCCCCATGGCTAAGGCTGAGTGAGCAAACTTCAGACTGTAAGCCACTAAGGAGACAAAGCTTATCTCCCTGGCAGGAGCACTGCTTCTGCTTCATCCATAACTGGCCCCCAATGCTTGGTCGGTTAGCCAAAGATGGGTAAGATCCCCTCAAGGAGGGATTGCCTAAGACAGGCACGATCATGTGGGAGGCCCTCAAGGAAGGACTTGGGGGGCTACAGCAAAAGGGGGTGATGGACCCTTGCCCCCCAGATATCCTGACATAGCCTGAGTTGTCATTCTGTCTGTGAGAAGTTTCCTAATCTCTTGGCTGCCTTGCTGACTCTGCTCCACTTAGGCCTGAAACAATGACAGAGGGTGGTGCAGTACTGTGCTAGATAGGGTGGGCTCCCTAGGTGATCAGGCCTAAGAAAGAATATATAAAATCCTGTGAAACCTGCTTTGCTAAGAATGCTCTCAACTAAATGATAAGGGTCTGAGCAAGAAATTAGTTTGTTTCCCAAAGTTTTGTAGCCCCTTAGCTAACAGACCCTGACTCAGATTAAGCCTTCAGAGTTCTTTGTATGTTATCTATTGTTTGATCCTTGCTGCCTGACAATGATTAATAAGTATTCCTGTGTAAAATGAACCTAATAAAAGCCCACTGAGGAAGAAGCTCTTGCCCCTTCTTCTCTGAGAGATAGGCCACCTCTTCTCCCCAAGCAGATCATGTCTTGGTAGACTTATTCTCATCTGTGGTGGCCAGAGGGGTCCTGTGGGTAGAGCGCCCCCCACAGGTAGATACGCTTCACTTCCTCCCACAACCAAAAGAAGGATATCAACCAATTTAAAAACAAAAAACAAACAGCACTGCCAGAAAATTGAACTGTATAGAAGTCTGACAATCAAGGAGTTAAAGAAGAAAGATTCATCCAGAATGGTAGGACGGGTATAGCCTTCTGTCTGAGAGCAAGCTGTCCCCCAGTTCTTGCTGTGATGCCAGATACTTCAATTCTTCCCTGTATGTTCCTAGTGCCTTTAAATCTGCTGCCCCAGTGCTGGAGTTCAGGGGAAGTGACTCTGGGTAAGTCTGTGAGTGGGTTCTTTAAGAGGAACTTCTTGGGACTTCAGGAATTTCTTGCATTGACTCAATCCCCACTGTTTTTCACCACCCAAAGTTATTGGGACTTATCTTTCTGGAACTGGAACCCTGGGCTGGAGGGCCTGGTGTGGGGCAGGGACTCCTTGCTCCTGAAATATCACTCCTGAATTTGTATCCAGTACACATGGATGTGGCACCAGCCCAGTCCACATCTTCAATGCCCCCGCCCCCACCAACAGTCTAAATGGATGTGGTTTCTTAATTCTGTAGCATTCAACTAGATTTCTGATGGTTCTGAGTAATGGTTATTCTATAGTTTAGTTTTAAGTTTGTTGTGGTTATATGAGGAAGTAAGCCATGCTTACCTATGCCATCATCTTGACTGGAAGTTCTTTACTGTTTTCTTTTTAGACTTTATTTTGTTAGGTTCTCAGAATTATTGTTCAGGGAGTTCCCATATACCCCTTGCTCACAGGCATGGACAACCTCCCCACCAGAGCAGTATATTTGTTATAATTGATGAACGTACACTGACACATCAAGGTCACCCAAAGTCTATAGTTTACCTAAGGTGTTACTCATTTTCTAGATTTGGAGATATGTATAATGTACAATGATATGTACCAATATTACAGTATTACACAAGAGTATTTTTACTGCCCTAAAAATCCTCTGTGCTCCACTTATTCATCCCTACCCTTTTCCCCAGCCCCTGGCAACCAGTTTTTACTCTCTCCATAATGCCATACAGTCAGAATAATATAGTACAGCCTTTTCAAATTGGCCTCTTTTACCTCATGATATGCATCTTACTTTCCTTCATGTCTTTTCCTGATTTGAGAGCTCATTCAGTTTTGGTGCTGAATAATATCCCCTTGATGGATACGCCTCAGTTTATTGATCCATTCACCTATAGAAGTTTATCTCAGTCAATCCAAGTTCTGACAATTACGAATAATGCTGTGACTGCTATAAACATTCATGTGCAGGTTTTTGTGTAGACACTAGTTTTTAATTCCTTTGAGTAAAACCACTAAGCATAATTACTGGATCATATGGGGAGAGTATGTTTAGTTTTATAAAAAAAAACAAACTGTCTTCCAAAGTAGCTGTACCACTTTGCACTCCCATAAGCAATGAATGAGAGTTCTTGCTGCACGTTTTCACTGGTCTTTGTTGGTGGTGGCATTCCTGATTTGGAGCGTTCTAATGGGTGTATAGTGGTATTTCATTGTTTTCTAATTTGCATTTCCCTGATTACATGATGTGGAGCATATTTTCACATGCTTTTTTGCCACCAATATATCTTCTTTGGCAAGGTTAAGGTCTTAGGGCCATTTTTAAATTGAATTCTTTGTTTTTCATATAGTTGAATTTTAAGACTTATTGGACATCTGTCCTTTCTTTATCAGAGGTGTATTTTTCAAATATTTCCTCCCAGTCTCTGGCTTGTCTTCTCATTCTTTGGACATTGTTTTCCTTGGAACAGAAGTTTTCCTTTCAATGAAGTACAACTTATCATTTTTTTTTTCATGGATTGGACCTTTTATGTTGTATCTAAACACTCTTCACCATAGCCTAGGCTCTAGGTTTTCTTTTATGTTATCATCTAGGCATTTTAGATTTTTATATTTTACATTTAGGTCTATGATTTATTTTGAATTGATTTTTATAAAGAGTTTAACGTTTGTGTCTACCTTCATTTACTGAATGAACAGTTCTTCCAGCACCATTTCTTGAAAAGCCTCCCTTTGCTCCATCACACTGCTTTTGCTCTTTTGTTAAAGATCTGTTGACCGTACTTAGATGGGTCTATTTCTGAGCTCTCTATTCTGTTCCACTGATATATTTGTTCTTTCATCAATACTACATTGTCTTGATTGCTTTAACTTTAAAGTAAATCTTGAAGTTGCTTAGTATCGGCCTTCCAACTTTGTTCTCCTTCAGTACTTCTCTTTCAGTATTGTGTTGTCTGTTTTGTGGTCTTTTGTCTCTCCATATGAACATTAGAATCAGATTGTCAATATTCACAAAATAACCTGCTAAAATTTTTATTGGGATTGCACTGAATCTACAGATTAATTTGGTAAGAGCTCACATCTTGACAAATTGAGTCTTTCTATCCTTGAACATGCACTATCTTTACAATTATTTAATTTTCTTTGATTTTTCTTTCATTTCTTTAATTTTCTTGTTTTCCTTATGTAGATCTTGTACATATTTTATTAGATTTGTAACTAAGTAGTTCATCTTGGGGTTTTAATGTAAATTGTTTTGTGTTTTTAATTTCAAATTCCACTTATTATTGGTGTAGGGGAAAGCAATGACTTTTGTATACTAACCTTATATTCTGAAACCTTGTTATAATCACTCATTACTCCTACAAGGGTTTTTTTTTTTTTTTTTTTGGTAAATTCCTTTAGACTTTGATGTCATCTGTGTACACAGGCAGTTTCATTTCTTCCTTCCAATATGTATATGTTCTATTTCCTTTCCTTGTCATGTTGTATGGGCTGGAACTTTCAGTATTCTGAAAAGGAGTGGTAAGAGGGGACATTCTTGCCTTGCACCTGAAATTAGTGGAGACACCTCTGGTTTCCTACCATTGACTATGATGTTAGTTCTGGGTGGGGGGAGGGATTTGAAGATATTCTTTATTAAATTGAGGAAGATTCACTCTGTTCCTAATTTACTGAGAGTTTTTATCATGAGTAGGTATTAGATTTTGTTAAATGTTTTTTCTATATCTATTGATATAATCATGTGATTTTTTTTTACCCTGCTTTTATAATGGATTACATTGATTGATTTTTTAATATTGAGCCAGCTTGGTATAGCTGAGATATATCCCACTTGGTCATGGTGTATAATTCTTTTTATACACTGTGGGATTCAATTTGCTAATATTATTGAGGATTTTTGCGTCTATGTTCACAAGAGATATTGCTCTGTAATTTTCTTTTCTTATGTCTTTGTCTGATTTTGATATCAGGATAATGTGGGCCCCACAGAAAAGTATTCCCTTGTTTTTATCCTCTGAAAGAGATTGCAAAAAAATTGGTATAATTTCTTCCTTTAACTGTGTGGTAGAATTCGTAAGTGAACCCATCCAGAACTGGTGCTTACTGTTTGGGGAGTTTATAATTATCATCTCAGTTTATTTAATAGATACAAAACTGTTCAGTTTGTATATTGTGTGGATGTTGACAGATTGTATCTTTCAAATAATTCAATCTAGGTTATCATATTTGGGGGCATAGTTTGGAGTTGTTCATACTACTTCTTTATTAGCCTTTAATGTCCAAGAGTTCTGTAGGGATATCCTCCCTGTCATTTCTGATATTAGTAATCTGGGTCCTCTCTTTTTCTTTCATTTTCTTTTTTCTTAATTTATTGTTGTTCAGTTACAGTTGTCCTACCTTTTCCCCCATGGCACATCCCCCCTACTCCCACAGTCAATCACCCCCATTGACCATGCCTATGTGTCCTCTATTCCTGTTTCTTTGCTTGCTCCTTTCCCTTCTTTCCTCCCTTATTCCTCTCACCTCTCCCCTCTGGTCACTGTCAGTTTGTTCTTTATTTCCATGTCTCTGGTTCTATTTTGTTCATTCATTTGTTTTTTTGATTAGGTTCCACTACAGAAATTAGAAAACAATCCCATTCATGATCACCTCAAAAAGAATAATTTACCTAGGAGTTAATTTAACCAAGGCATAAAAGACCTGTACTTGGAAAATTATAAAACACTGAAGAAAGAAATTGAAGAAGATACAAATAAGTGGAAACAAATGTCATGTTCATAGATAGAAAGAATTAACATCATTAAAATAGTCATTATACCCAAAGCAATCTACAGATTCAATGTAGTTCTTTTCAAGGTTCCAATAATGTAATTCACAAAAGTAGAACAAATATTTCAAAAATGCATATGGAATCACAAAAGGCCCTGCACAGCAACAATGATCCTGAAAAAGAACAACAAAGCTGAAGAAATCAAGCTAATTCAAACTATACTATAATATGGGGGGGGGGCACCACCCGCAGGCCCCCCCCTCCCCCAGCCACCACAGATGAGAATAAGTCTACCAAGACATGATCTGCTTGGGGAGAAGAGGTGGCTGATCTCTCAAAGGAGAAGGGCCAAGAGCCTCTTCCTCAGTGGGCTTTTATTAGGTTCATTTTACACAGGAATACTTATTAATCATTGTCAGGCAGCAAGGATCAAACAATAGATAACATACAAAGAACTCTGAAGGCTTAATCTGAGTCAGGGTGTGTTAGCTAAGGGGCTACAAAACTTTGGGAAACAAACTCATTTCTTGCTCAGACCCTTATCATTTAGTTGAGAGCATTCTTAGCAAAGCAGGTTTCACAGGATTTTATATATTCTTTCTTAGGCCTGATCACCTGAGGAGCCCACCCTATCCAGCACAGTGCTGCACCACCCTCTGTCATTGTTTCAGGCTTAAGTGGAGCAGAGTCAGCAAGGCAGCCAAGAGATTAGGAAACTTCTCACAGACAGAATGATGACTCAGGCTATGTCAAGATATCTGGGGGGTGAGGGTCCATCACCCCCTTTTGCTGTAGCCCCCCAAGTCCTTCCTTGAGGGCCTCCCACATGATCATGCCTGTCTTAGGCAACCCCTCCCTTGAGGGGATCTTACCCATCGTTGGCTAACCAACCAAGCATTGGGGGCCAGTTATGGATGAAGCAGAAGCAGTGCTCCTGCCAGGGAGATAAGCTTTGTCTCCTTGTGGCTTACAGTCTGATGTTTGCTCACTCAGCCTTAGCCATGGGGGGTTGCAGCTCCTGAAACCAGGCAGGGTGGTTCCCAACATCTACCTACACCTCCATCTTGGCCTGACTGTAAATGGGAACCAGTGTCTTTATTGCAGAATATCTCAGAATTGAGGGCATGCAGAGATTCTGAGAGGAAGACACAGTATGTACAGGTGTGTTTTCACATTTATTTGGCCATAAAGCGTCCCTTTGTCCCCTGAGGAGAGAGACTCTTATGTTCTGTAGCAATACAACTCAGAGTGTATTTTGTAAGACATTTTAGAAATTTCATTTTTCAAGTAATGTATTCTTATTGTATGTTACAAAATATGTTTGTCATAGTTTGAAAATTAAAAAAAAATTCATTTACCACAGTTTGAGAAGCACTGTTCTATAGTGCACTTTGACTTGCTATGGCACACACCTTTAGCATCTTTTCTGATTTCTTTGCTGCAACTTAATTCCTTTATTGCAACTTAAAGGTGTGGAAGGGTTAACTCTGCATAGAGTGAATTTTGATTGATGGGACACCTGAGGTTGGCAGCTGCAAAGCAGACTGACTCCCTGCTGTCTTCTTTAAACGGCCTTTCTGGAGATATCCCATGTGCCAAACAGTCACATCTACAAAGATCTTCTATGTCTTTTTGTGGCTTTCATGAATAGGAGCCAGATCTAACACACTGTCTCTAATCTTTGTCTCATCTTCCTTATTGTTCCACCCCTAGATTTGTATCTCACACACAAAATATCAGGCTCTGTTTTCTAGGGAACCCCAACTAAGCACTACTTTAGATATAGTATCTAAACAGCTTTCAGAATAATTTTTCCATATGTAAGGATAAATATACAGAATTAAGAAGAGAAATATATCCTTAGAATATACAGATTTAAATTCTAGGTACCATAGCAGAATTTTTGAAGAACTTTTAATCTTCAGCTTATTCACTAATCATGATTTGAGGGCCTATAATATGCTGTTTGAGAGTAGGAGACTATGATGAGTAAAACCTAACCCATGTGCTCACGGAGACCACCACATAATGGAAGATGCAGGCAGGCACAAGGCAGAAACATTACAGTGAGGTAAGGGGGGGCAGAAGTGCACACATACGTGAGGGGGCACCTGAGGCTGGCATCAAACCCCCAGAATGGGAGAACGGCCAGAGGGAACCTCTCCAGAGCTGCTCACAAATTTTTTTCAGTGAGCTACACAGGGGCAGTGGTGCTGTGGGGATAGAACCATTCCAGGCAAAGACTGCATCTGTGTCTGGAAGCCTGGAAGCTCCATCAGGGGCCCAAGAGTTGGTTAAGGGAGCTTGAATTTCACCCTGAAATCAAGGGGAGACAATTGAAAGATGTTAAATAGAGGAATGGTGCCATAGTTTTAAAGTACGACTATGAAGTCTATGACACTTCTGTGACTTTATCAAATTATCACTTTCTAAGAAGAGCCCCAGGGTGTCAGATAGTGAGCCATGACTCAAGACCACTAGGGAAATTGTAATAAAGAAGTTTATTACTCTCAAGTCCTAAAGAAAGTGTGCAACACTCCAGGAAGGGCTACATATGAAGGTCAGGGCAGGATGCAGGCACAGATAGTGGCAGGACCAAGGCATGCATCTTTATTAAGGACTGTGGAGGGGAGTGCCTTGATGTTCCTGAGCTCCGGCCATATTGGGCGATTCAAACTAGAAAACATGGGGTTTGGGTGAGCTCGGGTCTCGCAATGGGAAGGCCTTGGGAGGTAGAGGATACTGTTGATCACAAGGGCTGTTGGGCATCATAAATGTTCACTTGTGACTCTGCAGGCTATTATCTAGGATGTGTGTTTGCTGAGGGGCTGATGTCCCCTCTGGCTGCTTGCTAAACAAAAATGGGTGCTGAGGCAGCAATAACCTGGAGTAGTTCAGCTAAACTCTCAGCAGTGCTCTTGCTTCCAAAAGATGAAGTCAAATTCTCCTTCTTTGAATGTGGACAAGACTTAGTGACTCATTTCTATTGAACAGAAAGTGATGGAAATGACACTGAATGACTTCTGAGGCTAGGTTAGAATAGACAAGGTAGCTTCCACCTGAGTCTCTTTCAGGGTTCTGGACTTTGGGGCCCTGGGCCACCATGTAAAGATTCTGGCTAACTTGCACTTGCCATGCTGGAGGGACCATAAGTAGAGACCAAATAAAAATAGGAAGGGCTGCCCAAGGGGCCCCAAGCTGTTTGCGATTTCCCAGTCTAGGTACCAGTCATGGGAGCGAGCAAGGCGTTGGGTGATCCTAGCCCCAGGTATGGCAGTCATGGTAAGACCCTAAATGAAACCATCTAGCTGAACCGAGTCAAACTCCAGGACCATAAGAAATAACAACGATAGGTCATTGTTATTGTTTTTAGCTACTATTTTAGGATGTTTATCACATGGAAGTAGATAACTAACACATGGTACGAAGGGATTTGGAACTTAGACACTAACTCTGGTTTGCAGGGTGAAGAATGAAGACAGAGAAGTATGGGGAACCATATGGGAAAGACATGCTGAGCTCTCCAGCTGAGACTCCAGAAATGACTCGGGCAACCCTCCTGATATGAAATCTTCCTTGTATCTCAGGGAATTGCCTAATAAGCACAACACTTGTGGGGTTACTGAAAACCTATTTTAACCCAAGACAAACTAGCCAGTGGAGACCCTAGGTCCAATTTAGCTTGGCAAGTTGGAATGCTTGGTCAAGATTGGAGTCTTTTGGGCTTAGACTGAGAACTTGCTGGAAGATTGCAGCCTGCTGCTGAGGACTGAGGCTGTCACACACAGCTCACACGGGAAAGAATAGGGAGCCCAGAGGGTAGTCGGATCACAGCAACCCCTCATGTAGCACTGGTTTTGTGCCAGACAGTTCTGAATGCTGTGCTGAGATGATCAGTAGAGGTCAATAGAATTAGTCCAGTATTTCAGTCAGTTTGAGCTGCCCTTACAAAAATACTATAGATTGGGTGGCTTAAACAACAAGCATTTTTTTCTCCCAGTGTTGGAGCCTGTAGGGCAAAGATCAAGGCAGCGACATATTGGGTGGAGGGCTGTCTTCTGGCAGAAGGGGCAAGAGAGCTCTCTGGGGAGTCCTTTTTCATAAGGGCACTAATCCCATTCATGAGGGCTCCACCCTCACGACCTCATCAGCTCCCAAAGGCCTCACCTCTTAATGCCATCACATTGGATTAGGTTTCAACATCTGAATTTTTGAGGGGCACCAACATGGAGTCCATAGCAGTTGGGATGGAGAGAAAGACTTCAAATGAATAGGACGAGGTCAACATGAGCATGCAGGCCCAGTTAGTCCCTGCCAAGAGCTTGGCTCCATATGCTGCACCTGCTTATTTTTCCATATTAAGGTAGACGGCCCTTTCAAGGGAAGGCAGAGGGAAACACCTAGTATTTACAGCATTTTCTCCTGGGAGAATTCATGAAATAGCCTCTAGCCCCTCTCTTCTCTGTGGGCAGCACATGCAGTGGAATGATTGGGGCAGATGGCACTGCTTCCTTCAGGAAGACTGACCAGTGCCTCCCATTGTCTGAAGAATAATTTTAAACTAGGACCACATTCAACAACATCTATGAGCTTCAGTTTCTTCTTTATTTAGTCCCCTCTGCTTTCACCTCCTTCTATACATTAGGGGTTGCAGCCTCACAGGATTATTGTCATGAACACTCCCTGCTGTTTCCTGTTCCTGGGCTTCCATTCATGCTGCTCCCTCTGTTCACCATGCATTTCCACCTCTTACTGGTGGTTCAATTTTTTTCCATCCCTCAGGATCAAACTCCAGTGATATCTTCTTTGTGAGACTCCTCTGTTCTTCTATTAAAAATTAGTCATTCCTCAGAATCAAAATCAGTATCATGATGAAATACCTGCACTTTCATGTTCATTGTATCATTATTCAAATAGCCCAAATATGGAAACAACATAAGTGCCCATCTAGAGATGAATGAAATCTTTAACCATCTAGAGATGGATAAAGAAAATGTGATACACACACACACACACACACACACACACACACACACACACAGTGGAATAGTATTCAGCCTTAAAAAGAAAATATTGCCATTTGTGACAATATAGAAGAACTTGGAAGCTTTTATGCTAAATTAAACAAGCCAGTCACAGAAGGTCAATTAGTGCATGATTTCACATATGAGGTATCTAAAATTGTCAAACTGATAGAAGCAGAGAATACAAAAGTGGTTGCTCACAGCTGGGGGTGAGGGAAATGGAGAGTTGTTGTTCAACAGGTATGAAGTTTCAGCAATGCAAGATGAATAAGTTCTAGAGATCTGCTGTACAACATAGTGCCTATAGTTAAATGTGGTATTGTACACCTCAAACTCTGTTAAGAGGGAAATCTCATGTTAAGGATTCTTACTGCAAAAACCAAAAACAAAGGGACACAAGAGGGTGTTGGATGTGTCTACTACCTTGATCGTAGTGGTGGTATCAGATTTAATCACATAGATCCAAACTCACCAGATTGTGTACATTAAATACATGCAGCTTTTTTTGTGTATAAAGTATACCTCAATATAATAATTAAAGTGTTGTTCCTTTTGTGCTTACAAAGCTTATTGCTTTGTTTCTATTACTGCTCTCACTCTGTCTTATTCTTTAGCTGTCTGTCTACTTTCCTTTATTCCCCTATTCAACTTGGGGCTTCTTGAAAGAAGTTTTTCCTCCTTGTTTATCTCCATATTCCTTCAGTGCCTAGTAAAATGGAGGGCATGAAGTAAGTTGTCAGTAAATTGGGTTTGCATGGGGAAGGACCAGATAAGAGAGAAGAAGGGGTGGGCTGGGTTCAGTTGTCCATTCCCCTTGACTCCATGGATGCTGAATGGCTGCCTAGCTACTTAATGTTTCTGTGGTGCCTTCTGGGATTTCTCTGGGGTCAGCATAACAACCCCTGCAATACCAGTCTTACCTCTGCTGAGGAAACAGCCTCGCTCATAGTTGAGCTTTGGCTGTGGTCTTAAGTGCATTTGAGGGAGATTGTTCTAGAGACCTTCTATTGTGTTGGCTGTGTCTCCTTTTCCAACACTCAAAATGGATGAAGCATTTTCAGTTTGGGCCAGCAATTCATACTTAGACTCTGACATTACAGTAATGCTTCACTTTTCCAATTTTGACCAGCGTTCTCAAGCATTTATAGTGCAGCCATTAACCCAGAGAGAAATGGTGTAAAATAGCCAGAAAATAGATTTCACAAAGCCATATCCTATACTTTCTGCTTCAGCAGAGAGCAGAAGCCCCTTCAGGCCTATTGATTTTGACATCTTTTGGTAACCTGAGTGAGTTGCCTTGGTTGTCTGGTGTCTGGTGGTGGGGGCTCACAGTGGAGGTGGGAGTGAGGTGTTGCTCCTCAGCGATGTCCTCCACAGTGGCCACAGACAGAAAAACAGGGTGAGATCCTCAGGCAAGGGAGGTCATCTTGTTTAGAGAGAAAGACTTCTAAGAGAGAAACAATTCTAAATGCAACTTGATAAGGAAAAGTTAAATTGTTGCCTATTCTTGTCCAGAAAATAGGGACATATCTGTTATGTTTTAGATATATTCCCATTAGATTAATTTAAAAATAAATTAATTAAGGTTATATGAATGCAATGCCATAACTCTTATTGTCCAGTCTCAGGGAAGTTCTGTAATTAAAAAATACACTGAAGCAGCAGAAATAATTCTAAAATAATATCATTTCATCCTGTGTCTTGTGCACATGCCGGTGAACATGTGCACTGCAGCAACACTTCTAACCCCTCACAACTTTCTGCAAAATCAAGAGCTCTCACCCCTTTCTCACCCTACTCTCAACTTTAGCCCCTACCAGATTTTCACCCTTTTCTCTTGTCTACTTTGTCTACGTTATCCTGACTTGGTACCACAGTGTCTCATGGTCCTGGCTTATCCTCCTAGAAAGATGGGAACACAGGGGAACTGAGCCAAATCCCTAGTGAGGCAGGGGAGTGAAAACCCAGACAACATCCACATTGACCTTTTTTCCTCTATCACCAAAGGATGAACTCAATTTATGTTTTTGTTTATAGTTCATTTTTTTAAAAAAGGTTATTCTTTCTATCTTCTCTTTGAGACTTTCTGTATACTTATTTAAAAATCATATGATTGTTCTATCATTTAAATTTTATTAGGATTTATTTTCTTGGCTCTTTCTTTTTGTGTTCACTTTTCTCATGTGCTTTGGAAAATGGCCAACAAAATCAACACTTGGCAGCTGAATTCATTTTCAATAAAGTATAAGTAATAGAACAATCTTAGAATAATTTGAAAATGCAGGTTTCTGAGTGAGAGTGTCTCCCTTTCTGCAGGTATTCTCCCCTATTTGTAGTTTTGAGACTGGCTCCCCTTGTCCCCCTGGAACCTCCATGTTAGAAATTAGGTCTTAACCTGACAGCTGGGGCTCCTCCCCACTGGTGGTAATGGAAGTTACCCCAGGTGCTGCATATGCTTCAGCCCAGGTTCTGTGTGCCTCTCTCTAGGTCTCTTTTCTGACCATAGGTAGCCTTTATATAATCCATAGTGCTCACAGCTTTCCTGCCAGTGAGCCTTGCTCTGGGCCCTCCCCTCCTTGTTTTCCCATGGGACTTGGAATCAGACCAGGAGCCAAGTGCCTGGCCTGGCTTCAGCCCCTACTTAGAGTTCCACTTGTGGTTCCACACATAATAGCACTCAACAAATATTGGTTAACTAAATAAGTTAATTAGCCTTATTTTTGAGAGCAGCTATGACTTTTGGCTTTAATAACACTTTTCCACTGTTGCCTTGGACATTTAAAGGTGAATGCACCTTGTCCACAGGCTGCACCTCAGTTATCTGGAACTCCACTTAAGTGCAGTAGTTTATTCTTTGCTGACACTGATAACCGTTGCTACACTGATGGGTGGTCAGGGGATGCTGAGCTTACTGCAGCAGACTATGGCAGAGACTCGGGAAAGGAAAAGTCCCTGTGACTCATTGGTTGTGTTCACAAAGTCATAAAACCACAGGAGTTGTAAAGGAACATTGAGAGCATCTAGGACAAACTCTAGGACTTTCTAATGGATGTTCATCTAGCTACTTGAATACTTTTATGGATGGAGAGCTTATTACTATATAAGTACTAGGAACAGAAAGTTCTTTAGGTTGTGGCTAAAAATATATCCTGGAAATTTATACCCATTTGCTTGCAAAACAAATCCACTTCTAGTGATATAAGTATGTGCCCTTGAGTTTTGTCTGTTTTGGGTAAAATACCCACAGTTTTCAGCATTTAGTAGTGATTCATGGCAGAGTCTCCGCAATTAAGCTAGGGGAATGATTTATTTAGCACAGGGGTCGGTAATATTTTCCCATAAAAGGCCAGATCACAAATACTTTAAACTTTGTGGGCTATACAGTCTCTGCTGCAACCACTCTGTCCTGCAATTGCACCATGAAAGGAACCACAGAGGACATGGCTGTGTTCTAATAAAACTGTATTTTAAAAAAAACAGGGCAGGCTGGGATTTGGGTGGTAGTTTGCCGATCCCCTATTTAGCCACGGCTTCTAGACTCTTAACTGTTTGATCAACTCCCTTGTCCTTCCATACCCTCTTAAAATATAGCCTCCATGTTTGAGGACAGCATTCCAGATAAGAACGATCAGCAGAGAGTCCAACAGAGTTCTTGCCTCCTGAAACAGGCAGACAGTGCAATCAGTGCAGGGGCCGATGCACAGGGAGCACTTGGTCTGCCG
This sequence comes from Anoura caudifer, assembly GCA_004027475.1. Classification (NCBI taxonomy): domain Eukaryota; kingdom Metazoa; phylum Chordata; class Mammalia; order Chiroptera; family Phyllostomidae; genus Anoura; species Anoura caudifer. The sequence goes on along the minus strand of PVKU01000668.1, from coordinate 56,376 downwards.
CACACCAGCGGTATGGCCTTGAGCAGTTATTCATTTTGTACTGAACCTTGGCTTCTGCATTCTTACAATCCAGATTCTCACACCTGTCATGCAGAATTGCTTTGAAGATCTGAAATAAAGCATGTGATGTGTATAGCACAGAGCCAGGCACTTAGCAGCTATAATTTCTAGTTGTTATAAATGATAATGTGCTGTTAAGTTCTATTGTGACTGAGTTTTCTGAGCCCACACTGAAGTAAGGAGAAGGAAAATTCCACTTTATTTAAAATTAGGTTATGGCAGTCAGCTTCTGTGCTATTCTCTCTGCTGCTCACCCTACCCTCTGTGCTCCCACCTGTCACCCAATTAACACCCTGTTATGCTGAACACCTGTGCGGAAGGCATTAGCTGGGCTCCTTTCCAGCACTCTCACTGCCACCTTACTAACCCAGTGCCCTGGGATCCACTGCCTGTTCTCCCAGGTGTTTGCCTGCAGGAAGGCTTAGGGTTTGCTGAGCTTTCCCCAGGACAAGAAGTTAATGTGGAAATTAATGCAAATGTCTTTGCAGAAGCTTCTGTCTTGGGCCCTAATCGAAAGAGATGATCTCCGCATTTCTTTAACTTTGAAAATACAACTTGTGTGTGTATGTGTTGAGGGGTAGGTAGGCAGGGCTGGAGCACATGGATAAGGGAAAGAGAAAAGAAGGGCCAATAAGAAAGAGAGAAATGACAATGGGAGAAAAGAGGGAGAGAACAAGCTTCCTAATTCGTACCGGGCAGTGAGAGGAAAGTGCAATGATACAGCTTTGAAATCTTA
>PVKU01000668.1:0-46288 GCA_004027475.1 Anoura caudifer | reverse complement strand
TCCTCATTTTCATTTGTCTCAAGGTATTTTCTTGATCTCTACCTTGATCTCATTGTTGAACCATTCCTTGTTTAATAATATGTAATTTAGCTCTCATTTTTTTGTGTTCTTCAGTGTTCTTCTTGTGATTGATTTCTAGTTTTATAGCATTGTTGTCAGAGAAGATGCCTGATATGATTTCAATCTTCTTAAAAGTATTGAGACTTGTTTTGTGTCCCAACATGTGGTCTATCCTAGAAAATATTCCATGTACACTGAGAAAGTATGTATCTTCTGCCACTTTGAGGTAAAATGCTCTGAAGATTAAATCCAGTTGATCTAGTGTGTCACTTCAGGCTGCTGCCTCCTTGTTGATTTCAGTGATAGATCGAAGATCTATCCATTGAAGTCAGTGAGGTGTTAAAATCTCCAACTATGACTGTATTTCTGTTGATCTCTCCCTTTATGTCCATCAACAATTGCTTTACATATTTAGGTGCTCCTATGTTGGATGCATAAGTGTTTATTAGAGTTATATCCTCTATATTATTATGTAGTGTCCTTTTTTGTCTCTTATGTAGCCTTGATTTTAAAGTCTATTTTGTCAGATGTAAGTCCTGCTACCCCAGCTTTTTTTTGTTTTCCATTTGCATTAAATGTATTTTCCATCCCTTTACGTTTAGTCTATGTGTATATTTCAATCTGAGAATTGGCTCCTAGAAGGAGCATATGCATGAGTCTTGTTTTCTTTTTTAAAACAAGCATCTTTTATTATTATTTTTTATTGTTCAAGTACAGGTGTCTCAATTCTCCCCCCACCATGTCCTCCCCATACCCCTCCACACTTTCCACCCTCAAATCTACCCCCTTTGGCTTTGTACATGTGTCATTTATACATGTTCCTTGATCACCCATCCCCTTCCCCCCCTGTTATTCCCTACCCCTTCCCCTCTGGTTACTGTCAGTTTGTTCTTTATTTCAATGTCTCTGGTTATATTTTGCACTCTTGTTTTGTTTTGTTCATTAGGTTCCTCTTATAAGTGAGATCATATGGTATTTTATCTTTCACTGACTGACTTATTTCATTTAACATAATAGTCTCCAGTTCCATCAATGCTGTCATGAATGTAGGAGCTCCTTCTTTCTGCTCAGTAGTGTTCTGTTGTATAAATGTACCACATTTTTTTGATCCACTCATTTACTGATGGGTAGTTATGCTATTTCCAGCATTTGGGTATTGTAAATAATACTGCTATGAACATAGGGGTGCATAAGTTCTTTTGAATTGATGTTTTAGGATTCTTAGGGTATAGTCACAGCAGGGGAATTGCTGGGTCAAAAGGAATTTCCATTTTTAGTTTTCTGAGGAAATTCCATACTGTTTTCCACAGTGGCTACACCAGTCTGCATTCCCACCAACAGTACACTAGGATTCCCTTTTCTCCACATCCTCACCAGCACTTATTGTTTGTTGATTTATTAATGATGGCCATTCTGACAGGTGTGAAGTGGTATCTCATTGTGGCTTTAATTTGCATCTCTCTGACAGCTAGTGATGTTGAGCATCCTATCATATGTCCAGGTACCATCTATGTGTCTTCCTTGGAGAAGTGTGTATTCAGGTCCTTTGTCCTTTTTTTTTTTTTTTTAATTGGGTTATTTGTCTTTATGGTGTTGAATTCTATAAGTTCTTTATATATTTTGGATATTAAAACCTTGTGTGATATATTGTTGGCAAATATGTTCTGCCATACAGTTGGTTTCCTTTTCATTTAATAATGGTTTTTTTAAGCTGTGAAGAAGCTTTTTAATTTGATATAGTCCCATTTGTTTATATTTTCCTTGATTTCCCTTGCCCCAGGCAAAAATATTGCTGTAAGATATCTGAAATTTTATTGCCTATGCTTTTGTCTATGATTTTTATATCATGTCTTATATTTAAGTCTTTTATCCATTTTGATAAGACTTTTAAAATTTTGATAAAATGGATAAAATATAGTGTAAGATGGTGCTTTAGTTTCGTTTTTTTGCATGTACCAGTCCACTTCTCCCAACACCATTTATTGAAGAGACTGTCTTTACTGCATTGTATGCTCTTTCCTCCTTTGTATAATATTAACTCTAAAGACCTGGGCTTATTTCTGAGCTCTTTATTCTGTGTCATTGGTCTATGTGTCTATTTTTATGCCAATACCAGACTGTTTTGATTACAGCAGCCTTGTAGTGTAGTTTGATATCAGGTATTGTGATCCCTCCAACTTTGTTCTTTTTCAAGATTTTTGGGGGTTACATATAAATTTTTGAAATATTTGTTATATATATGTGAAATATGCCATTGGTATCTTAATAGGAATCGAGATGAATCTATAGATTGCTTTGGGTTATGGACATTTTAATGATGTTGATTCTTCCAATCCATGAACATGGTATGTGCTTCCACTTATTTGTATCTTCCTCAATTTCTTTCTTCAATGTTGTGTAGTTTTCCAAGTACAGGTCATTTACCTCCATGGTTAAATTTATTCCCAGGTACTTTATTTTTTTGTTGTATAGTAAATGGTATTTTTTTCTTAGTTTCTCTTTCTGATAGTTCATTATTGGTATATAAAAATGCCATTGATTTCTAAATACTGACTTTGTATCTACTATTTTGCCAAATTTATTATATCAAGTAATTTTCTTGGTGGAGCCTATAGATAGGGTTTTCTATGTGTAGTATCATGTCATCTGCAAATAATGACAGCTTTACTGACTCTTTTCCAGTTAGGATGCCTGCTATTTCTTCTTCTTGCCTGATCACTGTGGCTGCTAGGACTTCCAGTAGTATGTTGAATAAAAGTGGTGATAGTGGATACCCTCATCTTGTTCCTGATCTTAAGGAAAATGCTGTGAGTTTTTTTCCCATTGAGTATGATGTTGGCAGTAGGTTTTCTTATATGGCCCTTATTATGTTGAGGTATGCTCTCTTTATTACCACTTGGCTGAGTGTTTTTATCATAAATGGGTGCTGGATTTTATCAAGTGGTGTTTCTATATCTGTTGATATGATCATGTGATTTTTGCCTTTCGTTTATGTGATGCATCACATTTATTGATGTGTGGATACTGTACCATCTTTGCATCCCTGGAATAAAACTCAGTTGACCATGGTGTATGATCTCTTTGGTGTATTGCTTAGTTCAGTTTCCTAATATTTTTTGAGATTTTAGCATCTATGTTCATCAAGGATATTGGCCTATAATTTTCTTTCTTTACCTGGGTTTGGAATTAGGATAAATCTGGCCTCATAAAAAGAGTTTGGAAGTCTTTGCGCTTGAATTTTTTGAAATAGTTTGAAAAAAGATAGGTGTTATCCATATTTTGCCACATATAATACACACTATTTTGCCTAAATTTTTGAGGGAAAATAATGATGTGCATTATACATGGGTATAAATCTTGTGTGTAATGCACATAAAAGCATGAGTGTGCATTATCCTTTGCAAAATATTGTGGTTTTTCTTTGAATGTTTGGTGAAATTTACCTGTGAAGCCATCTGGTCCAGGGCTTTTATGTGCTGGGAGGTTTTTGATTACTTCTTAAATTTCACTTATTGTTCTGTCTGCTATTTTAGTTTGATAGTGTTTGATGAGCCCCCATTTTTTCTTTGTTTTGTATGTTAAGTGTCTCAATTGTAGAGTTTTACTTTGTGGTTACCATTATATTTATGAAAATATAGTTCTGTATGTTCAATGTTCCTTTTTCTTGTGATTGCATCTTATCTCCATTCACCTGTGCAAATTCAGTCCCTTTTCCTTCCCATATTATATTTTTTGTCACAGATTATCCTTTTTCATGGTGTTAGTTCATTTCCAAATTGCAGAGGCTATAGTCTTTTTTTCGCTTTTATCCCCTTTAACCTTTATTTTATTTAAGTGTTTAACACCCTATTCTGAAAAAAAAAAAAGCTGTGGTTTTCCTGCTTCTGTCTGTCTGTCATGCTACACATAGTTTTGTATCCTTTTGTCTTTTTCTTTCAAGTAAAAGAACTCCTTTCAACACTTCTGGTAATGCAGTTCTTGTGGTGGTCAGGGCCTTTGACTTTTGTTTGTCTGGAAAAGACATCATTTCTACTTCATATCTAAAGGATATCTTTGCTAGAAATATTATTTTTGGCTGGTGATTTTTCCCTTTTGATATTTTTAATATTTGGTTTTACTCTCTTCTAGCTTGTAAAGTTTCTGCTAAAAAATCCAATGATAATCTAATGGAATTTTTTAAAGTCCTCACTCAATGTTTTCATTGACTTTAGAGAGAGAGAAAAGGAGACACAGAGGGAGGAGAGAGAGAGACAGACAGAGAGATCATTAGGCAGCTTCCTGTACACACCCCATCTGGGGATCAAACAGACAACCTTTTGTGGGCCCTGACTGAGACTCAAACCTGCAAACTTTTGGGGCATGGGATGATGCTACAACCAATTGAGCAACTTGTCCAGGGCCAGACTGTGATTTCCTTTATAGGTTACAGTGTTTTCTTCTCTGGCTTTCTGGAGAGTTCTGTCTTTGTTATTAACTTTTGACCACTTTGGAGAACTTTTTTTTTTTTGCATTGAGATAATTAGGTGTTCTGTTACCATTTGGGAGATGAGAATTCAACTCTTTCCATAGGTTTGGGGAGGTCTCATATATTATTTGTTTGAATAGCTTTTTATTCTCCTTGTATACCCACTATTCTTGTATTGCTCTTTTTAAAAGAGTCAGATATTTATCCTAGAGCTGTTTCATATTTTTTTACTCTGAATTCTCTCTCTTCTTCCGCCTGTATCATGTCCAGATTTCTATCTTCAAGGTCACTAATTATTTCTTTCATCTTGTCTGCTCTGTTTCCTAAGTTTTCCAACTCATTTTTCATTTTATTGCATGCTCCAGCTCCAGCATATCTTTTAAAAAATTGTTTCAATCTCCTTGGCAAAGTACACCTTTTGTTAGTTGATTTTATTCATGAGGTGCTTGCATTTTGTTGAGTTTTTTTCAGAACTGTACTCTTAAAGTCTCCAACATTTTTGAACCACAATCTTTCACGTTTTTTACTCTGTTTTTTTGGAGAATTCTTATTTTCTTTCTAAGCTACTTTGTTACCTTGGTTATTGGTTATTCATGGCACTTGATGGTTTGTTTCTTTGCTTGGCCATTTTTTTTTAAAGTACAGTATTTTGCTTTTAAAAATTTAGCAGGTTGGTAAGTACAGGTCTTTCTTTTGTTTTCCAGTGGGTGGTGCTATAATACAGGTGTTTTCTTTTTTGGGTGTGGGTGGGGGACTCTTACCTGCACTACTGGGCCTTAGGGACCTCTCTTCAGGTGTCTCACAGGGCTGTGGAAATTGCCTTGTACTACCCAAGGACGGGGGTGTGTCCTTGTTCTCAGGGTACTGCTCCTGTGGAGGGATATGGTGGGAGGTGGAGGTTTGGACTGTAACTTCTTGGTCTGCTACTGCGTACCAGAGGCTGCCAGGCTTGCTGGACTCTCTGAGGTGCCCCGCTGCCTCTGCCAGGGTCCTCGCCAGGGCAGGGGGAAGGGTGGGGAGGAGGAGGCAGGAACACGCCTCTGCAACTTTTTTCTTTCTGCCGGGTTATCGAGGTGAGTGCAGGTCGCTCAGGCTCCAGGCTGTTTCTGGACCCTCCAGACCGCACAGTGAGGATTGCAGTCAAACAACCCCCACCGCTCCCCTGTCCCCTGACCCAGGCTGGCTAGGGGAGGTGTAGGAGGTAGATCTGTGTATCCGTGGCTTGGTTTTCCCGCTCTGTACTGCGTCTCTGTCCCTGTCACTGGGCTCAGCCCCAGTGTGTCTGGTTACTCAGAGAGCAGTGCTGCCTCTGCCCCTCTCTGGTCCTCTCTGGGCTGCCCGGTGAATGTTGCAACCCAGCGCTCCCTGCGACTGCATCTGCCGGGGCCACAGATGTGTCCCTTCCTCTTATCGCCGCCCTTTCAGGCAACCGGCCTCCTGCTCACTCCGACGACATGCAGCCAGGACCTGTCAGTCGTGTTTGTGTGCGCAGCAGGGAGTCCTCTGCTGAATTACAGTTGTCACACTTGTAACCTTAACCCTGTGGAGGTCACGACTGATCTGAGAGATACAAACTCTTTACTTAAATATTGTTATGTATAGGGTGCATAGGTTCAAGGTCATGACTGGCTACATGTTTGTACGTGACTAATGTTAAGCCATATGTTTAAGCCTTCGGTTTGGTTATAACATGTGTTTCATAAGGGCGTATGACATTTGATAGTAAGTAAATTGTACTGAGAGATACCACAAACTCCAAAGTCAGTGCAGTGCAGTTTTTTGTTTGTTTGTTTTGTTTGCAAACATCGAAGTCCGTGCTGTGCTTATTTTCATTTACCATTGAAAATGTCTGGAAAAATACACCGTTCAATAATCCAAGAGACATCGAAGAACTTCAGCGAATGCTCCTCGAGTCTGATGATGAGAATGAGAGATTCGAATGTGAAAATGAAAGTGATTTAGAAGGTGAAGACTATGTGGAAGTTCGTCCAGAAGATTCAGATACCAAGCAAGATAGTTCTAGTAAAGATGAATCAGCATGAATGAAGAGTATTTTTTTTAGAAAGGATAAAGAATCAAAATGAAGGAAAAACCCGATAAGAAGACAAATTACAAAGCAGCCACAGAGTATTTTGTGTCAACTTCCATTAGTTTGGCCAAACGCAAAAAATGCCACGACACATGAAATTTGGAACTGCTTTATCACAAATGCTATTGTAGATCTAATCTTATTATATACAAATAAATATGTTGATTCTATCTCAAGCTGGTTTCTGCAAGAAAGAGATGCTAAACAAATAGGCAAAACCAAATTGAAAGCATTTTTAGGCCTCATATCTAGCTGGTTTACATGGCAGCTATCAGCTAAATTTGCAGGATTTATGGGCTGCAGATGGTAGTGGGAGTAAACTTTCTAGACTAATGATATCTTTACAGAGATTTAGATTTATTCATTATTGTACTAGGTTTAATGACAGATTTATTTCCCTAGAATGCCTGAAAGTGGATAAATTAGTGGCTGTGTGAGGCAGTTTCTCAGCATTTGTAGAAAATTGAAAACTGTGTTACTCTGTGGGACAGAGTGTAACAATAGACAAATTGTTACCTGGACTTAGAGGCAAATGTGGGTTTAGACAATATGTTCCATCCAAGCCCAATATATATGGTATAAGAACTTTTACTATGGTAGTAGATTCAAAAGTATTTTACATAGGAAATCTTAAACTATATACCAGTAAGCAGCCTGGAGGTCTTTACTTGATTAGTGATAAACCAGCAGACATAATTAAGAGACTTGCAGAATCCATTTACTTATCAGGACAGGTAATGGCAGGTACTCATAATATACTCATAATATTACAGCAGGTAACTGGGTCACTCATATGAATCTTATCTCTGACTTATAAAAGAAGTGACTTTTATATGCAGGTACTGTTCATATAAGAATAACCCCCAACTATACCCTGAATTAGTGTCTTCTAAAAACAGGCCCCCAAAATCCAACTTATTTGCTTTTGGTGCAGATTGCACACTTGTATCTCATATTCCCAAAAAGGGAAAAGATGTAACTTTAGTTTCATGTATGCATTTCAATGATGCTGTAAATTTAAATTTGTGAAAGCCTGACATAATAGAGTATCACAACCAAACAAAGTCGGGAGTTGACTCTGAGGACCAAATGATAGGTACATATGCGGTGGCTGGAAACACCAGCAGGTGGCCCATGATTGTATCCTACACAGTTTTGAATATTGCAGAAGTAAATGTTCAGACTATTCCTGTGCTGCACAGCAAGGTGAAAATAAGGAGCAGAATATTTATTTAAAAATCTCATAATGCAGTCAGTGTCAGAACAAATAAAAAGGCATTCAGAAATCTCTGCAGGTGTGCATAAGTCTTTACACTTGAAAATTCATCAATTTAAACACAAATTGAAGGAAATTCTAATGACGATATAGATATGCCTCCCTCGATGAGCAGAAAAAGAAAAAGATGTATTAGGTGTTATGCATCCAAAATGAGTTACTTATCAAAATATTTTTGCAAGTGTTATAAAAAGTATTTATGCCTTGAGCATAAATATTGTTTTCAACGACTGTTCAAAAGTTCTGCAAAGACAACTATTGAAGATTCTGATTAATTAACGTCAAAGACATTTCTTTGGTTGTATTTTAAGCAATGTTCATGTTTCTGTTATTGAAAAGTAAAAGTTTTATTCTTTATATTTTTCTGTTTTTGTTTAATAATTTCTAGATTATAACTGCAAATAAATACAATTTTTGTTTTTTAGGTAAATATAACAAATGCAAATTTGTCATGTTTTAATTTTCTTTTGCATTTCAGCACATAGTAGTAATGAACGTATCTCTCGGATACATGTCAACTATGCCGTAATACTTTTGACCGTGACCTCTGCAGGGTTAATGGGAGAGACCAGGGAATTCTCCCCATTCTGTCATGATGCTGATGTCACTGCCCCAACTGGCTTTTTAAAAATATCACCCAGACACTGAAACATTTTCTTTCTTTATTCTTTAACAAAACATTCAGAAAGTAAATATATATAATTGCTTGGCAAAGATGGACCTTTCACAGGAAATTTGCAAATGTGACATATTCCATCTCTGCTGTAAATCTAAGCTTCTGTCCTGGAAAGGCATGCACAGGTCCCTCTAGTACTTTTGTTAAGAACAGACAGTTGTTAGAGTCTTTTGATCATGCTCAGTTCTCATTGGAAGAAGAAACTGTGGTGATACCAGCGGGTCTTCAAGGCTTCTTCCAATTGGCTTTATATGTAATAAAGAGCGTGATTAGGGTGGGCACTGGGGAGCCAATGTAAAATATTTTTAAAACCTTACTATGTGATTCATGTTAAAGCTGAAGCATTACCTAATTTCCATGGAGTGTTGTTCCAATATGATCTTATAAATCCTCTGGCCAAATATTTTGGTCTGTAATTCATTTAGAACTGCCTAAGAGTCATAATTACCAACACTTTGGGGTTATCCTGGTAGCTAAATGATGGGGAGTGTCTGCCAGTCATTGAAGCAGCGCCCTGTCCATAAGGTATCTTTTAGGATCTGACTGCAGGTCTATGTTATGGATGAATTGTGTTCTCCCCAAATTCTTATGTTGAAATCTTAACTCTTAGTACCTGAGAATGTAACTACGTTTGGAAACAAGATCTTTAAAGTGGTAATTAAGTTAAAATTGGCGTGTTAGGGTGGATCTGAATCCAATATGACTGATAAACTTAAAGAAGAGGACATTTGGACACATGTGTGTATGTGGAAAACAGACCATGGGCAGACTCAACAAGAAGATGACCAGATGTAAGCCAGGGGGAGAGGCCTCAGAAGAAACCAATACTTCTGACACCTGATCCTGGGTTTCCTTTCTCCAGGACTCTGAGAAAATAAATTTCTGTTGTTGAAGCCATTCAGTATGTTATTTTGTTATAGCAGCCCTAGCAAACTAAAACAGTTACTGCAAGATTTTTTTTTTAATTATAAAAACAAAATGATTACATAGTGAAGTGTTAAAGACTAGACTGAACTGAATATACCGTGCAGTTAAAATCTGACAAATTACAAAACAGAAAGTTACTGATGCAACTGCCTGTGCTGCACTGGCCGCAGGAGGCCCTGTGGTAGAGTGGGAAGCACTTGGGCTTTGGAGACATGCAGATATTAGTCAGAATCTTGCATATGCCACTTACTATTGATGTGGTTTTGGGCACATTTCTAAAACTTTCGGAATGTTATTCTTTTCATTTGTGTATTGGGGTAAATAATATTTTTGTGCAGAGGCACAGTAGGAGTAAAGATAATATAGGTAAAATACGTAATTCTCTTTCTGGCCAAAGAGTGTACCAAATAATAATAATATTAGATATAGCAATTTCAATGATAGCATCATAAACTCATTCCGGCCAATACCTACTTGCCAGGATATTGATGAAACTCTTTGTCAGGAATGACTGGGACAGATCTGTTTTGATTTTGGTCAAAGTTTGCCTATCCACCTTTGGTGGTCATTGTCCGATTATACTCTATGTGCTCCAGTAGCACCCATTGAACTCTGGAAACACCAATTGCCAGGGTCTTGGATTGCTCATCTTAGAACTGCTTCTAATTCAGCACCTGGATTAGCATTTCTCTAGGAGTTTCTGTCCTTCCGATTTTACCTGAAATCTGTTTAGATGCTCTATTTAGATGCTCATAGGTTTGCTCCAGCTTCATGTTAATACCCTCTGCAGTTGTTAAGTGAGGGGATTTTTTAAAGAAGATTTTATTTATTTATTTTCAGAGGGAGAGGAAGGGAGGGAGAAAGAGAGGCAGAGAAGCCTCAATGATGTGTGAAAGAAACGAATCAGATGCCTCTCACATTCCCCCAACTGGTAGCTGGTCTGCAACCCAGTCATGTACCTTGACTGGGAATCGAACCAGCCACCTTTCTGTTCACAGGCCAGCACTCAATCCACTGAGCCACACCAGCCAGGGCTTTGAAGGGATTTTTAGAATGTTTGATATCTGTCAGGAAAAAAAAAAAAAAAAAAAACACAAAACTTCCCAGCTGAGTTATTCCTGAGAGACTTTCACCCTACAACTGTAAACTCTTTACCCCACAATTGCTTCCTAAGCCACCCTCTCAAATATCTATCTTTTTGGAGCATCTAGGCTTAAAAATTAAGTTTCTGCCTTATTTTGTTTTAGAGTTTAATCACTTCATGAACACACACATCTGGAGCACACATGAACCTTGAACTGTCTTTCTAGGAGGAAAGGTGCTTTTTTGCTGCTGCTGTCATGCCACCCGCTGCAGACCCTATTCTCTGCCTATGCAACATCCATGCACCCCTTCTTTCCTGCTGATAAATCTCACTTCTGCTCATGACAGAAACGTGTGCACCCCCGGGTGAAATACTCACTTCACCAGCTTCTCTTGCAGTTATTAGGGGCCAGTATCATTATATCATACAAGTGGAAATCTTCCTTAGAAAATGTTTGCTTTTCATGGTTAAAAAAGAAAAAGGACAAACATGACTGGTGTCAATCTGTGACTTGTCTTCCTGACTTGAAGATTCTTACTGTGCCTTAAGCGGCATCCTTCCTGCCACTTGAGGCATCAAGCGTAAGAGAAAGAGAAGGGTCACAAAGAATTCACCCTTGAGGTTGACCAGTGCTGGCGGCTGCCACTGCCAGATTTCTTAAGTCAGAAAAATGAACAATTAAAGTTAAGCTTTTGTTATTTGGAAATAAATGCTTCTGGTCCTCAAAATGATTTGATTTACTAATCATACAGAATTTACAAATTGCATACAAATGTAAAAGATATATATATTAGTTCAATGTTGTTTTTAGAACAACATTATATTGTGAAATGTTAATGGCTATTCCATCATGAAATGATCAAATGACTGATGGTCAAGTAAATTTGGGTAAGACCAATATAACCAAAAATTGATGGATTTTCTTTTCTTTACAGCAGGACTCTTTCTTTCTTTTTCTTTCTTTCTTTCTTTCTTTCTTTCTTTCTTTCTTTCTTTCTTTCTTTTTCACAAGTTAATGTTTTTTTTTAAATAAACAAAAGAGGTAAATAGTTTAGAACATTTCCTAAGTTAATTTGATTATGGGGTCTGCATTATTTATTGCTGTGTAACAAACCACTTCAAAACTTCATTTTCTTTTTTTCTTTTAGCTACATTTTATTGATTATGTTATTACAGTTAGCCCATTCCCCCCCTTTATTCCCCTCTGCCCTGCACCCCCTCCCACCTACATTCTGCCCCCCACCGTTAGTTCATGTCCATGGGTCATACATATAAGTTCTTTGGCTTCTACATTTCCTAATCTATTCTTAACCTCCCCCTGTCTATTTTGTACCTACCATTTATGCTTCTTATTACCTCTACCTTTTTTCCTGTTCTCCACCTTCCACCTCCCTGCTGATAACCCTCCATGTGATCTCCATTTCTGTGATTCTGTTCCTGTTCTTGTTGTTTTCTCAGTTTGTTTTTGTTTTTGTAGGTTCAGTTGTTGATACCTGTGAGTTTGTTGTCATTTTACTGTTCATATTTTTTGTCATTATCTTTTTCTTAGACAAGTCCCTTTAACATTTCATATAATATGGGCTTTGTGATGATGAACTCCTTTAACTTGTCCTTAGCTGGGAAGCACTTTTTCTTCCCTTCCATTCCAAATGATAGCTTTGCTTGACAGAATAATCTTGGATGTAGGTTCTAGGGTTTCATGACTTGGAATACTTCTTTCCAGCCCCTTCTTGCCTGTAAGGTTTCTCCTTTGTAGGTAACCCTCTCCTTTTCTCTTGTTTTTAAGATTCTCTCCTCATTAATCTTGGTAATATAATTATGATGTGCCTTGGTGTGTGCTTCCTTGCGTCCAACTCCTTTGGGACTCTCTGAGCTTCCTGGATTTCCTGGAAGTCTATTTCCTTTGCCAGATTGGGGAAGTTATCCTTCATTATTTTCTCAAATAAGGTTTTAATTTCTTGCTCTTCCTCTTCTCCTTCTGGCACCCCTATGATTTGGATGTTGGAACACTTAAGTTGTCCCAGAGGTTCCAAAGCCTCTTCTCATTTTTTTTGAATTCTTTTTTCTTCATCTTGTTCTGGTTAAATTTCTTTCTTCCTTCTGCTCCAAACCATTGATTTGAGTCCCAGTTTCCTTCCCTTCACTGTTGGTTCCCTGTACATTTTTCTTTATTTCACTTTTTATAACCTTCACTTTTCCCTGTATTTTGTGACCATACTCAACCATTTATGTGAGCATCCTGATTACCAGTGTTTTGAACTGTGCACCTGATAGGTTGGCTGTCTCTTCATCACTCAGTTTTGTTTTTTCTGTAGCTTTGATCTGTTCTTTCATTTGGGCCATATATATTTTTTGTCTTGGCATGCCTGTTAGATAGTAAGGAGCAGAGTCTTAGGTATTTGCCAGGTTGGGGCAACCCACGTTGCAATATTGTGGCACTCTATGTGGGGGAGTGGTCTGAGAGGGAACAGTGCCACTTGCTCAGCTCTCGGCCAGGTTTCAGTCATTTCCCCTGCTACCTACAAGCAAATTGGGCCCTTTCAGTGCTCATTCCTGGGTGAGTGAGTTTGTGTACATTTTAGGACCCTGTGGGACAGTACAATGAACTCTTGTGTGAGGCTGGGAGTTTCTTCCATTGTGGCAACACCCACAAGTTTTTTCAGTCAGAGCTTTCGAGGCTTTCTTTCCCAGAGCTGGAAACCTGGGTTGCATGGTCTGTCTAGCTCCCCAGTTGTTCCTCTGGGTTTATCTGCATGCAAATGTAGGGCCACTAGGTCTGCTTGCCACTGCCTTGCCATGACTCCTCTCTCTTTTGGCTGCCCATCTCTGTCCAGTCTACCATTCTGGGTGAATGTTTCTTCTTTCACTCCTTGGTTGTTGATTTCCACACAGTTTGAGTTTTCTGGCAGTTCTGATTGTTTTTTGTTTTTAAATTTGTTGTCCTTCATTTGGTTGTGTAAAGAGGCACAGTGTATCTACCTATGCCTCCATCTTGGCCAGCCAATACTTTGTTTTCATGTTCATGTTTCCCTTTATTGCCCTTTCACTTTTCCTGTGAGCAGAGCTCTCTGAAATTGTAAAGGCCAGTGTCATTGCTTTCAGACATCTACAGGGCTTATTTTCATCATTGGAAATGTGTTTGTTTGTGGTTCAGCATCTAGGCTATGATTATTCTAAGCTTTGAAATATCCTATCAGTGTTAAGTGGAGCCTGCCTAATCTGGTTTGATATCCTCTCTGCAACTTCCTACTTGAAGACCATTATATGTGTAAAATGCCTCTCTCATAGATAGCTGACAATACAGTTTCTTTTTGAACTTTATCTAAGTGCCAGGAAATATATCTGTAGCCAAATTGGGAAACCCCTGTAAGGAAGAAATATCCAACTAATTAGGGGAAAATGTCATTGTAATAATCCTTTATAATAATCACAGCTTGCAAAGCACTGTTGAGTACAACATCACCATTTCATCTGCAAAGTGGCTCTGGGATTGAATGGTGTCTTCTTCCCATTTAATGATTAAAAAACGCCTGAGGCTCAAAAGTCTTAAATCATTTGCCTAGTAGGTCAGTCGCAGAAGTGGCACTTGAGTTTGTGATTTAAAGTGGTTTCCAAGCCCTCTGCACCATATGCCTCCCCACAGTCTGACTGCTCCAGGGTGAGAACACCACCTTCCTTGCTTACATGGAGCAGGCATTGTGCAAGTTGGTGGCTGGTACAGGGGAAATGTTTGATTGACACTGTCATCTCCCTTCCCTTGGTGGTGAGGCAGCAGGGAAGCTGGTGGGGGCAGGAAGAACAGCAGGAATGGCAGGGTATTTGGGTCGCATGACAACTCTGGAGCAAGCTTGGGTCCTGCTTTACTCATCACTAGGGCACTAACCATGTTAAAAATATATTTCAAATAAATTCATTTTCTGTCACAAACACACATACAGGTGCTTCTTCTGTGAAAGCAGCCAGGTAACACTTCCACCACGTCTGGGCCCCATTTTCCTCCATGATCTTCTGTGATCTAGCATGTACACATCACTCTCCTCGATCCCAAGACTCTGTTCTTTCATAAGTGATTTTAGATATATAGAGGCCTATATCTGGTAATGATTTTTTCTAAACATTTGTTTCTGCCCTTCTATATCTTTTGGGGCCTAGCTAGAGAAATCCCACTTAATCCTTTACTTCAAAAGTTTAGGAGAGAGTCCTAGAGCACAGAGCAATCTTGGGGAGCACATGGTTCCGTCCAGCACATTTATTATCCCACACCACACGTGGGCCAGGAATCTGAGAGATGCTTAGTCCAGTGCTTCCGTCTCAGAGTCTCTCGTAGGCTGCCAGCAAGGTGTTGGCTGGGGCTCAGGCATCTTGAGGCTCCGTTTGGGAGGATTGAGTCTAGGCTTTCTTACCTGGCTGTTGACAGGCCTTTGAAGATCCACCTCCCAGCTCGCTCATGTGGTTGTTGGCAGGCCTCGGTTTCTTGTCCCATGGGCCTTTCTACAGAGCTGTCCCTTCCCCTGGTCACTGGCTTTCCCCAGTGTGAGCAATGAGAATAGAGAGACACACAGAGAGAACTAAGATGGAGACCAGAGGTTTGTAATGTCTTTGTTGGGGTATAATATATATGGAACATAAAATTTACCATTTTAACCATTTTAAGTGTACAGTTCAGAGGCTTTAAGTGCATTAACATTGTTGTGCAACCACCACCACCACCATCCATCTCCAGAACATTTTTCCATCTTTCAAAACTGAAACTCTATACCCATGAAACAGTAAGTCTTCATTCTCCCCTCCTTCAGCTCCTGGAACCTACTATCGTACTTTCTAGCCCTATGAATTTTACTACTAGGTAAAATTTTCATTAGGTACCTCATATAAGCGGAATGATACGATTTGTCTTTTTGTGTCTGGCTGATTTTATTTAGCATGTCTTTAAAGTTCATCTGCATTGTGGCCTTGTCAGGTTTTCCTTCCTTTTTAAGACTGTATGATAACATTCCATTGTCCATATATATCACATTTTATTTATCCACCCATCTGTCATAGATCACTTGGATTGCTTCCACATTTTAACTATTGTGACTAATTCTGCTATGAACCTTTGTGTACAAATACCTGTTAGAATCTCTGATTTTAATTCTTTGGGGTATATATCCAGAAGGGGATTATGGAGTCATATGATAAATCTATTTTGAATTTTTTGAGGAACATCATACTATTTTCTATAATGGCTGAATCATTTTACTTTCCCACCAACAGTGAACAAAGGTTCTAGTTTCTCCACATCCTTGTCAAAACTCATCATTTTCTGTGGTTTTTGTTTGTTTGTTTTATAACATACATCCTAATGGATGTGAAGTGGTATCTCACTTTCATTTTGATTTTTATTCCCTAATGATTAGTGGTATTTGATATCTTTTCACGTGCTTTTTATTATCTATTTTAATATTTTGTCTGGAGAAGTCTATTTAAGTCCTTTGCCTTTTTTGATTGGGTTGTTTGTGTTGTTATTGTTGAGTTATAGAAGTTCTTTACATATTCTACATATTAATCTCTTATCAGATATATAATTTGCAAATATTTACTCTAATTCTGTGGGTTGCCTTTTTACTCTCTTGATAGTGTCTTTTGAAGTACGTTTTTAAAAAATTTTTGGTGAAGTCTAGTTTATTTGTTATCTAGTTTATTTGTTTTCTCTTTTGTTACCTGTCCCTGTAGTGTCATAGCCAAGAAATCACTGTCGAAATCAATATCATGAATTTTTTTAACCTGATTTTTTTCTAAGAGTTTTATAGTTTTATCTTTTATGTTTAGGTCTTTAATCCACTTTCAGTTATTTTTTATATATGGTGTAAGATGACAGTCCAACTTCTCTCTTTTTTAAAAAGTATATTTTATTGATTATGTTATTACAGTTTTCCCAGTTTTCCCCTTTATTCCCCCTCTGCCCTGCACCCCAACCCTCCTGCATACTCCTCCTTAGTTCATGTCCATGGGTTTCACATATAAGTTCTTTGAATTCTCTGTTTCCTGTACCATTTTTGACCTCTCCCCATCTATTTTATGCCTACCAATTATGCTTCTTCTTCCCTGTACCTTTCCCCTGGTCTTCCTCCCCTCCTCCTCCACACTGAAAACCCACCAAGACCTTATTATATGAAATGTTAAAGGGACTTATCTAAGAAATTGAAGAAGATAAAAAACTATGAACAGTAAAATGACAACAAACTCAGAACTATCAACACATGAACCTAAAAAAAAAGAATAATGAAAACAAAAACTAAGCAAACAACTAGAACAGGAACAGAATCAAAGAAATGACCAACTTCTTTCTTTTGCAAGTGGACATCTAGTTTTCCCACCACCGTTTGCTGAAAAGACTTTTTTTCCCCATTAAATTGTCTTGGCATCTTCTCAAGCATGTCTTCACCATGGATGCATAGGTTTGTTTCTCAGCTCTCTAGTCTATTCCATTGGCATATTTTTCTGTCTTTATGGCAGTACCACACTATTTTGATTGCTGTGGTTTTGTAGTAACTTTTGAAATCAAGAAATCAAATAACTTTTGATTTCTAAAATCAAGAATCGTGAGCCCTTGACATTGTTCTTGTAAGACATAGAATTTTTATGATCTTTAAAGTGACATCCCATTTACTTAGCCTATTCGTTAGATGTTAATAAGTCAAACCCTCACTCAAAGGGTAGGGATTACATAGGATGTGAATACCAGAGGTAGCAATAATTGGGGCCATTACAGAGGCTGCCTACCATAAAATGCTTTTCCTTTTTACAGAAAATCTACTAACATTTCAGGGGACAGCACTGTTCTGTAACTCATAATTTGAGAAACCATGAAGTAGGGACACACTAGGCACCCCCCACCCAGAAGGGCCACAGCATTATTTTTTTTTGCAAATAATTCATCCAAGGTGACTCTGTAAATGATGGGCAACAGATAAAGTGGGTGGCTACACTTGACCTGCTCTGACAATCTAGTCAGAGAGACTAAATGTAGGTGGCACATGAGAAGAATATTTATTGAAAAAACAACAAATATTCTTCAACTGCCAGCTAGCTGCCTACAATTTTGCCAGGTGCTAAACTTATCAAGGACACATCAATGCATCTGTAAATGAGTCTCAATACTGTGAGAAGTGCAATAAGACTGGTGAGACCATACAGAGATGTCACCTACGTAAAATGGCTTATTAACACTGCTATAACAGAAGGGCACAATAGAAAATGTTATGGGTATAGAAGGTATTTCAGAAATATTATTATTCAGACACCTGGGGGAAGTGATTTGTGTGCAGAAAAGAAATACTGTTAACCTGGCCAAAGCAGGGTGTCTGTAGGAGACAGCAGAGACTGTTATGGGCCTTCAGAGGGTCTTAAAAGCCTGGTATGATAAATATTCTAACCAAAATGGAGTCTTTGCAGGAAGTTGGGTAATTACTCCCATCTGGGACCTGCTCAGTCCAAGGTCATAGGCATGGCTCCCCAAGCACGGAGGAGGGCATGTCTTTTGGCTTCCAGAATAACAGATCACCTGAGCCATCTGCCCTGTTTGAAATGAACACTCTGAAACATTTCATTTTCTTCTATATTTTTAAGCAACACAATATTATAAGTAATATACATCCATAGTTAAAATCAAATGATTCTAAACAGCATATGTCAGTGTGTGCAAGTTCAGAGGAAGAAAAGAGATCAGTTCTGGCTGAGAGTTCATGAAACCACTGTGGAAGAAGGGGTATTTGAGCTTGGACTCCAGTGATCAGTGCAATAGTTATAGGAATAGGTGGGGAAAAGAAGGACACAATGGCAGCCAGTAAGTTCTCACCTGAATGCATCTTGATATCACCTAGCACTTAAAAAACTGCCAGGAGTTCTGGTTCTGGGTAAGATGGAGCAATCACATTCTACCCTGCCTCTCCCACTGCATCTAAAAATCATGGGCAGACTGAATGGAGCAGATGTTTAATAAATCTAAAAAGGAAATAGTGACTAGTGATATAGGGATAAAAACTAGAATTCAAAACCACTTAACTGGTATTGACTTTACCAATATTTTTTTCTTGTATATCCCCAGGCCTAAACTCAACAAAGCCCAAAGTCCAGAATCAGGCACTGGTGTGTAGATAGAATTCCAGGAGAAGCCAAGACAGGAGTTCTGTCTTAGGAGCACACAACTCTAACACTCAGAATGCAGAAGTCCCTCCTGCTCCCTGCCCTTTATTTCCATTCTTTCAAGGCCTGTCCCTCCAGTAATCTCCCTCAGGAGCAGTGGCATCAGGGGCTAAAACTCTGAGGAAGTAGAACCTTCCTCTCTAATGGGAAGAACTGCGGTTGTAAGAGGCCAAGGCAACCCTCATTCCCTTTTTCCACCTCTGTCCTCTGCTGTTTTCTCCAGATACAAGGGCAGTCCTCACAAAAACATTCAGTAGAGATAAGAATAAGCTCAGACTTCTCCACAGAGGACTGAAAGTGAAGCCAACAGAAAACCATGGCAAATCCATGGCATGAGGATACATCAGAAAGATGACCCATGAAGTTGTTTTCGAGATCCAGGGCACATCTCCTAGCTGTGCGTGTGCCTTTTATCCTATTCAGTGCATCAAAGAAATTGAGAATTGAACTGATAGGTTGTTGTCCAGATTCCAGTTACAGAGTGGCACACATGTGAGACTGCTCCTAATAACACAAAATGTTTTTAAAGCAGAATTAACATTGGAAGCCCACACAAGGAAGGTTAGAACTTGTGACTGGAATTTAATGAAGTTGATTGCCTGTGAAAACTATCAACATTCTCGATTGCATTTAAGCAAGATTCAGAGTCTTGTAACATAATATCCAAAATGTCCAGAATACAATCCGAAATTACTAGGAAACCAGGAAAATCTCAATTCACAAGGAGAAAGATGAACAATAGCTACCATGGCTGAGATGCTTAGATGACACAGGTGGTGGAAACTTCTGACAAATATCTTAAAGTAGCTTTTATAAAATTGTTCCAACAAGTAATCACAAACACTCTTGAAATGAGAAGGAAGATAAAACTTCTCATCAAAGAATAGAAGACACAAAGAGGGGTTAAGCAGAAATTTAGAACTGTAAAATACAATAAATGACTTTGAAAAAAATTATATTGGATAGGACCAGTAGCAGAATGGAGATGATGAAAGAAAGAGGCAGTGAACTTGAAAATAGACCAATTGAAATTATCCAATCTGAACAACATAGAGAGAAAAAGACATAGAAAAAAGAACAAACAGAGCTTTAGGGATCCATTGGCAAAAACAATCAGTTCCATATTTGTGTCACTGGTGTCTCAGAAGGAGAAGAAAAAGGTGCAAAAATATTTGAAAAAATATTGAGCAATAGTTGAAAACTTTGTAACATTGGTAAAGATATAAACCTACAGATCCAAGAAACTCACTGAATGCACTGTATAGGATAAAACCAGAGAAATTCAAATCCAGATACATCATAACCAGACTTCTGAAAACTAAGGACAAAAACAGTCTTGAAAGCAACCTGTGAACATGACACATTACCTGTAGAGAAAGAATGAATGATTCAAATAACTGAAAATTTCTTGTCAGAAATCATGGAGACCAGATGGAAATGGCACAGTGTTTTTAAACTGCTGAGACAACTGTAAACCCCAAGCTTGATATCTAGCAAAAAAATATCACTTAGGAAAGTAGAAGAAATAAATGCATTCTCAGACAGAATAAAAACAAGAAAATTCCTTAACAGCAAACTCACTGTAAAGGAATTGTTAAAGAAAGGTCTTAGACAAAAGGTAAATAATACCAGAAGGACACTTGGAATAAAGAAATGAAGGAAGAGAAATAAAAATGGTAAATATCTGGGTACACAGAATATTTTTCTCATCTTAAGTTCTTTGAAATATGTTTGATATTTAAAAGCAAAAATTATAACATTGCCTGAGGGAGTTTCAAGGTATGTAGATGTAATATAAAAGATAACCATAACATAAAGATGAATGTGTGTGTGTGTGTGTAAGTAAGCCTATGTCATGGTAGAATGTATACATTCCATTTACAGTGTAAAGAAGCCTGTTAAAAGAATAACAGGATAAGTTCTAGGATTGGAGAAATATTTGTAAATCACATATCTGACAAAAACTTGTATCAGAATATACAAAGAAACTTCAAAGCTCAAGAGTAAGACAACAAAAAAGTTTTTAATTAGGCAAAAGTTTGAATAGATACTCCACTAATAAGGATGTACGGGAAGGAAACAGATCATGGAATGATACTCAACATCACTAGCCAATAAAAAATGCAAGTGAAAACCACAGTGACTACACCTTAGAATAGTTAAGATATTAACAATATCAAGTGCTACAAAAGATGCACAACTGAAACTTCCATGTATTGCTATGTACATACATAGGTATGTACGCACAAAGACTTTTACACAATATTTATAGCAACTGTATTTGTAATAGTCAAACATGGGAAACAACCCAAATATTCTTCAATAGGTTAACAAATATACAAGCTGCAGTGCATGCAAACAATGTAATACTACTTGGTAATAAAAAAGAGTGAACTGTTAATATACAAGGTGGGACAAAAGTAGGTTTACAGTTGTTCATATGGAAAAGAATGCAATAGTTAATAAATAGTAATACATACAGCAATAGTTAATAAATAGTAATACATATAGCAATATTTTCACTGGTACATCCCTTAGAGCAAGGGACCAAAAGAAAAGAATAAACAAATGAGACTTTACCAAAATAAAAAGCTTCTGCATGGCTAAGTAAGACATCAGCAAAATTAAAAGAGAACCAACCATATGGGAAAACATATTTGCCAATGATACTTTGGACAAGGGTTTGATCTCCAAGATATATAAAGAACTCACAGAACCCTACCCCAGGAAGACAAACAATCCAGTTAAAAAATGGGAATAAAAGTACAATGAGATACCACTAAAAAAAATGGGCAAACGATCTGAACAGACACTTCTCCAAGGAGGGTGTACAGAGGGCTCAGAGACATATGAAAGGATACTCAGCACCACTAGCCAGCAGAGAGATGCAAATTAAAAGTACAATGAGATACCACTTCACACCAGTAAGAATGGCCATCATAAACAAATCAACAAACAGCAAGTGCTGGTGAGAATGCGGAGAAAAGGGAACCCTAGTGCACTGTTGGTGGGAATGGAGACTGGTGCAGCCACTATGGAAAACAGTATGGAATTTCCTCAGAAAACTAAAAATGGAACTGCCTTTTGACCCAGCAATTCTACTGCTGGAATTATAAAAGAATCCTGAAACACCAATTCAAAAGAACTAATGTACCCCAAAGTTTATAGCAGCACAATTTACAATAGCCAAGTGTTTGGTATAGACTAAGTGCCCATCAGTAAATGAGAGGATCAAGAAACTGTGGTACATTTACATAATGGAATATTATGCATCAGAAAGAAAGAAGGAGCTCCTATCCTTTGCAACAGCATGGATGGAACTGGAAAACATTATATCAAGTGAAATAAGTCAGGCAGTGAAAGATAAATACCATATGATCTCACCTATAAGTGGAATCTAATCAACAAAACAAACATGCAAGCAAAATATAACCAGAGACACTGAAATAAAGAACAAATTGATGGTAACCAGAAAAGAGAGGGGAGGGGGCTAATGGGGGACAAAGAGGGAAGGGTCATCAAGGAATTTGTATAAAGGACACAGGGACAAAGCCAAAGTGGGTAGGATTGAGGGTGGGAGGTGGGGATGGGTCAGGTGGGGAGGAGTGTTGGTGGGAAAATGGAGACAACTGTACCTGAGCAACAATAAAATAACTAACTAACTAAATAAATAAATGAAAAAAAATGGTAATACAAGAGTAAACTCTGTGTTTCCCACTCACAAATGTAAACTTACTTTTGCCCCACCCTGTAACAGCTTTGGTGAGTCTCAAAGGAATTATGTTGCGTGAGCCACGGCTGGGTGGCTCGGTTGGTTGGAACGTCATCCTGTACACCAAAAGGCTGCAAGTTCAAGTTTTGGGCAGGGCACATACCTCGGTTGTGGGTTCAGTCTCTGGTCGGGGTGCCTATGAGAGGTAACCAATCAACGTTTCTCACATCAATGATTCCCCTCTCGCTCTCAAAGCAATAAACACATCCTCAAGTGAGGTTTTAAAAAAATTAGGTATTACACTGAGTGAAAGAAACCAGTCTTAAAAAGTTACATGTTGTTTGTATTTATATGCCATTCTCAAAAAGACAAAACTATTTATAAAGAACAGATCAGAGATCACCAAGGGTAAGAAGAACAGACAGGGCATAACTACAAACAGTGATTATGTGATGCTTTTGTGTGGTGGAACAGTTCTGTATCTTGGCTGTGGCGGTGGTTACATGAATACATACATGTGTTCAAGTATGTAATTCAAAGACCCATATACCAAAAAAAGTTGATATTACTTCATGATTTGATTTTACCTATGTAGTTTTAAAAGATGTCTTAATTTTTTTTAATTTATTGATTTTAGAGAGAAAGAGGAAGGCAGAGGGGAAGAGAGAGGGAAACGCTGACTTGTTCCACTCTGCACATTCACTGGTTGTTTCCTGCATGTGCCCTGACCATGGGTCAAACCTGCAGCTGTGGTGCGTTGGGAGGACGCTCCAGCCAATGGAGCCCCCTGGTCAGGGCTGCCCCCATGATTTTAAAAATAAAATTGACAAGGTGAATGGAGGAAACTAGATGGTGGATATACACACATCCACTATAAAATTCTTTCAACTAAACTCTAACTTTCAAAATTTTCATACTATGTGGGGTTAAAACAAAACCCCACCAGTGCCTAGACCTCTATCTGTTCAGGGCACAATAACAGAATACTGTATAGACTGGATGGCTTGAAAAGCAAAAATCAATTTCTCATAATTCTGGAGGCTGGCAAGTCCAAGATCAAGATGCTGGCGAGATTTAATATCTGGTGAGAACTCACTTCTTGGTTCTTTGATGGGTCATCTTCCATGGTGGGAGGGGTGAGAGGGGTCTCAGGACCCAGTCACCTCTCAAAGGCCCCACCTCCTAATACCATCACACTGGAAGCTAGGATTTCTACACAGGACTGTTGGGTGGGGTTGGGGACACAAACATTGTCCACAGCAGTCTCACTCCCAGAAGTTCTGATTTAGTTTTCCGGAGAAGGCCCGAACATTCACATTTGTTAAAGCTCCCTGTGGCAGCGGGGGCAGCAGAGGAAGAACCGGTGGTGAGGGCAAGCGCCCTGTAAAGCTGTGCTGCCTGAGCACTCGCACTTCTCCACACTTCCTCCCGGACGTCCTTCTCACCTGCTACCCCAGTTTCTGATTTTCTCCCATAGTACAGTTAATAGATTAGGCAGCTGACTCCTTAACCACATCATTATTTCTTCCTCCTTCTCCTCCTCCTCCTCCTCTTCTTCTTCTTCCTCCTGTTATGAGTTGTTTGCACACGTGAAAATTAGATCTGATCTATTTTCTTTCAGTAAGTATTTGCGTAGGTTGCACTGTCTCACATTCATTGGTATAAACGCTCCACACCTGCATGCCTTTGCTCATGTAGCTTTTTCACATCCAGAAATTTCTTCTTTTTGTTCTTGCAAAGTAACTCCATTCTTAGGTATCTTGACTCCAGAGACTGGAGTCCTTTCCTAAAGAATTCTAAGCTTCGATGTCTAAAAAATGAGAATGAGGTCTTTGTGCCACCCAAGCAAGATGGCGATACTTAGGAAGAGGGGAGAGGAGAACTGTACCAACGGGCTCACAAGTGGACAATGGGGAGAAGCCAAGGAAAACAGGCACGAATGGAACCCCTGTGTGATATTGGGAAGCATCTGGACGGAGATCAGTACAGAGTCTGTGTTCCAGTCTGCACTCTTCCATGAGACACTGCAGGGATCGGACAGTCTATTTAAGGTCTCCAGGACTCAGCCTCATTCGGAGAATCTGTGATTTCAACCAGATGGCCTCTAGCACGATCTCACTTCTAACATTCTGCAGTTCTGACACAAGATTATGTGCTGCAGGAGGGAGAGGCTATTAATAGCTATTTACACATCATCGTAAATTAATTCAAACAAATTGCTTTCTCAGAAATGGCATAGACTGATGCTGTGGAAAAATAAGTTTTGACTAGAATACAGGAATAGAGCATGTAATTTTAATTTCTTTTCAGTAATGGTTAAACTGAACAGATGAAGCCCCGAAGGAAGGCGTGGGTGAGGTTCTGTTATCTTCATTTTATGGATGAGAAGGTAGGTCAAGAAACGTGTATGACGCCATCCAGCCAGGGAAGGTGGCAGCCTGAGTTTAAACCAGGTCTGCCAAATCCCAAAGTAGAGACGGGAGGTGCTCTGGGAAGTAGAAGACAAACTCAGAAAGGGAGGGAGGAAGCCGCAGGTGAACTCAGGCACTCTCAAAGCTCCCCCTGGCCGAACTGGAGTGGGGCGATACGCGATGGCCGCGCGCGTGGAGACAGCGCAGGTCTTTTCCCAAGCCCAGCGTTGCAGCCGGCGGTCTGGGAAGACTGAGGACCTCGTTTGGAGCCCGGTCGTTCCTGCGAAGAACAAAGCATTAAAAGAAGAACGTCTGGGTTCCCCCGCCTTTCTGAAGTGGAGGGTTTTAGAAAACGCTGAGCACGTACGATAATTACGAGTCTCTGGGTCAAACAGGGCAGGGCCGTGGGGCCAAGCTGTGGGTCGCAGGGTGCAGGAATGGCCGCTGCATGGCTGGTTCTCTAAACCCAAGTCCACCGACGACGTCCCCACGAGCTAGGATTTGGACCGCCAGTGACTCGGTTACGAAGGAACAGGAATCCACCGACCCCTGGTTCGGCTGGCAGCTGCATCGGGGGCCCGTGGGGACGAACCCCGGAGCGGAGACGAACCCCGGAGCGGAGACTGCCGCCCTCCTCACCGCGGCCTCTGCCCGGCCGCCGCGCAGACGGACAGAAAGGCCTCGTGCGTCGGGAGAGCAGCTGGCCCCGCGCGGGGGCGGCCGGGCTGCGGGGCGCCCTCCTCCGCGGCCTGTTTCCGGACCTAGGGAGCCCGTTCCCGCGTCCACCCCGCCTCCCTTCTTTCTTGCCCCGCGCCTGTGTGCGCCCGCGCGGTGTGGTCTCGAAGGGAGAAGGATAAAGATTTAGGATGCCTACTGCCCCATGCCTCTGCAACAGCTCGCTAAGGTCTTTGTATTAATAGAGGTTTGTAATGAATTAAAAAACCCCAAGCAGCAGTCAGGCCTCAACGCAACCCTGGGCAATTCACGACTAGGCTGAGATGTAAACTACTTTAGCTCAAAATACTCCTTGAGGAAAAATTCTGAGAGAAGGAAATAAGATGTTTTTTGAAAGGGGAAATGATTTTCACCAAGGGCAAACTGGCACAGGTGGCCAACAAAGGTGCGGTTCGCCCTGAAGTGTAGGGCTGCTCTGCCACCTGGTGGAGAAAGTGGGAGCTGCAGTTTACAGTCTGCAGCCCACAGAAGCGGGTGGCAAGCTTCCCAGACGACACAAGGAAAGTGGTTCTCCTGTAGGTTAATTGGCATTAAAAAAAGTTAAGTTGTTATTGTAACATCTCATCAATGTTATAACGAAATTCCTTTGAATGAAATGACATTTTTCTTTTTTTATTTAATATTTTTTTATTTTTTAAATTTTATTTTATTTTTTTTATTTTTAAAATTGTTGCTCAAGTACAGTTGACTCTATTTTGTCCCCACCACTCCCCGCCTCTGCCCCACTATCCCCGCCTCCTACTCCCCTTTGCCTTTGTCCACCTGTCCTTTATACATGTTCCTTGACAACCCTTCCCCCATTTTCCCTCCTTATCCCTTTCCCCTCTACCCTCTGGTTACTGTTAGTTTGTTCTTTATGAAATAACATTTTTCAAGGATCTGCTGTATAAAACAAGAAACAATCAAGCAAAAATAAAAAAAGCCCACAGAAATCCTGAATAAATAAGTAAAACCAATGTATAGTTGCCAACTTTTTATTTTGCATATATATACACACACACGTATACTCACATACACACATTTAGCATCCATTGTTACTGTCATCTTACATTTAAAGACCAATAATTCTCAGAAAGTGTTTTCTCAGAAAAAAGGGCAGCCATTTAAAATGAATATTTAGATCAATATTGTTATCATTACATTTTTCTTCTTTTTATAATTTTATTACAAAGGGGTGAAAGAGTTATGAAGGTTTGGCATCAGTCTAAAGATTGATATTTTAGAACCACTGGTCCAAAACAGTGGTTCCTTTGTACAATTAGTTTAAATCATTTATAAATATCTGGGGTTTCTGAAATATTCAACAAAGGGAGTTAAACCACCATATTCAAAATGGTCTTTTAGTGGCTATTTTTAATAAAATATTGTCTTTAAAAATTCTGTCATATCACAGTTTCTGAATCTTAGATATTCCTGTGGGTCACTTACATTTTTTCCATCTTTTCAAGGTGTAGCAATAAATTATGCTCTTGTATTGTCACAGTAACTTACTGGTGGTAATGTGTTTCTTTGGTTCACTTGTCTCTTAATTTTTGTTGCAGAAATAATGTGTGAGCACTCACCACTCATAATATGTGTAGTCATTTTAGGAAGTTCATAATGCACTCTCATGCAGCATACATGTGGCTGGCATCTGAAGTGAGGGCAGTCTCTTGGGGACTGTGCCACTTAATCTGGGGGTGTGTGATTACTGAGTATAGTTAGTGTCAGAATTGAATTGAAGGATTGCAGTACCTCATTTTCCTCATTAGTAGAATAAGACATAAAAACAGTATTTATGAAATACACCTATCAGGACATCAAATGCATTACTATGTGCCTCACATTAGGAGAAATAAAAATGCTTTAAAGCACTTTATTAACTTTCTTAGAGAAACATTGGTTAATAACATTATTTAAATTTCAGGTGTACATTATAGTATGACATCTGCGCACTTAATTGCATACTCGCCATCCAAAGTCAAATTTCCTTCTTCACCACACAGAGTATTTGACTCCCTTCATTCCCCTCTTTCTTTATTAAATTCTCACTCCTCTTTCCCCTTGGTAACCATCATACTGTGGTCTGTGTCTGTGAGTTTGATTTTTGTTTGCTTTGTTTACTTGTTGCTTTTTTTGTTTTCTATCCCAAATATGAGTGAAATCATATGGTTCTTGTCCTTTTCTGATTTAATTTAGCATAATACTCTGAAGACTCATCTATGTTGTTGCAAATGGCAATATTTCATATTTTCTTATAGCTGAGTAGTATTCCATTGTATACGTGTGTATGTGTGTGTGTGCAATCTCACACCTTCTTTGTACAATTAGGTTGTTTCCGTGTCTTAGCTATTGTAAATAATGCTGTAATGAAGATAGGGGAACATATATTTTTATAAATAAGTGTTTTCAAAATTTTTTGGTAGATACACAGAAGAGGGATAGCTGGGCCATATGGTTGATCTATTATTAATTTTTAAACTATATTTTATTGACTATGCTATTACAGTTGTCCCATTTCCCCCCTTTATTCCAGTCTGCCCTACACACTCCTTCCCACTTGCATTCCCCAACTTTAGCTCACACCCACGGGTCATACATAAAAGTTCTTTGGCTTCTACATTTCCTATACTATTTTTAATTTCCCCCTGTCTATTTTGTACCTACCATTTATGCTACTTATTTTCTGTAACTTTTCCCTCTCTCTCCCCTTCCCAGTCCCCTGTTGATAACCCTAAATGTGATCTCCATTTCTGTGGCTCTGTTCTTATTCTAGATGTTTGCTTAGTTTGTTTTTGTTTTAGGTTTGGTTGTTAATAGCTGTGAGTTTGTTGTCATTTTATTGTTCATATTTTTGATCATCTTCTTTTTCTCAGATAAGTCCATTTAACACTTCATATAATAAGGGCTTTGTGATGATGAACTCCTTTAACTTGACCTTATCTGGGAAGCACTTTATCTGCCCTCCCATTCTAAATGATAGCTTTGATGGAAACAGTAATCTTCAATGTAGATCCTTGCCTTTCATGACTTTGAATACTTCTTTCCAGCCCCTTCTTGCCAAAGAAGGCCTCAGAGAACTATATGGAAATCTGACAACCAAGGAGTTAAAGAAGAAACATTCATCCAGACTGGTAGGAGGGGCGGAGACATTTTGAAAAATCAGTTGATAGTCTAATGGGAACTCCTTGGTATGTAACTCTGTCTTTTTCTCTTGCTGCTTTTAAGATACTCTCCTTATCTTTAATCTTGGCTAAGGTAATTATGATGTGTGTTGGTGTGTTCCTCCTTGGGTCCAATTTCTTTGGCACTCTCTGAGCTTCCTAGACATCCTGGAAATCTATTTCCTTTGCTAGATTGGGGAAGTTCTCCTTTATTATTTTTTTCAAATAAATTTTGAATATCTTGCTCTTCCTAGTCTGCTTCTGGCACCTGTATGATTTGGATGTTGGAGCGTTTAAAGATGTCCTGGAGGTTCCTAAGCCTCTTCTCATTTTTTTGAATTCCTGTTTCTTCATTCTGTTCTGGTTGAATGTTTTTTTCTTCCTTCTGCTCCAAACCATTGATTTGAGTCCAGGTTTCCTTCCTGTCACTGTTGGTTCCCTGTACCTTTTCCTTTATTTCACTTTTCATAGCCTTCATTTGTTCCTCTAATTTGTGACCATATTCAACCAATTCTGTGAGCATCCTGATTACCAGTGTTTTGAACTGTGCATCTGATAGGTTGGCTATCTCTTTGTCGCTTAGTTGTATTTTTTTCTGGAGCTTTGATCTGTTCTTTCATTTGGGAATTTTTTTTTTTGGTCTCAATTCATCTGTTACATTGTAAGGGGTGGGGCCTTAGGTGTTCACCAGGATGGGGCAACCCATGTAGCTGCACTGTGACACTGTATGTGGGGGAGGGGTCTGAGAGGGAACAGTGCCACTTGCTCTGCTCTCTGCCGGTTTTCAGTCACTTCCCCTGCTACCCATGATCAAATTGGACCCTTGAGGTCTGGTTCCTGGGTGGGCAGGTTTGTGTGTGTTCTAGGACCCTGTGGGTCTCTCCAAGAACTCTCCTGTGAGACTGGGAGTTTCTTCTACTGTAGCCTCAACCCCCACAGGTGTTTTCAGCCAGAAGCTTTAAGGCTTTATTTTTCTGTGCTGGAACCCTGAGTTGCATGGTCTGTCTCACTTCTCAGTTGTTCCTCCTGGTTTATGTGTGTGCGAATGTGGGACCTCCCAGTCCACAAACTGCTACCTTGCCCACCCCGGTCCTCCAGCCGCTACCTTGCCTGGAGTCCTCTCCACTTAGCTGCCTGTCTCCGCCCCTCTTACCGGTCTGGATGAATGTTTCTTCCTTAATACCTTGGTTGTTGGACTTCCATACAGTTCTATTTTCTGACAGTTCTGTTTGTTTTTGTGTTTAAATTTGTTGTTGTCCTTTTCTTTTGGTTGTGTGAGGAGGCACAGTGTGTCTACCTATGCCTCAGTTTTGTCTGGAAGTCTATTATTAATTTTTTGAGGAACTTCCATACTGTTTTCCATAGTGGCCATACCGATTTACATTCCCATCAGCAGCATACAAAGGCTTCCTTTTCTCCACATATAATACTTGTTATTTCTTGTCTTATTGATAGTAGCCATTATAGCAGGTGGCAGGTGGTATGTCACTGTGGTTTTGATTTGCAGTTTCATTACAGCCAGTACAGTTGACCATCTTTTCATATAGCTGTCGGCCATCTGTATGTCTTTCTTAGAAGAGTTCAGGTCCTCTGCCCATTTCTGAATCAAATTGTTTTGCTGTTGTGTTGTGTGAATTCTTGATGTATTATGGGTATTAATCCCTCATCAGAGGTATCACTTGCAAATACCTTCTCCCATTCAGTTGGCTGCTTTTTTGTTTTGTTGATAGTTTCTTTTCCTATACAGAGCTTCTTAGTTTGATGTAGTCCTATTTATTTATTTTTCCTTTAAATACTTGCCATTGGTGTTAAGTTCACAAAAACCTCTCCGAGCTCAAGGTCTATAAGTTTAATGCATGTTTTCTTCTATGTATTTTATTGTTTCAGGTCTTATATTCAAATTTTTAATCCATTTTGAGTTAATTTTTTGTGTGATGTCAGATAGGAGTCTAATCTCAATCTTTTACATATGGATTTCCAGTTTTCTCAACATCATTAATTGAAGAAACTTTACTTTCTCCATCGTATGTTTTTGGCCCTTTTATGGGAAATCAATAGCTCATATACGTGTAGGTTTATTTCTGTGCTTTTAATTATGTTTCACTGGTCTGTGTATCCATTTTTTTTTTTTTGTCAGTATCATACTGTTTTGATTGCAGCTCTTAGTGTAATTTTAAGCCAGGTAATGTGATATTTGCAGCTTTGTGTGTTTTTCAGTATTGCTTTGGCTATTTGAGGCCTTTTGTGTTTCCATACACATTTGAGGATTTGTTTTTGTTTTATTTCTTTGAAAAATGACATTGAGATGTTGATGGGGATTGCATTAAATCTGTATATAGCTTTGGGTAATATGACCATTTTAATGTTAATTCTTCCAATCTATGAACAGTCTATATTTTCCATTTCTTTGTATCTTCTTCAATTTCTTTCATCCATGTCTTGTGTTTTTCAGTGTACAGGTACTTTACCACTTTTTGTTATGTTTATGCCTAGGTGTTTTATATTTTTTGTTGTGACTGTAAATGGGTTCATTTTTTTCTGATATTTTATTGTTAGTTGGTAGAAATGCAATAGATTTTTCTGTATTGATTTTGACTCCTGCAGTTTACTGTGCTTATTGTTTCTAATAGACTTTTGATGGAGTCTTCAGAGTTTTTTTGATATATAGAATCATTCTAAGTGTAAACAATGACACTTTCACTTCTTCCTTCCCAGTGTGGCTGCCTCTTGTTTCCTTTACTTCCTGATTTCTCTGGGTAGGACTCCCAGTGCCGTGCTAAAGAAAAGTGGTGAGAGTGGGCATCGCGTCTTGTTCCTGATCTTACGGGACAATCTCTCAGTTTTTCAGCATTGAGTAGAATGTTCCTGAGGGTTTGTCATGTGACTTTTATTATGTTAAGGTACTATCATTTTATTGAGTGTTTTAACCATAAATTGGTGTTGGTTCTTGTCAAATGATTTTTCTGCACCTATTGATAAAATAATATCATTTTCTTACACTTTGTTACTGTGGTATACCGCTGTGATTGATTTGCTGGTGTGAACCATCCTTGCAT
Organism: Anoura caudifer; assembly: GCA_004027475.1. Classification (NCBI taxonomy): domain Eukaryota; kingdom Metazoa; phylum Chordata; class Mammalia; order Chiroptera; family Phyllostomidae; genus Anoura; species Anoura caudifer. The sequence goes on along the minus strand of PVKU01000668.1, from coordinate 14,467 downwards.
CCCTGGAATGAACCTGCTTGATTGTGATCTATGATCCATTTAACATATCCTTGTATTTGATTTGCTGGTATTTTCTTTAGAATTTTTACATCTGTGTTTATTAGAGATATTTGCTTATGATTTGTATTTTTTTCTGATATTCTTGCCTGGTTTTCATATCAGGGTAATGTAAACCTTATAAAATTAGTTCCCTCATCATCATTTTCTTTGCAAGAGGTTGGAAAAGATTGGTATTAAACCTTCTTGGAATGTTTGGCAAAATTCACTTGTGAAGCCCTCTGGCCCTGGAGTTTCTTTTTTTTTTTCTTTCTTTCAGATTTTGGTTACTTTTTCACTACCCTTAAAATTGATTGGCCCATTTAAGTTTTCCAATTCTTTACAGTTCAGTCTAGAGAGGTTATATATTTCTAAGAATTTGTCCATTTCTTCCAGATTATCAAATTTGATGGCATATACTTTTTCATAGTATTTTTGTATAATCCTTTGTATTTCTATGGTGTTCATTATAACTTCTCTTTCATTTCTGATTTCACTTATATGAGTCTTTTCTCTTTTTTCCTTAGTGACTCAAGCCAGAGGTTTGTCAATTTTGTTTATTTTTTCAAAGACCTAGCTCTTTGTTTTTAATTTTTTTTGTTGTACTTTTGTTCTCTATTTTATTTTTCTCCTGTGATTTTTTTCCCTTCTACTGACTCTGGGCTTTGTTTGTTCTATTATTTTGTCCTTTAAGGTGAAGTGTTAGATTGTTAACAAAATTTTGCTTGTCTTTTGAGATAGGCCTGTAATGCTATCAATTTTTCTTTTAGTACCACTGTTGCTGCATCCTCCAAAGTTTGATATGTCAGATGGTCATTTTCATTTTTCTTTATGCATCTTTTGATCTCTTTTTAAATTTCTTCTTTGACCCAATATTTGTCCAGTAGCATGTTGTTTAAATCCCACAGATACATGGTTTTTCCAGCTTTCTTCTATGAATTGATATCCAGTTTCATATTGTTGAGGTCAGAAATCATTGTTGCTATAACTTCAGCAATAAATACAATAAATGTACTCTTACATTTATTGAGAGTAGTTTTGTCCTTGAGAATGTTTTGTGTGCACTTGAGGACAGTGTGTTTCCTTTTGTTCTGGGATGGAAACTTTTATAACTATTAAGACCATTTCATTTAATGCATCCTATAAGGCCGATATTTCCTTCTTGACTTTCTGATAGCTACACCAGCCAGAGCTATTCTGTGTGTTTTGATTGGCACATTCATTCAATTTACATTTAGGATGATTATTGATATATGAGGACCACTATAGCCATTTTATGTTTTGTTTTATGGTTGCTCTATATCTCCATTGTTCTTTTCCCCTGAGTTTCTGTCTGCTACATTACTTTGGTGATTTTCTATTATTTTTTTTTCTCTATTTCTTTTTTTTGGTAAATATTTTGCATCTCTGCTCTGGATTTTTGTTTTGCGGTTATCATTGGGTTTGTATAAAGTATCTTATACATATAATAGTTGTTTTTCTTACATCTTATCTTTGTTCACATTAGTCACATTTGCACACAACTAGTCCTTTTTCTCTTCCCCTTTTATATATTGTATCACAAATTATCCCTTTTTACGTTTGGTGTATTTGTTACCAAATTGCTGTTAGTTACTAATGCTGTTTTCCAGTTAACTGTTATGTTATAATTAACTGTTTAAATATTGAAGTAGAGTTTTGAAGTAGAGTTTGAAGTAGCGTTTGAATTTCTTGCTTCTGTCTGTTTGTTGTCTTACTCAAAGTTCTGTGTACTTTTGTGGTAGGCAGTTAGTTTTTGTGGCATGGGCAGAGCAAAGACTGATAGCCAGGTACAGAAGGCCACCAGGGCAGAAAGCCCCAAGTGCCTAGCACAGGGCAAAACTGGGAAAACAACAACCTCACCCAGGGTAACCTTTCTTCCCCTGGTACACATGGTTTGGACACCCCAACCTCTCATATCTCCGGCCATGCAGTTCAGACCCACCCTGACCTTTCCTCTCCTGGTGTGTTGCCAGTCATGTGTAGACCCTCTTAGAGAAGGAAGGAGTGGGGCAGACAAGCTGTTGCATGACCACTCCCTTAAGCACTAAGCCCTCAGGACAGTGAGGTTCTGACCCGCTTCAAATAACTTAGGAACAAAGTCTGGGTCTGTTGACCATGGAGAGAGAGTTTTGGTCAAACTAGAAGTAATATCTAGGCCTCAGTTATGTTTCAGCTCCAGGCCAGTGGGGCAACACCATGGCTGACATCAAGACCAATTGTGATGACTAATGACCCATGTCCCAATTGGTGGAGACCAATGATCTGAAGGGACACACCTGGAAAGCTGATAAATATTCTATTGAGATTCTCCCCTGACACCTTCCTTAAAATCCCTTCCTTTAAAACCCCTCAATAAAGGGCTCAGCTTGCTCTCTCTCCTTCTTTCCACCTCTCCATCTCTCTCTCCATGCCCCAGCTCACACTTTCTCTGAAGCACACCGGAGCATTTTCCCTCTACTTTCCCCAAGTGAGTATATCCTGTATTTCTCCTAAGTTTCAAGGGCCCTTCCTGTGCCTCTGTGACTGGTTTGCTGAGCCAAAGAAGCCCAACAGGCTCACTTCTTCTACCTCTGTGATTTTAAACAAACTTTTGTTTGTACCGAAGTCTTGGCTCTGAATTCTTTCTTAGCCAGAATTCAAGTACTGAGATTGCTGAATTGAGGTCTGATCACTGGTAACATTCTTGTGCTGTTGTGTTGCTAACACTTTTGTCATTTTGTTCCTGGTAAAAAAAGCTGTAAACATTTCTTGTAATTCAGACCTTGTGGTAATAAGTTCTCTCAGCTTTTGTGTGTGTGGGAAAACCTTTATTTTTCATTCATATGTAAAGGATAATTCTGCTAATATATTATCCTTGGCTGGTGGTTTTTCTCTTTGAAACTTTTCAATATTTTCTTTCATTCACTCCTGGCTTGTAATGTTTCTACGGAAAACTGATGGTGTTCTAATGGGGTTTCCTTTGAAGGCTACATCCCCCTGCCCCCACCTGCCTCGAGAATTCTGCTTTCTTTTACATAATGTTTCTTGGAGAAGATCTTTTTGCATTGAGATAATTAGGTGTTCTGTTAATTTCTTGAGTGCTAAGGTTCAGCTTTTTTGATAAGTCTGGAAAGTTCTCATCAATTATTTCTTTGAATAGGCTCTCAGTTCCCTTCCCCTTCTTGCAAATGCTTTATTCTTATGTTGCTCTTTCTAATGGAATCCAATAGTCCTAATAGAGATCTTTAATGTTTTTCTTAACTCTTAGATCTCTCTCTTCTTTCTACTAGGTCGTTTCTGACTTTTATCTTTGAGCTCACCAATTCTCCCTTCCACTTGGTCTTCCTTATTTCTATTGCCCCCCTAATGTATTCACCATTTCTTCCACTGAATTCTTCAGGTCCAGAATATTTCTGTTTGATTCTTTTTAATAGTTGAAGTCTCTCTAGTAAAGTACTATTTTTTGTTCATTAATTTTATTCAAGGGCTCATTGAACCACCTTTCTGCTTTTTATTCTATCTTGTTGAGTTACCTCAGAACTGCAATCTTAAGTATCTATCATTTAAATTACAGTGCTCCATGAATTGAGTTTGGTTTCTGGAAAGTTTTCATTTTCTTTCTCTGTTCCTATATTGCCTTGTTTGTTCATGGTATTGATGAATTTCTTCTCTGCTTATGTATTTGAGGTAGTGAAATTTTTTTTAAATACTGTTTTGCTCTTCTGTTTTCCAGTAGATGGTGCTGTAGAGCAAGTTTTTGTTTACTTTTACCCTCAAGATTTGCACCTCTGTGATCACAGTAGAATGGTGTTGATGCAGTTGAGGTAAATGCAATATACCCTCTACAGTGGGAAATGTCCCTCTGTGACCAGCTCACCTCAGTTATAGGGCCCCCCCCCACCGTGGTGGGGGAATGTGGCAGATGGTGGAGAACCAGATTTGCATGCTCCCAGCACTGCCTCCCTGTTCCTAATGGCTTCTGATCCCAATGTAGTGTGTGAGTCATCTCCACTCTCTCCACTGAGATGCAGAGCTGGAATGGGTAGGGCAAAGGAGGTAAGCACAACATTTTGCAGTTCTGCCTCCTTGCCGGCAAGGGCTGGCTGCGCTACTGTGATGTTCACAGCATTTCGGCTGCCCTTACTAGACTCTGCTGCAATGGGGATGAAAAAGGGAGCTGCCTTTTCCCAGAAGGACCCTACTTCTGTGCCTCTCACAGTCCAGGCCTCTGTGTGAGGGCTGCAGACCAGCTTCCGCACCACTACTGCACCCACTGGGGCCTGGCTGCCCCTGTGGTCACTGTCCCTGTCTTCTTCCCATCCTACTCCCCTGCTTGTGTCAATATGCCCACCTTTGGTTGTACCAGTGAGTCAAACCCTCAGGTGTACTTGTTTGTTGAGCAGGGGGTCCTTTGTTGAGTTATTGTTGTTTGACTTGTAAATTTAAGAGGAGAAACACAGGAGTTTTTTCACTGCATGTGTTGCTTGCATCATGCCTAGATATTGTTTGAATGACAATTCTTCCCAAATTAACATGTAATCAAAATCACAAAGCAATTACTTTGAACTTCTGAATTTACCCATGAAGAGAAGCAGGAGAAATAGTAAGGGAAATTTGAAAAATAGAACAATAAAGGAAATTCCCTAGCAGGTACTAAAACATCGAATGCTACTACACTAAAAACAGTGGCACTGGTGACAAAACATACTAACACAGAATAGAGAGTCCACAGACAGCGAAGTGTATTTATTTTTGGTGTATTTTCTTTTTTAAAATTATATTTTATTGATTATGCTATTACAGTTGTCCCATTTCTCCCCCATCATTCCCCTCCACCCTACACATCCCCTCTCACCCACATTTCTCCCCTTTAGTTCATGTCCATGTGTCATAAGTTCTTTAGCTTCTCCATTTCCCACACTATTCTTGCCCTCCCCTTGTCTCTTTTCTACCCACCATCTATGCTACTTATTCTCTGTACCTTTTCCCCCCTCTACTCCTCCCACTCCCCTGTTGCTAACTCTCCATGTGATCTCCATTTCTGTGTTTCTGCTCCTGTTCTAGTCGTTTGCTTAGTTTGCTTTTGTTTTAGGTGTGGTTGTTAGTATCTGTGAGTTTGCTGTCTTTTTACTGTCCTATTTTTATCTTCTTTTTCTTAAATAAGTCCCTTTAACATTTTATATAATAAGGGCTTGGTGATGATGAACTACTTTAGCTTGACCTTATCTGAGAAGCGCTTTATCTTCCTTTCCATTCTAAATGACAGCTTTGCTGAATAGAGCAATCTTGGATGTAGGTCCTTGACTTTCATGACTTGGAATACTTCTTTCCAGCCCCTTCTTGCCTGTAAAGTCTCTCTTAAGAAATCAGTTGACAGTCTGATGGGATCTCCTTTGTAGGTGACTGTGTCCTTATTCCTTGCTGCTTCTAGAATTCTCTCCTTCATTTTCATCTTGGCTAGTGTAATTATGATGTGCCTTGGTGTGTTCCTCCTTGGGTCCACCTTCTTTGGGACTCTCTGAGCTTCCCAGGCTTCCTGGAAGTCTATTTCCTTTGCCAGACTGGGGAAGTTCTCCTTCATTATTTTCTCAAATAAGGTTTTAATTTCTTGTTCTTCCTCTTCTCCTTCGGGTACCCCTATAATTTGGATGTTGAAATGTTTAAAGATGTCCTGGAGGTTCCTAAGCCTCTCCTCACTTTTTTGAATTCTTGTTTCTTCATTCTTTTCTATTTGGTTGTTTCTTTCTTCCTTCTGGTCCACTCCATCGATTTGAGTCCCAGTTTTCCTCCCATCACTATTGGTTCCCTGTGTTTTTTTTTTTTTTTTTTTCATTTCACTTAGTGTAGCCTTCATTTGTTCATCCAATTTGCGACCAAAATCAGCCAATTCTGTGAGCTTGCTAATCACCAGTGCTTTGAGATGTGCATCTGATAGGTTGGCTATCTCTTGGTTGCTTATAATTAGCTCTAGGGCTTTGATCTGTTCTCCCATTTGAGCCATTTTTTTTTTGGTCTGGTTGAGGCTATTACATAGTGAGGGGAGGAGCCTTAGGTGTTCACCAGGGCAGGGCAACCCAGTTGCAGAGTTGTGATGCTGTACGTGGGGGCAGGGTCCAAGAGGGAACAATTGCTCTTGCTCCACTCTCTCAGATCCCAGTCCCTTCTCCTGCTTTCCCCAAGCAAATTGGGCCCTTCTGGTGCTGATTTCTGTGTGGGTGGGCTTGTGTAGGTTCTAGGACCCTGTGGGTCTCTCCAACAAACTCTCCTGTGAGGCTGGGATTCTCTCCCAGCACTTCAATCCGCACAAGTGTTTTCAATCGGTGCTTTTAGGCTTTATTTCCTGTTACTGGGGCTCTGCGTTGCACAGTCTGCCTTGCTCCCCATTTACAACTGGTTTATCTGCGTGTGAATGTGTGACCACAGTCAGCCACCTTGTGGGTCTCGCTTGGTCTGCTCGTTGCCTCCCCGCGCTTGGTAACTGCCGCCTGTGTACCTGGGGTGTGCCAAGTGCAGCCTGTGTGACTGGGACCACTAGCCACTGCTTTTTCCTGCCTTGACCCCTCTCTGCCAGCCACCAACTCTGCCCCTCTCATGGATCTGGATGAATCGTTGTCTGACTTCTGTACAATTCAATTTTCTATCTGTTCTGGTTGGGGGCGGGGGTTTGGTTCTATATTTTTGTTGTCCTTAATCTTGGTTTTGAGAGGAGGCACAGTGTGTCCACCTATGCCTCCATCTTGGCCGGAAGTCTATTTTTGGTGTATTTTCTTAAGGAGATAAGCACAACAAAGTTTGCTGTGCACCCAAAGTTTCATGATTTCATAACAAGGTTGACAAAATGTGTAGAAAAAGAGTGAATAGAAATGACGTTGGCAGCATGGTGGTGTGAAATGACCTCCTGCTCTCTCCTCTTGAAGTTACATGTTTGACCACTGTTATTCAACATGTGGAGAGACCTATACATCGAAACATATGAAGGCGGGCACGTTAGAGTGAGCAGGGGAAAGAGGATGGGGGATGACAGAGAGGACCATTCCAGACAGGTGTGGGCCTTGCCCTGGTTCCCACAGGTAGCAGCAGAGTGTCGGACTGTAGCATTTTGCCAACCAGAGAGGACCAGAGTGTGGAGACAGAACTCTGGCCTGAGTGGCTGTACATGTTGCAGCAGGACCGAGAGATTCAGGTGGAGACAGTTCAGAGGTGTGGCTGTGGTGGTGTAGCAGTGCTATCACTAGGGAAAAAAACAATGCCACTGGTGCATGAATTTCCTCACGCCCGCCACATGCCCAACTTGCTCTAGCAGATGTGGGAGCAGTGCAGGTGTCAGATCATAGTAATCACTTGGCCGGTTGTGAACAGGCAGAAGCAACATTTCAGCCTGAGCCCTGGTACACACTGCAGATCAATCGAGTGGAAAGAACAAAGTTGCAGATGCATGAAGTCACCACCCCACAAACATGCCAAGCATGGTAGAGATGGTGGCACTCCTCAGAGAGTGCAGCTGGCAGCTTCTGGTTGCAGGAAAGCAGGGCCAGGGAACCTGTAGGCCTGGCATCACATTGCTGCCAAGTGTCATCACCGGAGTGGCACCCGAGACTGAGGCAACTGGGTAGTAAATGGGATGCCCACCTCCTCAGGGAATACAAGCATTTACAACAGCCACGGGAAACATGGCCTCACTGAGTACTCAGAAGAGTGCAAATAAGAGAAAACAAAAACTTGAATACAGTGCCATCTACTGGAAGATGGAAGAAACTCCTCTACTTACCAAACTGCTAAATTGTTAAAAGCAAAATACAGTACTTAAAAAAGATTTCAATCCCTCCAATACCCACGAAGAAAAAATGATTAATCAAATACCGTTAATACCAAGTTAATAAGGTGATTCAGAAAAAAAAGAAAAGTATCTAGAAAGTAAAGTCAAAGACATGAAAGACTGTGATTTAAAGGACAGAGAATTAAAGATTTCACTCAGTAAATAAATAAACAAAAAATCTCAATGATGTACGAGCAAACACAGAAAAGCAGTTCAATGCACTCAGAAATAAAATCAACTATCAAAAGGAGTACTCTAATCAACGAGTTGGAAACTATGGAAAAGAACCAAACAGAAATCCTGGAGCTGAACAAATCAGTAAATAAGATAAAGAATAAATTAGAGAGCTTAGGAAACAGAGCAGACCAGATGGAAGAAATAACTAATGATCTCAAAAATAGAAATCTAGACATGACTCTGGTGGAAGAAGAGAGAGAATTCATGAAAGAACTCTATAAGAAATATCTGACTCTACTAAAAAGAGCAATACACTGATGGTGCACATACCAGAAGGAAAAGAAAGGAAGAAGAAAACAGAGAGCTTACACTAACAAATAATCTATAAGATCACCTCAAACCTGTAGAAAGAGCTGAACCTCGAATCCAAGAAGCTAACAGGACACCTAATTATATCAATGCAAAAAGACCTGCAAGAATATTATATGAAAATGGTCAAAAGTTAATGAAAGAGATAGAATTCTTGAGGCAGCCAGGGAAGAGATGTCTGTAAACTATAAAGGAAACCTCATTAGATTATCATTGGATTTTTTTAGAAGAAACCTTAAAAGCTGGGGGAGAGTAAAATCAAATATACAAAATATCAAAGAAGAAAAATCACCAGGAAAAATAATATATCTAGCAAAGATATCCTTTAGATATGAAGGACAAATAATGTCTTTTCCAGACAAACAAAAGCTGAAGGCCCTGACCACCACAAGAACTGCATTATCAGAAGTGTTGAAAGGAGTTCTTTTATCTGAAAGAAAAGAAGAGGATACAAAACTGTGTGTAACATGACAGACAGACAGACAGAAGCAGGAAAATCACAACTTTTTTTCAGAATACAGTGTTAAACACTCAGATAAAATAAAGGTTAAAGGGGATAAAAGCAATAAAAAGACTATAGCCTCTGCAATTTGGAAGTGCGCAAACATCATAAAAAGGGATAATTTGTGACAAGAGAAATATAAAGGGGGGAAGGACTGAATTTGCACAGGTGAGTGGAAACAAGATGCAGTCAGACTTAAAAAGACTATTTTATGTAAAAAAAGTTTTTCCATTAATGTAATGATAACCACAAAACAAAATCTGGAACTGAGAAAAATAGCATACTATAAGAGCAAATGGAGCAATAACTTTAAGGAAACAATCAAACTAAAATAGAAGATAGAAACACACAGGAAAAGAAACAATGGAGATACAGAGCAATCAGAACACAAGAGATAAAATGGCTCTACAAAGTCCTCATATATCAAAACTCATCCTAAATATAAATGAACTGAGCTCACCAATGTAAAGGCACAGAGTAGTTGGATGGATCAAAAAATAAGACCCAACTACATGTAGCCCTCAGGAGACCCGTCTCAGCTACACAGATGAACATAGACTCAAAGCGAAGGGGTGGAAGAGGATATTCCAAGCAAATGGCATCCAGAGAAAATGGGTATATTCATGCTTATGCCAGGCAAAATAGGTAGGAAGATGAGAGTCTCATCACCGGGGTAGCGTCCCAAGACTGAGGTATTTCAGCTGCCCCTAGTAGGCTACTAGTAATAAAGAACAAAGATGGACATTTTTTATGGTAAAGGTAATAATTCATCAAGAAGACATAACACTTATTCAATATATATGCACCCAACCTGGGAACACTAATATACATAAAGCAATTACTATCAGACCTAAAGGGATAAACTTATAAAAATATAATTATTGTAGGGCAATAAATGCCCCACTGATGACAGTGGATGAATAAACAAAACAGAAAGTCAGTAAGGAATGCTGGTCTTAAAGCACACATTAGACCAAATGGACATAACTGATGTTTACAGAGCTTGCACCCCCAAACAGAGTATATATTTTTATCAACTGCACATGGAACATTCCAAAGGATAGATCATATGTTGTGGCACAAAATAGTCTCAATAAAAATAATATTGTAATCATACCAAGCATATTTTCTGACCACAATAATATGAAAGTTAATTACAAGTAGAAAGCTGGAAAAAAATCACAAATATGTAGAGATTAAATCACATTACCAAACAACTATTGGGTCAAAGATGAAACAAAAGAAGAGGTCAAAAAATGCACAGACACAGCTGACAATTACAATACAACATAACAAAAGTTGGGGGAGGCAGCACAAGCAGTACAAAGAGGGAAGTTTACAGCATTACGGGCCCAGCTCAAGAAACGAGGGAAACCTCAATCTCACACTTCACCTTAAAGAACAACAGCAAAAAGGACATACAAAGTCTGTAAGTAGTAGAAGGAAGGAAATCATGAAAATTAGAACAATTAAATGAAAGAGAGAACAAAGAGGCACTAGCAAAAAATAACAAAACAAAAATCTGGGTCTTTGAAAGGATAAATAAAATTGAGAAACCTCTGGCTAGACTCACTGGGAAAAAAAGAGATAGACTCATATAGATAAAGTCAGAAATGAAAGAGAAGTTATGATGGACCCCACAGAAATGAAAAGGTTATAGAAGAATACTATGAAAGGGTGTTTGCCACCAAATTGGTAACTTGGAAGAAATGGACACATTTTTAGCAATGACAGCCTTCCTAGAATGAACCATTAAGAATTGGAAAACCTAAAAAGACTGAATAACAGTAAAGAAATTGCAACAGTAATCCAAAACCTGCCAAAAACCAAAAATTCAGGGCTAGATATTTTTATTGGTGAATTACATCCTTCTCAAACTCTTCCAAAAAACTGAAGGAGAGGGAATACTTACTAACTCTTTATGAGGCCCGCATACATGCATGTAATCACAATACAAAACAATTACAGGCCAATATTTCTGATGAACACTGATGCAAATATCTTCCAAAAATGCTAGCTCACCAAATACAAGAATACGTTAAAAAGATAATACATCACAATCAAGTGGGGTTTATTCCAGGGATAAAATGATGATTCACATTTGTCAGTCAATACCTGTGATATACCACATTAACAAAATAAAAGATAAAAATCATATAAGTATATCAATAGATGCAGAACAAGCATTTGACAAGATACAGCACTCCTTTATAATTACAACACTCAAAAAATGGGTCTAGAATGACAGTACGAACCCTTAGCTAATATACTTAATGACGACACAACGAAAGCTTTTCTTCTGAGGTCGGGAACGACACAAGGATGCCCACTCATGCCACTGTTATTCAACATAATACTGAAGGTCCCAGTCACAGCAATCAGGTAAGAGAAAGAAATAAAAGACACCCAAACTCTCACTATTTGCAGATGATATGAATCTATATATAGGAAACCCCAAAGACTCCACCAAAGAACTATTAGAAACAATAAACAAATATAGTAAAGTTGTAGGATATAAAAGCACAAAAACTTGTTGTACTCCTACATACTAACAATAAAATATGGGCAAAGGAAATTAACAATCCTACTTACAATGGCAGCAATAATATGACAAATACTAGGAAGAAATTTAACAAAGGAAGTGAAGGACCCATACACTGAAAACTATAAGACATTGTTGAGAGAAATTGAAGAAGATACAAAGAAATGGAAAGACATTGACTGTTAATGGATTGGAAGAATTAACATTGCTAAAATGGCCATATTATGTAAAGCAATATACAGATTTAATGCAATCTTCACCAAAATCCCAATGTCATTATTCAGAGAAAGAGTACAAAAAAGTATTAAATTTGTATGGAAGCACAAAGGACCCCAAATAGCAAAAGCTGTCCTAGAAAAACATACGAAATCAGAAGTATCACACTCCCTCACTTAAAATTATACTACAAACCTACAATACTCAAAACAGTATGATACTGGCAGGAAAATGGACATATAGAGCAGAGGAAAAGAATTGTGAGTATAGAAATAAACCCACCTATATGAATAACTAATTTTTCACAAAGGCACTGAAAACATAAGAGCTGAGAAAGGAAAGCTCCTTCCATAAATGGTGTTAGGAAAACTGGAAAGCCCCATGCAAATAAATGAGAATAGACTGCTCTCTGTCACCACACACAAAATTAATTTGAAATAGAATAAAGACTTTAATATAAGGCCTGAAAAAAAAGAAAATACATAAAAGAAAACAAACATTAAATGTAAGGACCTTGATCTCAGAGGGGTTTTTATGAACTTGACACCAAAGGCAAAGATATAACAGCAAAAATAAATGAATAGGACTACATCTAACCAAGAGGCTTTGCATAGCAAAAAGAAACCATCAACAAAACAAAAAGGCAACCAATCAAATGGGAGAAGATACTTGCAAATTATACCTTCCATATATGGCTAATATTCAAAATATACTAAGTACTCAGACAACTGTATAACAAAAAGCAAGGAATCTAATTAAAAAATGGGCAAAGGACCTGAACGGACACTTTTCCTGAGAAGACATACAAATGACCAACAGATGTATGAAAAGATGGTCAACTTTACTGGCTGTAATGAAACTGCAAATCAAAACCACAGTGACATACCACCTGCCACCTGCTATAATGGCTACTATCAATAAAACAAGAAATAACAAGTATTTTTTGTTGTTTTTTTAAGATATACTTTATTGATTATGCTATTACAGTTGTCCCATTTCCCCCCCTTCACTCCCCTTCACCCTGCACACCCCTCCTACCCACATTTCCCCCCTTTAGTTCATGTCCATGTGTCATACTTGTAAGTTCTTTGGCTTCTACTTTTCCCATACTATTCTTACCCTCCCCCTGTCTATTTTCTACCTACCATCTGCACTACTTATTCTCTGTACCTTTTCTCCCTCTCTTCTCCTCCCACTCCCCTGTTGCTAACCCTCCATGTGATCTCCATTTCTGTGGTTCTGTTCCTGTCCTAGTTGTTTGCTTAGTTTGTTTTCGTTTTTGTTTTAGGTGTGGTTAATAATTGTGAGTTTGCTGTCTTTTTACTGTCCTATTTTTTATCTTCTTTTTCTTAGATAAGTCCCTTTAACATTTCATATAATAAGGGCTTGGTGATGATGAATTCCTTGAACTTGACCTTATCTGAGAAGCACTTTATTTGCCCTTCAATTTTAAATAAAAGCTTTGCTGGATAGAGCAATCTTGGATGTAGGTCCTTGCCTTTCATGATTTGGAATACTTCTTTCCAGCCCCTTCTTGACTGTAAGGTTTCTTTTGAGATATCAGCTTACAGTCTTATGGGCACTTCTTTGTAGGTAACTCTCTCCTTTTGTCTTGATGCTTTTAAGATTCTCTCCTCATTAATCTTGGCTAATGTAATTATGATGTGCCTTGTTGTGTTCCTCCTTGGATCCAATTTTTTTGGGGACTCTCTGAGCTTCCTGGAAGTCTATTTCCTTTGCCAGAATGGGGAAGTTCTCCTTTATTATTTGTTCAAATAAGTTTTCCACTTGTTGCTCTTCCTCTTCTCCTTCTGGTACTCCTATAATTTGGATGTTGAAATGTTTAAAGATGTCCTGGAGGTTCCTAAGCCTCTCCTCACTTTTTTGAATTATTGTTTCTTCATTCTTTTCTGGTTGGAAAAGAATGTTTCTTTCCACCTTCTGGTCCACACTGTTGATTTGAGTCCCAGTTTCCTTCCCATCACTATTGGTTCCTTGTACATTTTCCTTTATTTCACTTAGTGTAACCTTAATTTTTTCATCAATTTGTGACCAAATTTAACCAATTCTGTGAGCATTCTGATTACCAGTGTTTTGAACTGTGCATCTGATAGGTTGGCTATCTCTCTATCACTTAGTTGTATTTCTTCTGGAGCTTCAATCTGCTCTTTCATTTGGGCCATTTTTTTTTTGTCTTGACATGACTGTTATGTAGTGAGGGGTGGAGCCTTAGGTGTTCACCTGGGCGGGGCAACCTGATCTCTGGGTTGTGGTGCTGTATGTGGGGCAGGGGTCTGAGAGGGAACAATGGTGCTTCCTCTGCTGTGTGCCAGATTTTAGTCACTTACCCCTCTATCCACAAGCAAATTGGGTCCTTCAGGTACTGATTCTTGTGTGAGTTGGCTTATATATATATAAGCCAATTATATTATATATATAATGTATATATATATAATTATATATATATAATGGAATTATATATATATAATGGAATACTACTCAGCCATAAGAAAAGATGAAATATTGCCATTTGCACCATGGATTGATCTTGATTGATAGTATCATGCTGAGTGACATAAGTAAGATGGAAAAAATAAGAATCCGGCACAGAGCTTCCGGCCAAGATGGAGGCATAGGCAGACGCACTGTGTCTCTTCTCACAACCAAATTAAGGACAACAAGGATTTAGAAACAAGAAAACAACCAGATCTCAGAAAATCAAACTGTTTGGAAGTCCAACAACGATTCATCCAGACCGGTAAGAGGGGCGGAGTCGCGGCAGGAAAAAGCGGAGGTGCGGACCGGCACG